>CM016724.1:32101541-32511541 GCA_005771605.1 Scutellaria baicalensis | reverse complement strand
ATCATGATGATGACAATATAATTAGAAACTAAGCATATAATTTAAATAATCGGGTGAGCCATATAAATTCAAAACGTGCACTCTCATGTAAAATATACGAAGTCCTAATTGTAAAGTAAAAGGCTAAAATTTTATTTGATTATGAAATATTTATAATTTAAAAAATATTTAAGATGACATGTAATTCAAACTAAATACATATTATATATACATATATGTATATACACACATCTTTAATAGTGTTATATTTATTTATTAATTTATATTATTATGGTATAAATTATCTCCATGCAAATTAATATTTATTATCGAAATTATTATTTGGATATCAATGTTGATTTTTAATAAATTCTTCAATAAAAATTAATTTAATTAAGATCGATAAAATGAGAATAAATTAATACAATATTTATATTTATTAGATCAAATTGATTAAATAGTAAAAAATGCAAAATAAAAAAATTTGTTGATGGGACACTTATAAATATTAATTTAAAAAAAAAACTTAGAATGACATATAATTTCCCACTAAATACATTATATATATACATATATGTATATATACACATCTTTAATAGTGTTACACTTATTTATAAATTATATTTTTATTAAATATGATATAATTATCCCCAAACAAATTAATATTTATTATTGAAATTATTGTTTGAACATTATCTATTGTTTAACATTAATAAAATAAGAATAAACTAATACAATATATATATATATATATTATAAATTGAATGGATTAAATAATAAAAAATACAAAATAAAAATATTGTTGATGTGAATTAAATAGTAAAAAATGCAAAATAAAAAAATTTGTTGATGGGACACTTATAAATATTAATTTAAAAAAAAAACTTAGAATGACATATAATTTCCCACTAAATACATTATATATATACATATATGTATATATACACATCTTTAATAGTGTTACACTTATTTATAAATTATATTTTTATTAAATATGATATAATTATCCCCAAACAAATTAATATTTATTATTGAAATTATTGTTTGAACATTATCTATTGTTTAACATTAATAAAATAAGAATAAACTAATACAATATATATATATATATATATATATTATAAATTGAATGGATTAAATAATAAAAAATACAAAATAAAAATATTGTTGATGTGACACTTTTTTGTTGAGAAAATAGTATTTTTGTAGATATCTCAAATTTTTCCTCTATTATTATAGTATAGAAATATATAGATAAATTTATCTATTTACTTTTTCTTTTGAGTTTCTATACAATACATATAAAATTAAATGTATTAAATATTTATATTTATGTATTTGTTTATTATAAATTTAAAATAAAAGTTATTAATGATTTCTTAAAATGGAAATATTTAATAAATGAGACATTTATTGTAGCTATTTTTGACAGAATATTCTGCTTATATATATATATATATATATATATATATAGATGTAATATATAGTTTGGTCATTGTTGTATAATTTATTATTACTGCTTTTGGTAGCAGATGCATGCGACAACCCATTTTTGGTTTATTGTGACAACGATATTTATTTACATATACACACATCATAAGCATTTACTAAGCAGTATATTTATTTATTCACCTAGCATATTTACTTATTTTTTATTGTTTACTGATATGAAAAAAGACTTTGATGAACTTTTGATTCAACTGATTATTTAATTGCAGCCCGAGGAAACATACCTCTTTATCATGAAAGACGGGTAAATTTCAATAGTGGTCTGTAGGATTCAGCCCGGGCCGATTTAGGCCCCACAATATCAATATGGCCCAGAAAAAACCGAAAACCACCCTCTTCGTTAGTTTGAATTGACGGAAAACGTTAATTGAATCGCACTATTGCATTACACGTGATGTTTTACCGCACGTGAAGGCCGTTAGTTTTAGTAAAACGATCAATATGGCCGTTAGTTTGCATCGCACGTGATGTTTCACCGTTAATTTTAGATGGAAATAATTACATAGTGGGCCAACATTTCTAATTCGTGGGCCACTATTGGCCCGGACCTAATCCTATAGGGCCAAAAATGAAATTTACCCCATGAAAGACACATTCGAAACTCTGAATTTATTCCTTCTTTCCATATACAGATCCCATGCACGTACCAACCTTAGGCGCAAGACTCAATCACTTCTATAGGATTTATATCCCTGATCAATCCAAATGTTGGAGTCATCCTGTTTTCCTGTATTCCTTAGAAGCAAATTTTTTACCCGTGATATTAAACTTATGGTCTACAAAAATTGTAAGAAAAAAAATTTTAAGAACCAAACCAATTTGAGTTATACCTTGCAGTTCTTAGTTGAATTTTTCAAAACCTGTATGATTGTTATTTGTGATAGTGTTTTCAAAACCTGTATGATTGTTATTCGTGATAGTGATTCTTGATAGAGATTATATGTTGCAATTGAATTGTGATAGTGATTTTTGATAGAGATGAAGTATAGTGGGAGTATTACATGGTTGGAGTAGTACGTGGTTGAGTAGTACGTGATTAGTGCTCTTTTTGTTTAAATATTTTAAATTTTATAAATGACATTAAATTTTAGAATATAGAATAGTAGAACGTGCTAGCTGCTATATTTGTTTAAATAATTTAATATTTTAAAAAAATTCAATGAATGATTCAATATGTTGAGTGGTGCAGAATTTTGATATTTTAAAAAAATTCAATGAATGTTTTAATATGTTGAGTGGTGCAGAATTTTGCAGAATTGAAATTGACGACAGAATTTTGCAGAATTGAAATTTAGTTTTATTTTGAAACAAAAATCATAGAATATCAATGAATTAAAATCTGAAGATTTGTTTAGATCATTTGAAATTCGATTTATACTCAATTTATTCAAATCATGAATGAAAATATTGAAATAAAAAATATAGAATATGAATAATTTTGTTTTGAGTTTGAGGATTTGTTTAGATTCATTAAACATTCATTGCATAAGTATTTTATTAAAGTTTATTATATTTGTAACGCCCCGTTTCTTTAAAAAGTAAAATCTTACTTTGACGTTACTTACGTTAGAAGTTGATCGTCAATTTTTTTTTATAATAAAGAACATTAATTTTAGGAATAACCATGAGAGATCATTTTAATAAAACGTTTCAGGAATAATCCTGAAGTATCATATTAATAACACATCGTTAGGAAAAATAAATTTAAACATTGCAACGGAAACGATTACATTGAAAATTCTTTCTCTACCAACACATTTTTCATTTCATCAAAGAGCAATAGAAATAAACATTTAAATAAGTACACGTTTTTCAAAGATTGATTAAATAAAATCTTATCTTCTGCAACCTTTTAGAATATCGGCTACCAGCATGCCACCCTGTCCTAAAATATTTAAACATATAGGGGTGAGTGCGAGAAAGAAACACTCAGTGGAGATAAAGGCACATACATCAAACACTTAGACATTTAACATCGGGAAAACATAACATAACGAAGACATTACATTCCTCGGGTCTCTTGACCGGGGTGCATCGGAGTTATCCCTCCGACATAAGTTCCTTCGGAATTTCCCACATAAACTTTAATGAGGCCATATTTGAAACCTCGAACTTACATAACGGAGCCACGTCTGAAACTCCTGTACACGCATACGCATATTGATTGAAGAGGAACGTTGAATGTCAACGTCCAATTCAATCACAAGTAAGGACGATCAACTTGACCACATTTTGTACATAATTAATTACGCACATTTTATCAGCTAATAAAACACATAATTTACCCCCACCGTTGGTAGCTAGCGTTTGGTGACAGTTCCTTGTCTTTCAGGCTGGTCCCTCGTTCGAATTTCCTATAAAATATAGAGTTCACTTAGGAACTTAATTATAGAATAATTCGTATTGGTTTGAATCCGACAGGAGTCCATGATCGACGTGTTCGAACGAGGGTTTACTAAATATAGGGTTTATATCATATAAAACATGAAATTCTGAGGTTATTTCACAATTTCAGTAAGGTCTAAGGGCTGAAATTAAATGTCCATAAAGTGCAGGGGCTCAATTGTAACAATCAGAAAGTTTGGGGCTTGAAAGTAATTAGGCAGAAAAATGGAAAATTGCAATTGGGTCCGTAAGTAAACTCTAATTCTCCAACGCAGCCCCCTTCCCCTTCCCCTGCTCACTCGCCGTTCGACCGCCGCCTGCCGCACACGGCGCTGCCACTCACGGCGGCGCCTACTCTCCACCCCAACATCAACACACTCGAAACGCACACACTCAGACTCACACACAGAAACTGCACGGCGCCACCGGCCACGGCGCTGCCCCCACCCCTTCGCTCACCTGCACACGCGCACGGTGCCGCCCATCGCGGCGGCGCCTCTCCCGATTTCCATCAACAACAGCAGCATATAAACACACAACAACACACACTCATTTCACACCATATTCACGCACATACAGCAGAGGCCCTCGACGGGAGAGGGAGAGAGAGAGAGAGAGAGAGAGAGAGAGAGAGAGAGAGAGAGAGAGAGCACTGCCAGCGGCGGTGGCAGCGGCGACAGCAAGCCGCGGTGGTTCGATGAAAGAAAACGTGAGTTTACACAACAGTGATACAAGAAGGTGTAGAGACGTTACAGAAAGAAAAACGAAAACTGAAATCAACAACAAAACTTATAAATTTACCCAGGCTTGATTCCCTGCAGGACTTGGTCTTACACACTCTGTATTTGTATTTGTGAAATTGAAGAAACAAAATGAAGAAGAAAGGTTGATCCCCTTTTTATAAAGGAGTAAGTCTCTTGTGCATCAGGTGCATGGATCTTAGATCCATGCACCCGGGTCGGATCTGGGTAATCCGACCCGCTTCTTTTTTTTTTTTTTTTTTTTTCGCGCTTGTTTTTTTTTCAATTTTAGTCATGACTTTTAGTTATGCGTAAGAATACCTTTATGTAATGCGTAAGAATACCTTTAGATTACCTTAATGATACCATTATGCCCAGATTTCATACCTTTACGTTAAGTTAGACATACCTTTAGGTTATGTTAAGAATACCTTTAGGTAATGTATAGAGATACCTTTAGGTTATGTTAAGGATACCTTTGTGCCCAAATTTCATACATTTAATTTAGGTCAGACATACATTTATGTTATGTTAAGGATACTTTTATGTTATGTTAGAGATACCTTATCCATAAGGTAGTTGTGTTACACATTTTGTATACAAATGTATCTCTAACATAACATAAAAGTATTCTTAACATAACCTAAAGGTATCCTTAATATACCTAAAAGTATGTTTAATATAATCAAAAGGTATTCTTAAAATAATTAAAGGTATCCTTAACATAACCTAAAGGTATGCTTAACATAACTAAAAGGTATTCTTAACATAACATGGTATGTAACCTGGAATCACGATTTCAAAGGTATCCTTAACATCACTTAAAGGTATTCTTAACATAACCTAAAGGTATGCTTAATATAACCAAAAGGTATTCTTAACATAACTAAAGGTATCCTTAACATAACCTAAAGGTATGCTTAACATAACTAAAAAGTATTCTTAACATAACATGACATGTAACCTGGAATCAGGATTTCAAAGGTATTCTTAACATAACTGAAAGGTATTCTTACTATAACTTAAAGGTATCCTTAACATAACTGAAATGTATCCCTGAAAGGTATCCTTACCATAACTTAAAGGTATCCTTAACATAACTGAAAGGTATCCTTAACGTAACCTAAAGGTGCGCATCCGCCCAGGCGCGTGGGAGCGCGTGAGGGCGCGTCAGACGCGCGTGGAAGCGCGTACACGCGCGGGTCGGGTTGGGTGCATGGATCTAGGATCCATGCACCTGATGCATAAAAGTTTTTGTGTTTATAAAGAAAATAATTACATATGTTGGTGGGGAGAGATACAAGAGTGGCATCAACATGACTCACCCTTTTTTAAAATTGATCCAAAGGAAAGGAATATCTGATATAAAAATTGATCCAAGAATTTGATCCAAGGAATGGATTTAAATTGGGCTAAGGAGTATTGGGTTCTGATTTGTTTTCGATCCGGTCTTCTTCTTCTCCAACGAAAATTAGAATTCTTCGGTTAAAAGTACCTGCAAAACAAAGAACACCGGGGATTTTTCCCGACCGGGGATTTTTCCCGGTGAAGAGACTCCGACGCTCAAGTCAGTGATCCGGAAAAACTAATGATTTTCTTATAATAATTTTGTATATTTTTTCTGTCTATATCCAAAAGAATAAAAGAAAAAGGTTAAATATACTTCCTGAAGGACGTGGCAGTTAAGTCTTTCCTAAAAAAGTGGGAAGTGGGCGGTTTATCCCTGATCATGGCGATTATCTGAATTTAAACTAGTTCGCCTCATATACTCAAAATCAGTTCGTCCTCTTATCCTGAAAGTCTAGTTAGTTCATGTTCGTTTCCATATAAGCTACGAACTATTGTCGGAAAGAATAGTCGCATCCAGATGCACCATAATTTACTTTACTCCTTTCAGGGGAATATCTGTTCGCCTCTTTGTTCTGTTCGCTTCTTTGTTTTGTTCGCTCCCTTCTTTCTAAATAGTTCACATCGGTCGTTTTTATCTTTAAATCGGTTCACTTTCCCAAATAACTCGAATGTGATCAGTTCGACCACATCAAGTATTCCCCCCCTTCAAAGTGCGTGTTAACATGTACTAGTGTAGTTCGTATTGCTTCTGCTAAGTGTTTAACGCTTTCTCTAGAAGCAATGCGTCCCATCAATCATTCTCAGGCGACACGTGTTAGCCAGTACCCTTATCCCTAGACGCCATTTCACCTTCATCGTTGGATTACATCGTATCCAATGGTCGAAAATTCATGACTTTTCAATTTTTCCCCCCCAAAAATTAAGGGTCGTCTTCTTCCTATATATGTCATCTTTTCTTCTCAAGAAAAACTCTTTCTGCAAAGTTACTGTATACTCACATATAAGCAAGAGTTTTTCTTCTGCAATTTCGAGGACTTCTCAAACAAGCCAGGTACCATTTTTCTTCCTTCTCCTTTTCATTTCAATGGCGTCCTCTAATTCTTTAACCCATCTGAGAGACGAAAGTGAATCAGAAGAAGGATTTGAGCAATTTCCTCTACGCCCTTTTTCTGAATCTTCAAACCCCAGACCTTCTTCCTCTGGCCGCCAAAACCTTTCTAATCCTTCAAAAAGATCTCATAAGAAAACTGTAGATAACGTTTTTTCTGCAACCAAAACCACCCATACCCACACCATTTTGTAAGTTCACTCATGATGGGGGGTTATACTGTTGTGATCCCCAATCCCGATGATCGTCCACACCGAGCTCCCGCTAGTTGCCAGACATGGTTCTTAAAACATGTCACCCTAGGTTTAGTTCCTCCTATTCATCCTTTTTTCCTAGAGATTGGTTCGGCTTTAGGTATATGTCCGAACCAATTACATCCGAACTCCATTAGTTACATCGTGTCTTTTTACATGGTGTGCAAATGGATGGGTGTCGAACCAACTTCTGATCGATTCCGATCTTGCTTCGTTCTTAAACACACCAACCCTTATCGCTTTTACTTGAGTCCCCATAGCGGTGGGAAACGAGTTCAATTTTTATCCTCGGGAGATGATAAGATCAGCTCTTGGGAAAAGTACTATTTTTTTGTTCGTGCACCAGCGAACCAACCTTTTCGATCAATTCCTTAGGCTGAAACTTTGAACCGAGCTGACCCTGCTCCTCAATGGGATTTTGAGATCGCAACCTTGGATAGGATCTTCTGTTGGGGGTTGTTCGATATAGTACAAATGAGTTCTTGTGTGTCGTTGTTGTCCTTCTGGGGGTTTTATCCAAACAGTCAAGTTCCCCGCAAATTCAATCTAGGTTGCTTGAACTTTTGTCATTATTTCTCTTATTATCTCTGTTTCAGTTTGTCGAACTGTGCCTTACTTGGAACTTGAATCGTTTTCTGTTGCAGATAACACGATGAACAAATTTTTCAAATTTGGCTCGAAGACCCCTGATGCGGAGAAGACTGCTTTCTCTCCCTCTGAAAAAGCAGTAAATGCCAGACTAGCGGCAACCTTCCGTCAAGAAGAGGAGAAACGCCTTGCGGAACTAACCTCTAAAACCCCCGGTTTAACAGAAAACATAACTCAGTCAGAGGGGGGTAGCACTTCTGTTAGCTCGGGTCTAATTGCATCTCCCTTGACCATCATGGATGCTCAACCTTCTCCCACGTTACCTGCTGCCCAGGCCTCTGATCCTGTTGATCTTGCAGAAGAGATCAACGAGGAAGCAACTGAAGTTACAACTTCCTTACGCAGGAAGAAGAAAGGGTCTTATAGCTAGCAGAAAACTCCAAAGAAGCAGAAAATTGATGGAGAACCCAAGACTAGTTCGGAAATTCAGGGGGAAGTGGTTATTCGGAGTGAGAAAGCTGTTGAAGATGAGGAGGATGCTGAAGAGAAGGAGCTAAGACTGAACTTGACTCGTGCAGCGAACTTGAGCAAGTTCCTTGAGAGTTTGGGCAAAAGCGCCCTCCGTCGACGAGATCAAATTCAGCAGCAACGTGATCAACTGAGGGAGGTGTTAGAGGAAAAGAAAACCCTGGAGAGCGACGTAATGATAAATGCCGATAAAGCCAAAAATCTATCAGCTCGATTGGAAGAGCGGGAAGTAGAGCTGGCACTTGCTCGTTCAGAGGTGGCCAAAAAGGAAGAGTTGCTGCTGGCTAAGGAAAAGTTTGCCATGGAGAAACAGTCTGCTTATCTGACTGCAGAAGCTAAGATCAGGAGGCTGAAGGAGGAACTGGAGAAAGAAAAGAGTACCCGAGCTGAGTTCGGTAAAGCCATGTGGAATGAAGGCTTTTATCACTTTGCTCGGAGTTCAGAAATGGAGTTAACAGTGGAAAACATCCGAGAGAGACTCCTGTTCCGTCTTTGGAATTCTGTTCTTTTCCTTTCTAAGGCTGCTCCGATGGCCGAAGCTTACTTTCGAGAGGGGGTCAGACTTGTTAGGATGTATACTATAAGCCTAGCTTTTGTATGAACATCTTTTATGCAATGAGAATAAATCACTTTGGTCACATGTTTGCATTTTATATTTGTTATATATGTTTATGCAATGTCCAATTAATTTATATTATAGATAACTTGGTGTGTGGTGCCACACAGAAGATCTTGTTATCAGTTTCTTATAAATTATAAATAGTAGCTCACAACCAAGATGAATTTGGACAAATCATCGGAATGGTTGTAGTGTAGTTTGGTATTAGTCTGTCTTGACTATAAAACTACACTAGTATACTTTGTGTGTATTGAGCAGGACCATTTGAGGTTGTTCGTTTTATACTGACTATATAATAGAACAAGACCTCTGTTATTATGGATGTGCGTTCTCTTAATCCCTATATAATAACAGCCACGTATACACAATATTTGTTTCTTTAATTTGCCAATGAGTGAGATTTATTTATTAAATCAATAAACTCGGTGAATTGGGAAACAGTATTGTCTATATGGTGTATTGTTGATTATAGAAGGAATCTGTGTCCTAATTATTTAGGATGATGATGTCCCCTTGAGGAGCTCATAATGATTATCATGTAAACCCTGCAGGTGGATTTAATCCGACATGATAATAAAGTTGAGTGGTACTACTCTTGGAATTAGATGTTAATTAATTAAGTTTTCAGTAACTTATTTAATTAACGGACATTCGATATCTTAAACACAGGGAGATAAACGTGCACATAATAAGAAGGAGCCCATATTATATATGGGATTGGGACGGTAGTTCAATAATAATTCGTTAGTGGACTGAATTATTATTGATGTGTTTAATTTATGTGTTCGGGCCGAACACAGGATACTTAAGCCCATCAGGAGGCCCAACCCAATTCCTCCTCTAGGTCCCTGGTGTGTAGCCTATTTATAGCCTTTTTTCATCAGCGCCTCACATACACAGATCACAGAAAACACGTGATAGTGAGAGAGAGAGAGCAGAACTGAGATTTCTCGAAGGATCGTTGGCCACGCAACGTTCGAGAAAGGCTGTAGGAATACATCAGAAGATCAAAGAGGTCTAGGGTTACGAAAGATCAATTTTGGCTCGTTTTCTTCTAGATTGATCAAAAGGTATAATTCTTTTATTCCGCTGCGTTTATTATACCTAGCATGGAACCCGATAATTAATTGCATAGAGCCGGCGATCCGTCGGTTCCAACAATTGGTATCAGAGCCAGGTTTCTGGTTCTATCCAATTGGATCGGTTAATTATTATGATCTTATGCTATATCATACGTTTTATATTCAGATTGTATGATAGTAGGGTTGCATAGGATAACTCGGTTTTGCAGGTTACCTATATCCAACTATTATGGTCTGTGTGAATGTTTATGTATGATCTAAACCCTCGGACCTGTCGAGGTTTTTTGTTTTGGGTTGGTTGCATGATTGTAATAGTAAAAACACGGCGGTTTGTCGTGTTAGGTTCTATGTAATCCTTGATCGATTTCTTGGTCTTTTATGTAATTCTTGATTTGTACTTAATGTAATACTGTTCGATTGCAATCTTGATGTAATCTGATCGATGTAATTTGCTGAGATGGATTGCTGGTCCAAACGGCGACTGACCAGATGGATAGGCGCTGACTACTGGGCTATTCGATCAGATTGCTAGGCGCTGGAATAGATTGGCTAGATTGGCGCTGATTCTGCGCAACAGCCTGCTGGAATGGATAGGCGCTGACTACTGGGTTCGCTAGATTAGCGCTGATTCTGCGCAACAGCCTGCTGGATTCACGCAACGGCCTGCTGGATTCGCGCAATTTTAGCAGGCGAACATTCAATCGAAGTGGCCATAATAGTTGGATTTATTTTATTCCATATTTATTGCCTATCTATATGTTTGTTGTTTTATCAAGCATGCTTTTATATGTTACTTGTTATTGCATGCTAAATTCCCTCTTTTAAATAACTAAGTGGGAGAGGGATTTATTTTGAATAAATCCCATGGTCTCTATTACTGGTTTGTAAGTGATGCATTTAAACTTGCGCGTTGGCTTTAAGTGCCTTCCTCCATATCGGATGAGTTTGATTGCGGATCACTAGATCAAACTTTCTTTATGGATAATTATAGGAAATTATCTAGGAGCGTGTAATCTTCTCCATCTGAAGAGACACAAACCTAGATGATTGACTTGGTATTAAGTAATGGTATACACTTAGGTGCATATGATAGTATCCTCCCCATCGAAGTAAGTGCTGTTATTTGCATGGCTAAAGATAAACCAACTATTAATTTTATTTTGTTTGTCAAGATAATGAAATTAATGGGTAAAACCTCCTCTAACGAATGTTTGAATTAGTATACGACCACACTATCGTGGCATACGAAATTCACGGTGTATTGAGGTGTTGGTGAATTTAATTATATTGTTTGAGGGAACGATATAGGCTTTAAATTCTATATGTTATGACCTGCGTATTTATTTATTTATTTATATGATTCTCAGGATTTCATAATGTCTTTCAACCCACTTGCTGTTATACTCAAAGAAAACAAACTTACTGGTCCTAATTATATTGACTGGAAAAGAAACCTGGATATTGTCCTAACTGCTGAAGAATACAAGTTTGTACTCCATGAGCACTGTCCTGACATGCCTGATGAAAACTCTAGTGAAGAGGAGAAAGTGCATTATAGGAAGTTGGTTAAGGCAGATGAGATGGCGCGGTGTTACATTTTGGCTTCCATGTCAAATGTACTGCAACATCAGCATCAGGTCATACCCACTGCCTATGATATGATGCTCAATCTCAAAGAATTCTTCGGACACCAGAGTCGGGCTGCCAGACAGGAGGCAATGAGAAACTTGATGACGACCACCATGTCTGAGGGGACACCTGTGAGTGATCACGTCCTTAAGATGATGGCTCATTTGAATGAGATGGAAGTCCTTGGAGCTGAAATCGATGGGGAAACCCAGGTCGATATCGTGCTCCAAACACTGCCTAAGAGTTTTGAGCAGTTCCGCCTTAATTATAATATGAACAAAAGGATGTACTCCTTGGCGGAACTTCTGACAGAACTCAAATTGGCAGAAGGACTATTTCGTCAAAGTGCTCAAGCTTACGTTGCTGAAAATGTTTCTACTTCTAAGCCGAAAGGTGGAAAGAAGAAGAAGAAACAGAATCCTTCGGCGAAGAAAGCGAATGGACCTCAAAAGGCTAGACCACAAGGTGGTGTGAAAAAGCCGAAGGGCAAGTGCTTCGCATACAAGCAGCCTGGACATTGGAAGGTGGATTGTCCTCGTAAAAAGGAGAACAAAGAAGGTACATCTTATTCACTAATTGTTGAAACATGTTTAGCGGTGTTATCTACCGGCACCTGGTGTGTAGATACAGGAGCCACTGATCATGTCTGCAATTCCTTGCAGGGGTTCTAGGAAACCAGGCGACTTAGTGAGGGTGAGATTACCATCTACATGGGCAACGCTGCGAAAGTGGCGGCTGTTGCAGTGGGAGATGTTTATTTATCTTTTGATAGGAACAAGACTTTGGTTTTAAGGAATTGTCTTTACGTACCTTGTTTTAGAAAGAATTTGATTTCAGTTTCTAAGTTGTTTTTGGATGGATATTCTATTTCTTTTGATGGCAAAGTGGTTGTCAAGAAAAATAGGGTTATTATATGTTCTGGTACGTTGGTTGGCAATTTATATACTCTTAATCCAAAAACTCCTACGATGCAACAAATGGAAATTAATAATACATCTTCTAACTCAAATAAGAGAAAAAACCTTCAAAAATGAACCAAACATATCTTTGGCATCTAAGATTAGGTCACATTAACTTGAGTAGTGTTGAGAAGTCAACAAAAATGAACATAAACATGGATAATCAATATGTGTGAATACTGAGAAATGAATAACACTAAGAATAAATGCTCATGAAATAGTAAATGACAACTTGTTTCTCTAGAATCGAAAAGATGTTCTTTGTATTTAAGATCAAAATTGTGAAAAAGTCCCTTTGGAATACATATTTCCTTCTATTTATACTAGTTCCTAAAAAAGATGGAGGGAGGGCATTTCTACCATTTTCTCTTGTTTTCTTGGCTAGGTACTTCTTCCATAGCTTTATGTACATCACTTCTACTCTAGAATATTCCTTTTTCTGTTATTCTTTCTGTCCACGTCAGTAGACCCCTAGAGCATGCTTTTCATCATTGCTTTCGGATTATTATCTCCTACTTCGAGTGTACAAGATCCATTCAATTGCTTCTGTTCGTCTGCATCCGTTCGTCTGCATCCGTTCGTCTGTCAGTTGTTTCTTTGGGAATGCTCTGCTGGAACCTTCTCTGCACGTGCTCCGCTGAACTTTTCTTTGGGAATGCTCTGCTGGAACCTTCTCTGCACGTGCTCTGCTGAACTTTTCATTGGGAATGCTCTGCTGGAACCTCCTCTGCACGTGCTCTGCTGAACTTTTCTTTGGGAATGTTCTGCTAGGAATTTCCTCTGCACGTGCTCTGCTGAACTTTTCTCTTCATGGAGTACTTATTTATTTATCTTTATTGTTCTCTGATTTTACTATATGAAGAACCCTTTCCTCTATCCATATCAAGTAGGATTCAAAGGTTGATAGCCGATGGACCTTTGAGTTCATTGGAAGTGGAAAACTATCCGACCTGCGAGTCCTGCTTGGAAGGAAAAATGACCAAGAGGCCTTTTAAAGCCAAGGGGTATAGAGCCAAAGAAGTGTTGGAATTGGTTCATTCTGATTTGTGTGGTCCTATGACTATCCAAGCAAGAGGTGGTTTCGAATATTTTGTCTCTTTTATAGATGATTTTTCGAGATATGGATACATTTATTTGATGCGCCGCAAGTCTGAGTGCTTTGATAAGTTCAAAGAGTACAAGGCTGATGTGGAGAAGCGTCATGGTAAATGTATCAAAACACTACGATCTGATCGTGGTGGCGAGTACCTCTTAGGAGAGAGTTTAGGAATTACTTATCAGAGGCTGGGATTCAATCCCAATTGTTTGCACCTGGTACACCCCAACAGAATGGTGTGGCGGAACGAAGGAATAGGACTCTCATGGAAATGGTTAGATCAATGATGAGTTATTCGGAATTACCGAATTCGTTTTGGGGGTATGCCCTGGAAACGGCGGCGTACATTCTGAACTTGGTACCTTCTAAGACAGTACCCTCTACTCCCACAGAATTGTGGAATGGGCGTAAGCCTAGTCTAAAACACATTCAGATTTGGGGTAGTCCAGCACATGTGCTGAAGGGAGATGCTGATAAGTTGGAATCTCGTACGGAAGTTCGGCTGTTTGTGGGCTATCCTAGAGGAACGAAAGGTGGTTTGTTTTATAGTCCTAAAGATCAGAGGGTAATTGTTAACACAAATGACCGATTCTTAGAAGAGGACTATGTAATGAATCACAAGCCCATGAGTAAAATTGTTCTAGAAGAAATAAGAGGGGAAACTCCTACCTTAGTACCAACGGTACAAGATGAGATACCACAGGGGTCCGCACCATCTGTCACTAATGATACACTATTACCACAAGTGCCTCGTCGTAGTGGGAGGGTTGTTAAACAACCTGATAGATTCATGTTTTTGGGAGAGTCTTCGGACTTAGTACCTGGTGAACATGAATCTGATCCTTGGACCTATGACGAAGCACTCCAAGATAAAGATGCAGAATCTTGGCAAAAGCTATGAATTCTGAATTAGAATCTATGGATTCTAATCAAGTCAGGGAGCTAGTAGAACCACCAAATGGTGTAAAAGCCATTGGATGTAAGTGGGTCTACAAAAGAAAAAGAGGATCACATGGGAAAGTAGAAACTTTCAAAGCAAGGCTTGTTGCGAAGGGGTATACTCAAAAAGAAGGCATCGATTATGAGGAAACCTTTTCGCCGGTAGCCATGCTTAAGTCTATCCGGATTCTTTTGTCTATTGCTGCTCATATGAATTATGAGGTTTGGCAAATGGATGTCAAGACAGCTTTCCTTAACGGTAGTCTTGAAGAAAACATCTATATGAAGCAACCAGAAGGATTCATTGCAAAGGGCAAAGAGCATCTTGTGTGTAAGCTTAATCGGTCCATTTATGGACTGAAACAAGCTTCGAGATCTTGGAACATCCGTTTTGATGAGGTAATCCAGTCTTATGGATTCATTCAATGTCCTGATGAGTCTTGTGTATACAAGAAGAGTAACGGAAACGTGGTGGTATTTCTTGTACTATACGTAGATAACATCTTGCTCATTGGCAACAATGTCAAAGTGTTGTCAGACGTAAAGGTATGGCTATCCAAGCAGTTTGATATGAAGGACTTGGGAGAAGTTGGACATATTCTTGGGATCAAAGTTATAAGGGATCACAAAAAAAGGATGTTATGCTTATCTCAAGCTTCGTACATTGATACTATCCTAGCTCGTTTTAGCATGCAAAACTCCAAGAAAGGCTTTCTACCTTTTCGACATGGAGTACCTTTATCTAAGGAGATGTGTCCTAAGACACCAAAGGAGATAGAGGATATGAAGGCAGTTCTTTATGCTTCGGCCGTAGGAAGCCTAATGTATGCAATGCTATGTACGAGGCCAGATATCTGCTTTGCCGTGGGCATGGTTAGCAGATATCAAAGTAACCCAGGACAAGGACATTGGACTGCGGTAAAGCATATTTTAAAGTACCTGAAAAGGACTAGAAATTATATGCTGGTTTACCAAGCAGATGATTTGCTTCCTGTAGGTTACACGGATTCTGATTTCCAGTCGGATAGGGACAATAGTAAATCTACCTCGGGTTATGTGTTTACCTTGGGAGGTGGAGCCATAGTATGGAGGAGTGTTAAGCAGAAATGCGTTTCGGACTCAACCATGGAAGCTGAGTATGTGGCAGCCTCTGAGGCAGCCAAAGAAGCTGTATGGCTCAGAAACTTCATGATGGACTTAGAAGTGATTCCTAGTTTGCCTAAAGCTATCACAATTTATTGTGATAATAGTGGTGCAGTAGCAAACTCGAAGGAACCACGAGCCCATAAAGTAAGCAAGCACATTGAGCGCAAGTACCACCTGATACGAGACATCGTAAAACGAGGGGAAGTTGTTGTCGCCAAGATTGCATCGGCCGATAACCTAGCAGATCCTTTCACAAAGGCCCTTCCGGCGAAAGCATTCGATGAGCATGTTGAAGGAATGGGAATCAGATGTATGGCAGTGTAGATGACAGCATAGTCTTTTAGTATAAGTGGGAGATTGTTAGGATGTATACTATAAGCCTAGCTTTTGTATGAACATCTTTTATGCAATGAGAATAAATCACTTTGGTTACATGTTTGCATTTTATATTTGTTATATATGTTTATGCAATGTCCAATTAATTTATATTATAGATAACTTGGTGTGTGGTGCCACACAGAAGATCTTGTTATCAGTTTCTTATAAATTATAAATAGTAGCTCACAACCAAGATGAATTTGGACAAATCATCGGAATGGTTGTAGTGTAGTTTGGTATTAGTCTGTCTTGACTATAAAACTACACTAGTATACTTTGTGTGTATTGAGCAGGACCATTTGAGGTTGTTCGTTTTATACTGACTATATAATAGAACAAGACCTCTGTTATTATGGATGTGCGTTCTCTTAATCCCTATATAATAACAGCCACGTATACACAATATATGTTTCTTTAATTTGCCAATGAGTGAGATTTATTTATTAAATCAATAAACTCGGTGAATTGGGAAACAGTATTGTCTATATGGTGTACTGTTGATTATAGAAGGAATCTGTGTCCTAATTATTTAGGATGATGATGTCCCCTTGAGGAGCTCATAAGGATTATCATGTAAACCCTGCAGGTGGATTTAATCCGACATGATAATAAATTTGAGTGGTACTACTCTTGGAATTAGATGTTAATTAATTAAGTTGTCAGTAACTTATTTAATTAACGGACATTCGATATCTTAAATACAGGGAGATAAACGTGCACATAATAAGAAGGAGCCCATATTTAATATGGGATTGGGACGATAGTTCAATAATAATTCTTTAGTGGACTGAATTATTATTGATGGGTTTAATTTATGTGTTCGGGCCGAACACAGGATACTTAAGCCCATCAGGAGGCCCAACCCAATTCCTCCTCTAGGTCCCTGGTGTAGCCTATTTATAGCTTTTTTTCATCAGCGCTTCACATACACAGATCACAGAAAACACGTGATAGTGAGAGAGAGAGCAGAACTGAGATTTCTCGAAGGATCGTTGGCCACGCAACATTCGAGAAAGGCTGTAGGAATACATCAGAAGATCAAAGAGGTCTAGGGTTACGAAAGATCAATTTTGGCTCGTTTTCTTCTAGATTGATCAAAAGGTATAATTCTTTTATTCCGCTGCGTTTATTATACCTAGCATGGAACCCGATAATTAATTGCATAGAGCCGGCGATCCGTCGGTTCCAACAAGACTTTGCCAAGAGGAAGTGGGGCAGACCTTTCAGTTCGATGTGGATTCTCTAGGCAAAAAGCTGCAACAAACACTTCCTATTCCTCCTGGTTGGCACGGGGATCCAAATGAAGATGTTGATGCTCACTGGTGGACGGGTTGTTTAGAAGAAGCACTCAAAGAAGTTCTTCCCAACAAAATTCTTAATAACCCTGGTACCAGCTCGGCTCCTCCAGCACCCGAAGAACTAGATCCAAGTTCGGTTGTGGACCTGCCAGAGGACATGTTTGATCCCTTGCTTCCGAACTCGATCAACAATCCAACTTCTGAGTCAACTCCTTCTCCTGATCGTCTTTAATTAACTTTCCTGTACTTTTTTGTAAACAACTTTTGGATAACATTGTATATTTGTTTGTTTATATATATCCGAAGTTCTGAACATAATGTGTGTCCTCACAATTAATCTGCAAAAGTATATCAGAAATAAATAACCTGATTTAATCATAACTCCTTTACTTTGAGGGGATGTGTCCCTTCACTCAATCATACTTCACTTCGCTTAATCGAGTTATTCTGAGTGAATACTTCACTTCGCTGAATAAAGATATTCTGAAGGAACTCTTCACTCTCTTCAATTTGCTTAATCATGGAGTTCCGAGGGAACTCCTCAATTTGCTTAGTTACAGTGTTTCGAGAGGAACTTCTTCAATTTGCTTAATCATAGAATTCCGAGGGAACCCTTCAGTTTGCTTAATCGTAGAGTTCCGAGAGAACTCTTCAGTTTGCTTAATCATAGAGTTCCGAGGGAACTCTTCAGTTTGCTTAATCATAGAGTTCCGAGGGAACTTTTCAGTTAGCTTAATCATAGAGTTCCGAGGGAACTCTTCAGTTAGCTTAATCATGATGTTCCGAGAGATATACGAATAATTATATGAAAATCAGCATAATGAAAAGACTCAGGGATTTAACGTGGTTCGGTCAATTCGACCTACATCCACGGAGTGCAAAAATCTCTTATTTCATTAAAGCAACAGGAATTTAAAAAAGGAGTAAAAAGTAACATACTGACATGTGATACTTCAAGTATAAAACTTCTTCAAATGATTAATGTGCCATGGTCTTGGCAACACCCTTCCTCTTTCATTAGTTAGTTCGTAAGATCCTCCAGGCAAAATTTTTGAAACAGTATATGGCCCTTCCCAAATGGCATCTAACTTCCCAATCTCCACCAGAGCATCAGATTGTCTTAAAACCATATCTCCAACTTGGAATTCTCTCTTCTGAATTTTCCTATTGAACGTCGCTTGAATGCGTCTTTTGTAAAGTTCATGCTGAACTGTAGCTTCATCTCTGACCTCATCTAAAAATAACAAATCAGTTCTGATCAATTCTTCATTTTGTTGAGGATTGAAGTTAGTAATCCGTAGAGCTTCTCCTTGAATTTCAGCTGGGACCACAGCTTCCATTCCGAATGCCAGACTAAAAGAGGTTTCTCCAGTGGTTGATCTGGCTGAAGTTCGATATGCCCACAAAACTGATGGTAGTTCGTCTACCCAATTTGATTTCTCAAATTCAAGCCGTTTCTTGAGTCCATCCAATATAATTCGATTAACCACTTCAACTTGTACGTTTGCCTGAGGATGAGCCACTAGGGTAAATACTTGTAAAATTTTCATCTTTTTACACCACTTTGTGATCTTTTTTCCTCTAAATTGAGCTCCATTATCTGACACCAAAATCCTTGGCAAACCAAACATGCAACAAATACTTTTCCATATAAAGTGAATCATATCAGCTTCAGCAATTTTAACCAAAGGTTCAGCTTCGACCCACTTAGTAAAGTAATCAACAGCCACCATCAAGAACTGCTTATTTCCTCTGGTTTTAACAAGTGGACCGACTATGTCAATTCCCCATCTAGCAAAAGGACAAGGCGAACATACAGTAAGCATATCTGTAGCTGGCGTATGAATTCTCCACCCATGTCTTTGACAAGAATCACATTTCCGAACTATTTCCTCAGCATCATTCTTCATTGTAGGCCAGTAGAAACCATTTCATGAAACCTTTCGAGCAAGTGCCCTTGCTCCTGCATGCTCAGCACATCCTCCTTCATGTGCCTCCTTTAGAACCTTAATTTCTTCTTCTTGGGATAAGCATCTTGCATCTGTAGGTAAAAAGGTTTTTCTATACAACACTCCATCAAGAATATAATAGAATCGAACCTGTTTTTCCAACTTCTCGAGATCTTTTGTATGTTATTCTTTCGCTCCTCCTAAAAAATTCAACGAAAAAATTCTCCAATCGTGCTCTGCCATGCTAGCATTCATTACTTCGTTTTCTTTTCCTACTCCCATAATAGTAATACTCCTCTGCGAACAACCTTGTAACGAACTCCCAATTTTTTATAGATAGTCTGCTTTCTGATTTTCACTTCGAGGTATCTGTTCGATTCGAAGTTTTTCGAACCTTTTTTCCATATCTCTTATCTTTTGCACATAAGAGATCATGCGATCTTCTTTGACCTCACATTGGTTTCGAAGCTGTTGAGTCACCAATTGTGAATCTGATTTAACTATCACATCACGAGCTCCAGCCTGTTCGGCTATTTTCAATCTCTGCAAAAAAGTTTCATATTCCGCTTCATTGTTAGATGCCTTAAATTGAAACTTTATGGCAAACTCTAACTCATCTTTTTCCGGGCTAATCAACAGTATCCCAGCTCCTGCTCCTTGACGGGACGACGATCCATCTACAAATACTTCCTATTCCTTCTTTTCTTGTACCCTGGTTGTCTCCTGGATAAAATCTGCCAATGCTTGACCTTTAATAGCTGTTCGCAGTTCATATTTTAGGTCGAACTGTCCCAACTCAATAGCCCACTTTACTAACCTTCCTGATGCATCCGGCTTCCCCAACACAACACTTAAAGGATGATTAGTTCGTACTATTATGGCATACCCCAAAAAATATGGCCTCAACCTTCTCGCCGTAGTGACTAGGGCGTAAGCGACCTTTTCTACTTCGGTATAGCGGACTTCGGCTCCATGGAGAACTTTACTAACAAAATATACAGGGAATTGATCCTTACATTCTTCACGAATCAGAACCGAACTGATTGATTCTTTTCCCACTGCTAGATACACGATCATCGTACTTCCTTTAACGGGCTGTTTTAACAAAGGAAGTGATAGAAGAAATGCTTTCAAATCTTCGAATGCTTTTTGACAATCTGCACCCCAACTGAACTGGCCATTCTTTCTTAAGATTCTGAAAAAAGGTAAACCCCTATCTGCCAGCCTTGATATGAATCTGCTCAAAGCAACAATACGACCAGTTAGTGTTTGTACCTCTTTTGTAGTTCGAGGAGGTGACATCTCTTGTATAGCTTGAACTTTGTTGGGGTTGACTTCTATCCCTCTATCCGTAACCATATACCCCAAAAACTTTCCTACTTTCACTCCAAACGAACACTTAGCTGGATTTAACTACATCCCATGCTTTCGGATTGTTGCCATAGTTTCCCTCAAATCATCCGCATGTGTGTTCGCCTGAATGTTTTTCACTAACATATCATCAACATATGCTTCCATGTTACGACCTAATTGATGCTTAAACACCTCATCCACCATTCTCTGATAAGTAGCTCCAGCATTTTTCAATCCAAATGGCATGACCGTATAACAATATGTACCTGAGGAAGTAATAAAAGCTACATTGGGTTTGTCTTCCGGATGTAACGTGATCTGATGATATCTTTGCGCCGCATCCATCATGCTGAGGAGTTCGCATCCCGCTGTTGAATCCACTAACTTATTAATCCGTGGAAGAGGATAGTGATCCTTGGGACAAGCCTTGTTCAAATCCCGAAAATCAATACACATTCTCCACTTATTCCCCGGTTTCGGGACCAGTACTACATTGGCCAGCCATCGAGGGTACTGGATCTCTTCAATATGCCCAATTTCCAGTAACTTTTCGACTTCTCTCTTGATGATTTCATTCTGTTGATCTCCGAAATGTCTCAATTTCTGTTTAATTGGTCAAACATCAGGCTTGATATTTAACTTATGAACTGCCACTTCTGGGTTAATACCTTTCATATCCTCAGGCTTCCACGCGAACAAATCCACATTATCTTGAAGAACTTGCACTATTCCTTTCTTGATTTGTTCTGGCAGTTGACTCCCAAGCCGAACTGAATGTCCCGGTAGCTCCGGGATCAACTCCACACTCATTAATGCACCTTCCTCGAACTCTGCAGTATTCAATTCATCACCCTTCCTTAAACTCTTATCCCTTCCTCGATCAATGTCTTCTCTCTGTTCGCTATGGCGTTTCCGAGACTCGGACTGATGAACTGCCGCCACATACAATGTCGAGCAGTTTGTTGGTCACCATGAACCACTCCCACTCCTACTATGCGTCCGTCTTCATTTTCAACAGGAAATGTCATCATTAAATGTGCAGGCGAAATGACTGCAGCATATGAGCTCAGAGAGGGACGACCTAAAATCACGTTATATTGAGAGGGTGCATTCTATCGTTTTATTTTGTCTCCATTCTCCATCTCCTAGAACCATAGGAAGCTGGACCTTGCAATAAACTGTCACAGATTCTCCTGCAAAACCATAAAGTGAAGTTTCTACAGATTTTATCTCCACTGTCGATCTCATCTTCTTGAAGCAATCCATGAACATGATATCAACCGAACTTCCAGTATCAACGAACACCCGCTCAACATTAAAGCCTCCTATTTCAGCAACAATCACCATAGCATCAAACTGAGGACTTTGAATAGCCACACGATCTCGAACTCCGAACTCGATCACCACATCATCAAAAATTGAGTGAACCGTATTCTGTTCCTGTCCAACAGAATTGAGTCTTACTTTCCGAGCCCTGTTAGAATCTCCATCTGTTGGCCCGCCCATGATCATATGAATAGTGGGTCTTTCTTCTCGCTCGGGCCTAACTCGTGGTGGAAGAGGTGGAGGTGGAGGCAATTCAAGTCGCTTTTGCCTTCTTTCTCTTCTCGACTCCTCTCGATCATTCCCCTGTTCGCGGTTTGGTTGAGTCCGACGAACAAACCGAGCTAATCTATTTTCCCTGATCAATCTTTCCAGCTCGTCTCGTAAATGTAGGCATTCATCAGTCCCATGCCCATACTCATTATGAAATCGACACAATTTATCGTTGCCAAAAGTGGGTGGTTCTTTGGATTAGGGCTCCAGGTTGACGGCCATTTTAGTTGGGGTAAGTTCCATATCTCCATTAGTACTTGTCCAGGTGGCATGGTCATGGGAGTGTACTGCTCATATCTTTGCCCTTTCCTATTATCTCGTAAAGAGGGTGGTGCAAATCTCATTCGGTGTTCTCTTCCTTCTCTTTTCCTTGCAACATCATGCTCCTGCGGTCTACTCATTCGATTCGAGCTCTCACCTTTTTTCATCCGAACTGCCTCCTCCAAGTTAATGTACTTAGTAGATCTTTGCAATAGGTCATTGAAACTTTTGGGTGTTTTCTTAACCAGCGAAGTATGAAGGTCGCCCTCTTTCAGACCTTGAATGAAAGCACTAACTATCAAATCATCTGAAGCTTCAGGAGCTTCTAAAGTAGCGGCCGTGAATCTTTTGACGTAATTCCTCAACGTTTCATCCCCTTTTTGTTTCACCCCAAACAAAGTCTGAGTAGATCGCCTCTGTCTTCTCGAACTAGCGAACTGATGTAGGAACAACTCCGACAACTGCTCAAAACTGTAAATCATCCCATCACTCAACTGGCTAAACCACGTCTGAGCAGCCTTAGTAAGAGTAGTTGCGAACACCCTACACTTAATACCGATGTAATAGAGCGGTATTTTCAAATCTACACAAATGATCCCATGGATCTGTGGTACCATCATAATCAAATTAACTGACCGAAAAGAAGACGGTAATTTGTCCTCCATAACTTCCTCAAAGAAAGGATTTCCCCTTGAACTTCTTGGAACCCGTCGAACAGCTTTCTGGACTTCTCGCAACTCCTTTCTTAGATCATCCACCTTCTTAGATAGTTCTACATGTCCTCGCTTCTGGCCGCGAGGATGATCGAACTGACTTTCTTGCTCATCTGTTCAAGACTTGTCATCTTCCGGTTCCTTTCTGGTATGAACATCAGTGTTACCTTGTTGTGACTCAACCCTATGTTTGCCTAAAGCTTTCTGAACAGCCGCTTCTATCAAATTTGAAAGTTTCTCCGGCGTCAAAGTGATAGTGCCTGGAGGATTCACCGGTGCAGAACTCTGGTCCTCATCTTGCCTTATAGACTGTCCTCCTTCTTCTAACCTCCTTCGAGATCCTCTGGTATTCACCATCTTTACTATTTCTCAACGTCTTAAAAACTCAAAGTTGTGATTTTCCCACAGACGGCGCCAATTGATTTGTTTTCGATCCGGTCTTCTTCTTCTCCAACGAAAATTAGAATTCTTCGGTTAAAAGTACCTGCAAAACAAAGAACACCGGGGATTTTTCCCAACCGGGGATTTTTCCCGGTGAAGAGACTCCGACACTCAAGTCAGTGATCCGGAAAAACTAGTGATTTTCTTATAATAATTTTGTATATTTTTTCTGTCTATATCCAAAAGAATAAAAGAAAAAGGTTAAATATACTCCCTAAAGGACGTGGCAGTTAAGTCTTTCCTAAAAAAGTGGGAAGTGGGCGGTTTATCCCTGATCATGGCGGTTATCTGAATTTAAACTAGTTCGCCTCATATACTCAAAATCAGTTCGTCCTCTTATCCTGAAAGTCTAGTTAGTTCATGTTCGTTTCCATATAAGCTACGAACTATTGTCGGAAAGAATAGTTCGCATTCAGATGCACCATAATTTACTTTACTCCTTTCAGGGGAATATCTGTTCACCTCTTTGTTCTGTTCGCTTCTTTGTTTTGTTCGCTCGTTTCTTTCTAAATAGTTCGCATCGGTCGGTTTTGTCTTTAAATCGGTTTACTTTCCCAAATAACTCGAATGTGATCAGTTCGACCACATCAGGTTCAACAAAATATTTGCAACTGGGCTCATATTTGATCTCAACTTTGGGCTAATTCAAACATAAGAAAATTGAGCTAAGGTATAAATCTGTATTTGGGCTAAATAATTGGACCTAGGTTGAACAAAAAATTGAATAAATCCACTTATGTGTACTATATATATATATATATATATATATTAATAACAACTTATTTAAATTGGGGTGTTATAATATTATCCTAAGAAATTAGAATATAATTGATTTTTTTTTAAATTGAGGATTTGTTTAGATCAATAATTAAAATTCGATTAACACTCAATTTATTCACATCATAGCTCAAAATGTTGAAACTAAAATCATAGAATATCAAAAATCAATGATTTAAAACATGAGTATTTGTTTAGTAAAAATATAGAATATGAATGATTTTTTTTAAAAAAATTTGAGGATTTGTTTAGAATTGATTGTACGCATGATATGCTTGATATATAAATAAATTAACATATTTAGTTAACAAATTAAGATATTAAGTTAGCAAAATTTTCTCGATTATGTAGTAGGATTGATCCTACGAATGATATGCTTCAAGAAATTAAACTATTTAGTTAATATCAATGATCCGCTACATATATCAAAAAATTAAAATATTTAGTAAATGTTAATATCAAGAATCCTGAAAACTGTTGATTTTATGAATGATATGTTCAAGAAATTAAGATATCTGGTTAATATTAATAATATGCATATTGAGAAAATATTAATATCAAACATGTTAAAAAAAGATATTTATTATATATTTATCTACATATTATTATTATTATTATTATTATTATTATTATTATTATTATTATTATTGTTGTTGTTGTTGTTGTTGTTGTTGTTGTTGTTGTTGTTGTTGTTGTTGTTGTTGTTATTATTATTATTATTATTATTATTATTATTATTATTAGTATTATTATTATTATTATATAATAATGTCGTTTATAAACTTCGTAATACACATTCGAGTAAAAAACTCATTTTCTCCCAATAAGAATCCTGAAAAATTGAGTTATAATAGAACTTACTTATTCGAGTAAAAAACTCATTTTCTTCTAATAAGAATCCTGAAAAATTGAGTTATAATAGAATTTTGAAATGTATTCACGTGGAGAAGGAGAGAAAAAAGTTGTTGAATATAATTATTTTAAGAAGGTTGCTGGATAAAATGAAAGGAAAAATAAAATAATAATATATTAATGTGAAGAGGACAGAGAAAAAGATTAGGTATGAGAAAAAGATTAGGGATGAGAAAAGGCGGGAACGGTTTTCTTAACTTGTCTTCTGTTTTTATATATAGACTAGTAGTGTACCCGTGCGTTGCACAATGTGTTATATATATTTATTAAAACAATATAATAACATATAAAATGTAATGATTATTACTTTAACAAAAATATATTGATACTCTTTTAATTTGTATTAGTATAAAGCTAGGTATTTAACTTTAAATTTATGTCATTATAAATAATTATATTCGAAAATATTAGAAATTTGAAATATATAAAGTAATATATTAATTTATGGATTAAACAAACAAATAACATTACCTGGGTAGTGAAATTTTAAAAAATAAATTTAATATCTAAAAATAAGTTATATGTATTAGAAACATTATGATTTAAGTATTGAGATAAATAAATTTATATTTTATTGTCATTTATAACTATAAATACACACGTATTTTAATAATTTTTTTGGTTCAACGCCACATATAACTCATTTATTTTAAATCAAATAAAAATTATATCAGCTTATCAAATACATGAAAATCTCTCTTGCTATCTATTTAAATGAAACAATTCAAAATTGGACTTAATCTACACATTTTGAATAAAAAAATTATGAATAATAATTATAAGATTGATAAGTCAATATATCAGAGACTAAGAATGATCATGAAATTTTAATTTGTGAAAAACCAGAAAAATTACCTCTGTCCAATCCCTTATGTCATCTCAATTCAGAATATAAATATAAATAACATTTGACAACAAATAAATATAAAATAAGAAAGATAAAATAAAATATTTGTATAATATAAATAACATTTGACAACAAATAAATATAAAATAAGAAAGATAAAATAAAATATTTGTATATTTCAAATGAATAAATTGGTTAACTTGCAATAATAATTTAATCTAATTTTTTCTATTTGATATGTTTTATATGTGTAATCTATTAGGTACACCTATAATGTTTTTTTATTTCTATATTTTAATATCAATTTACAATAAATTAATATTATATATCATAAAAACGTTTAAAAATGAAAAATCATTGAAGCCCACACACATACATTTCCATATTTCAGTTTGATAAATTTTATATGAATATTAAATTTAAGATCATTAAATAATGATTGATTTTATATATTATATGTAATGCCCCAATTCCCATTAATTGGAAATCAGGTCGTCACCCTTTACTTACTTAAAGAATTCATAAAATAGTTTACAGCGGAAGACTGAAAGGAAAACACGAGACATTTTTTTTTTAAAACATAAAACAATTATTTCCAAAACTCGTGTTTTACCCACATTTCTAGGTTAAACGTTCAAACAGGCTCTTATAAGAGATAACATAATAGAACCAACATATAATACCAAAATACAAGTCTAGGCCCATCATCTACCATAATTTGCATATCCAAAATTTAACACTATTCTTAAAAGTAAATACTGGTTTGGTACTTTAACATTAAGGGTGATGGAAAATCAGTCGAGCTCGCTACACGTCCACGTCATCATATGTCGATCCTGAAAATTATTGAAAGTGGAATCATGAGACACCTCTGGAGAGGGATCCCAGTGGGATAACTGTATTCTCTATTATTCATTGAAACAATTAAATTATTAACTACATACTACATGTCCGTTGGGTACGCTCACCCTGGACCATACATAACATAAAGGAATGTGGGAGTCGCTCGCCCAGTAAACCTTGCTTTCATAGACCGGGCACTCTCACCCTTATGGTCGTCGCCCGATAGTGAAGCAACTACCGGTTACCGCTACGGAACTTCAACCGTAGACCGTCGTACATAACTTACTAATTTAATTATCATCGCATAGTAGAGTGTAGAAATTACCCACTCTAACATATATTGAAATAATTAAATCATTAAGCACATACTACTTTGTCCATTGGGTACGCTCACCCAGGACCTTTCATAGACCGGGTACGCTCACCCTTATGGTCGTCGCCCGATAGTGAAGCAACTACCGGTTATAGCTACGGAGCTTCAGCCGTAGATTTTCATACACACTTACTAATTTAATTACCAACGTATAGTAGAGATTAGAAGTTACCCACTTTAAGATGACAGCTCGAGAATTGCTTTTGGAAATCACCGCTCGTCTCAACTGCACTCGACATACTTAATCATTTAGTTTCTTATGTCATATTATATCATATAACATATAAATATCATCGAAAGACTTAAAATTAAATCTTTACTTTGTTTCATTAACTAACTCTTTATCTTTTATGAATTTCTACAATTAGTGTAACATAAAAGATTCCATTAATTAACATATGAAGTAAAGACTTATAAATAATCTACCCAATTTCTCTTTAATTTCTATATTACTCAAATCATTTCCTAAATTAATTTAACTAATATAATACTTTTCTAATCTTATTTCTGAAATAATATCACTAATTAATAGTGTATACCAACATTTTACACATAACATTTAATACCAAAAATAAACTTATGTTGTCATGCAGGATACTAATTTCTTATTCAATTTGGCAAGATAGATTATCTTTTAATACTATATAATTTAAAGAAACTACAATTGCATTGCTAGCTATTAATGATTTTGCAAAGTAAATAATTAAGATATATAATTTGCCAAATAATATAATAATTTAGAAATACACACCTCAATTAACAAAATAAATTAGCGAAACAATAACCAAGGTACATAAATTTATAAATTTTAATTATCATGTATCAATTGAAATACAAGTTGTAAGCTAATCTATTAACATGATTTCATACACATTATCCAAATATTTATATTAATCATTCATCATACAAAATATACATATGTTAAACTCATATATAAAATTTTGATGATAACATTATCCTATAAGAATCATTTAAACATGATTAGCATTTAAAAGAATTCAACATACTCATAACTTAAGTTTTAGATATTTAAACTAGAAATTTTAATCCTAAAAGACACATAACATATAAAGATGTAACAAATTTAATACTTCATATATAATTCCTAAAATCACAATATTATTCATATAATTATATATATTTATTTAGGTTAACATACTGAAAATTCATAGATTTTAATTGCTTGTACAAAGAATTAACAATCATTGAACATGATTCACATATAAACAATAAATATACTTATAGTTTAAACTTTAGGTATTTTTAACTAGAAATTTTAAATCTTAAAATAACACATAAAATATAGTTTGAGGTCATAAAATAATATCCGGTATAGTATTGGGTTCAAATTTATAATTATAGTAAAGTTTAGGGGTGATTCTACAGTTTCTATAAAATCTGGGATTATATTAAAAATCTTGTAAGGTTTTGGGGTTAAACTGTAACTTAAACTAATTTCAGGGGTTAAATTCAAATTAATAAAATTTGTAGGGACTAAAAAGCAATTAAGCAAAAGATCAAGGCTTGGACAATAATTAAGCAAAGATATGAATTTGCAAAATGGTCCTTGGAACACATTGAATTTTCAAAAGCATGCCCCTGCACCCCAAACTCCATTCCCGTCGCTACTCCTCTAGTCCGCCGCCTGTTCGGCCGCCGCCGCTCCTCCCCTGCCAGCGACAGACCCGTCGTCGGCCACCACAACACACGGCACACTACACACAGCAGCACCCTTCTCCTCTCAACAGCCCGTCGCCCTCTCTCTTTCTCCTGCAGCACGGCCGCCGCCCCCTTGCCGGCGACAGCCTCGTCGCCGGCCTTCTCTCCACACGGCGCCGCCCCTCACGGCGGCGCCTCTTCTTTCCCCCACCTTTCCCTTTTCCAATTTTACAGCATATACACAATATACACTCATATATATACACATGATACGCACACACAAATACACACAAAACACACACAAAACACACCACGGCGGCCCGTGAGCGGCGCCGCCCTCTTCGTCTCCGTTCGGCGCCGCTCCGTGCGGTGGCGCCTCCTCCCATCTCTCCCTATTTCCCCCTCTTCTTCTTCCTTTCCTTTCCTCTGTTTTCTTCCCCATCTTTTCCCCTGTTTTTCTTCCCCATGCCTCAAGCCACAGCACACAAAACATATATAATTTCACACATATATACACATATACATCTACACTTTGATTTGGGAATAAAGCTTGAAAGAAATTAAAATTGAAACATAAAGCAAGAAAATGAAATAAATTTTACCCTCACTCAAATCCTCTGCAGGACGAAAATGTATGATAATAAAAGAGAAAGAAGAAAAATATCATCCTTATCTTATATAAAGAAAAAGGCACGTGTGTGAAGAGAGGAAAAATATCATTTCTCCAAAAAGATCCAAAGCTTATCTATTATGCTCACAAAATAATTAATTATACATATATTTGCTTTAGATAAATAATAGATGTACTCACATGATCTACCTATATATATATACACACGTCCACATATATATATATATATGATTAACATTAATAACATTAATTATAATAATAATAATACTACAACAACATAATTTATACACAAGTATTTACTAAGTACAATTTATGTAAATTATTTTATCACATAGGATCATATATGAAGATCATGATTAAATTCCATAGAATAAAAGCATTTACGGCATATACGAAAATTTTTGCATAAAAAAATATAATATCATTTTTCCTCATTTAAACTTATCTATATCTTATCTTCTTACTTTCATTCATGATTATCGAGTGAGTTGAGATCAAGCTCGGTTTCCTCCATAAGCAATCCTGCAAAATACTTTAAAATCTCGAAAGAAACATCAGATCACAAAATACGTAGAAATCATCGAGTACCACATAATGCTTAAAAATCATGAAGCATAACGTAACAAGTAAATCATAACTTTAAATAACATAAAAGTTCACTTCAAATCATTTTTCAATTAAAAGGTAAAAGAAATTTTGTAAAATATGAAATGCAGATTTTCTTGAAAACGGGGTGTTACATTATATATTTAAAATTGATTTAAAATATGGTAAATTACAAAAAACAACCCCAGCTATCGACTTTTTTTAAAATTGCAACCTAATCTATTTTTTTTTTAAGATTGTCACCTAGTCTTTCTGTGGTTTTGCCGATTGCAAAATTTTCGGTCATTTTTCCGGCAAATGAATTACTTTTTTTCACTTTGCAACCCAAACCTTAATTTTTTTGTCCAATCGCAAATCATGATTATTTTTTCGCTTCACACTGATACCTTTATGTTATATATATGAGTGTGACATTTATGTTATATAAGTGTGATCGATATTCATAAAATAAATATCAAGGAAATATTGGTCAAAATTGGTGAAATATATGTAACATCGGTAAAAAAATCAATGAAATATCAATAAATATCGAGAACATATCGGAATATATTGGTAAATATAAGAAAAATAACAATAAATATATGTACCCATATTTCAATCGATATCGATATTTTCACGATATTTCTGTGAATTTAAGTTACCTATCTTTCCACCAGAATCGAAATTTTCATTCTTGGTTGCAATCTAATAAAAACACAAAGTTCAGATTGGAATTATATAAAAAAATAAATAAAGTTTAGGTTGCAAAGTGAACAAATTAATTTCTATTTCGCTGGAAAATTGGCAATCGACAAAATCACAAAAAGAGTGGGTGGCAATCTGAAAAAAAAATGATTAGGTTGCAATTTGAAAAAAGTCGATGAGTGGAGTTATTTTTTGTAATTTACCCTTTAAAATAAGTACTTAAAAATAAGATGAGAGATAATAATAAATATATAATCCCTTATTTCATCTTATTTATCTATTTAATTTTTTATTTGAAATTTCTATACAAGAAATACTAAATTGAGTATCATAACTGATTTCTTAAATTAAATATTTCTTTATTTGTATTGAATTTTTTAAAATACAATAAATAGGTTTATTTATATTTATTTGTATTGAGTTTTTTAAAATACAATAAATAGATTTATTTGTATTGAGTTTTTTAAAATACAATAAATAGATTTATTTGTATTGAGTTTCTTACAATAAATACAATATGAAAATAATTAATAGATTTCTTAAAATAATAATTATTTAATAGATAGATAATTTATTACAGTTATTTTTGGCAGAATATCATACTTTTATATATATATAGATATAGATATATAGATAAATATATATAGATATAGATATGTAATATAAAATAATATTTTATATATATAGGGGGAAGAGAGGGGAACCCCAATTTACACATAGCACACACTCCAGGAGTCGTTTTTCATTCGCTTTTTATCATTTCAACTCTCCATTCTCAGCGACGTCAAATTGAACACATTAATTCACACCAATACAGACGCATAAAGATGGTTGGGGAAGAGAAGAGGCATCAAATGATGCAGAATTTATTCGGTGATCAATCGGAAGAAGAGGAAGAGGAAGAGGAGGTTGAATCTGAGCACGAGTCAAATCGTCAACCAGATTATGCTTCTGTATGGTTTCAAAACGAAACCCCAATTTTCATTTTTCCTTTTCAGATAATTGTTTTTTTTTTTTTACTCAATTTACCCAATATTTTACTATTTCGATTTTTAATTGTCAATGTGAATATAAAACTTTCTGAATTCAAATCGGCAATTGTTGTGCATGATGAACGTGATAACATGTGATCTAACGCTGTTTCTGTTGTTTCGATTTTCTTTGTTTATACTGCACTGGCGTTTTTTTCTTGATAGAAGTGATTTGAGCTAGAAATATCCCAATTATTTTATTGAATTTGCTTTATTCTGTTTATTGGACTGTATTTGATTCATTTACACGTAGCAATGGCACATAGGTTTGTATTTATCGAGGAAATTTGAGAGCCTTATTATCGTTTCTGTTGCTTCCTTCTATTACTTCCATCATTGACTGACGATTTTTTTTTTTTTTTTTGCTGTTTTACATCATCATCATTCAATAACAACAATATCAGTATCAAATAATAGCCTTTATATACATGGTGAACTTGGTCTATGCGGCTTGTACTTGGATGGGTCATAATTCATACATAGTCCATCCTGAAATCTACTCTGTTTTCCTGTGTTAATGTAATCAGTAGATGTTATTACGAAAGACTACGGATAATCCAAAAAATTAGAACAAATATGAATATTATTTTTCTTTTATCCCTCTGCTTTCTGAAACTGAAGTTATGCTTTGCGGCCTGTGGGATCTTATTGTACAAAACATGTGAAAAATAGGTATTCTTACTTTTCTTCTGTGCCATTCTTATTTTTTATTTCACTTGTATATTTCGTCAGGATGAAGGCAATGGAGGACCAGAACCTGAAGATGAAGGTGAAGAGGAATTGGAAATTGAGGATGAGGGTGAACCTCATGATCTGGATCATAGACGTGGGGAGAGTGATGGTGAGAGAGACCAAAGTTCTCAAGAAGTTGAAGTAGGTGACCCAAGGGAAGAAAGTGAAAAGAGGTATTCAGAGAGCGATGAAGAAGAATATGGTCAACATGTTGCAACAAGTAGAAGACGTGATGCAATTCTCAGCGGATCGGAAGCATCTGGGGAGAACCTTTATGCTGCCAATGAGGATGATGAAGTGAATCATGCTAGGAGTCCACGGTCTGTTGCTCACTTTTCTGTAATCTGCTGTTGGTTATCCCCCCCACCAACACCCTTCCCAAGAATTCTGCTCGTCGTGCTGGAGCTTTGCTCTATTTTAATAGCTGCTATGCCTGATTATTACAATGTGTTTTTTTCTCTTCCATCCTAAGTATAGTTTCTGCCTTTCCTATGGAACCTGCATGTTAATTGCATTTCTTGCTTATGCTTTTTGTGTCTATGTATTACTTATACCTAAAAGTTATAGTCATTCTTGGGTAAGTAACATCGTGGGAAAAGTTGATGCTATGATGAGTTAAAGGCATTATGTTTTCAATATGAATTATTAGACTAAAAGCTAATGCATAGGTTCTCATGCTTAAATCCCCTTCTCTCCTTAAGCTCTTTGAAGGAGTTCAATTGCTTCCCCACCAATTTTATTTTGGTTAGCTATTTATATTTTAGGATAATGACGTAAATTTTTGGATGATTTTCTTTGTTTTTGGTTCTTTTTTTTTTCTTTGGTGGGGGGGGGGGGGGGGGGAGGGGAGAGCAGGAGTCTTGAGCTGTAAGAGATCAATTGTAATTGGTGGTTTACATTGTGGAATACAATGATACAAAGGTGTGAAAATACAAAGAAGACATTCAGAATATGAAGCTAACATGTTTTCACATACTGATATCTCTGTCATAAATACTGTTGTTACTATTATTTACTTCTGTGTAATGGTTTGAGCTTGATTTTGACGGGTCTGAATTTGATGGGTTGCAGTAGATCGCCTGGTGCAGATAAAGACGAGGATCAATATTTTAACTCAGCTCCAGAGATTCGTGATGTTTTTGGGGACTCTGATGATGAAGAACAAGCAGAAGATGAAGCTCGGAAACAGATTGGAGACGATAGAAATGTCTGTATGAGATGCTATTATAATAAATTGAATGTTTTGTTGTAAGCAATAGCATTGATGTGTTGCCTAGCATAAAATATGTTAAAAACTTATTTATCCTAAATACAGCAATCACCTATGGATGAAGAGAGAAATTATGAGGATGAACTAAGGCCAGAGGATATAATACCTGATGAAGATGCACCATATGACTCTGAAGATGAACATACTCAGGCTAAGCTTAAGGAGAAACCAGCTGGCCCCCCACTGGAGTTAGAAATTCCTCTGTGCCAACCTCCAGCACTATCTGACAAGGTTTACATTCTGTCCTGTGTTTCCATTTCAGAGCCTATGCATAAACTATTTAGCATTGAACTGGGGCCAAGGCAAGTGGATCAGATGTTTTCTATTAATTTTGAGTTAAAAGTAAACACTTGCACCTTATTCAAATCCATGAAGTCATTTCTTGCTGCTTGATAGCAGTGCATATTTTGTCAAGAATAAATACTTCAAGAGAAAAAAAAAAAAAAGTTTTCTTTGAGCAATTTATTTCTCTAGCAATAAATAAATTCAAACATATATAGGATACTATTAAGGTTATGGTGTAATAGTCCTTTAGTTACATTTGTGTGGTTTACTTGAATTGTATGGTCAACATGCTGCAACTTGTTATACATATTATATTGGGTTTTAGTTGATTTTAGGTAAAAATTAAAATCCTTAGCAGGAAATAGAAAGTTTGAGGCAATAGTGTTGCTTTCCATAGATTTAAAAGAAATTAGATACCTGAGTTTTTGGTATTGTAATTATATTCTTTTGTTGCAGATGAATATGATTAAAGTTTCTAATATAATGGGCGTAGATTCTAAACCTTTTGATCCCCACACATATGTGGAAGAGGATATTTATGTGACTGATGAATCTGGATCAAAAAAGCGGATACGGCTGGAGAACAATGTCGTACGATGGAGGAAGGTTAAAAATTCCGATGGAACAGCATCAGTAAGTAAATCTGCAATTATATTTCACTTCTATTTAAAATTTGCTCACACATGAAAAAGAATTTGCAACACCGAAATATTTGTTAATCTCATCCCTAACTGCTTTTAGGTTTTTTCCATCGTGTGATTTCTTACAGCTTGGAAAATATAAACAAAGTTTTGATATTGTATTTTGATATCAATATGTTTAAGGGTTTCTATTAAGATTTGATATTCATATATATACCTTTTGTTATATCACATGTATTGTTAGCTTCTGATTGACTTGCCTTCATAGAAGTTTTGACAAGGGATATAATTATTGCAGGCCACTTATATTTTCCCAGATTATGTGTTTAGAATGCATATATTCACTGTCTACTCACTACTGGAACATTCACGACATAACATTGAATTTATTTTTTCTCTGTACAAGTTGTAGAAGCTCAATTAACTGCATTTGACATAAAAATAGTGTCACTTGTATAACTGAGAAGATGAGAGATCTAATGCAATTTTCTCTAAAATCCTAGAAATCAACCTGTAGGTATTTGGGTTTTCCTATCCCCTCGAAATAGAGAGATTATTTTAATCAGACTGACTTGATCCACCTACTTATATATTAATTTTTGTAACTACCTTAGTGTTAATATTCTCCAAAGTTGATTACTATTAGTTCCTGATGACACAATTGCTTAATTGTTTGCACAGACAAACCTTTAAGTCTAAGTCTAGTAATTCAATTCTAATCGTTTTGATGCAGATGTTTGATTGTTTGTATTATAATGCCTTCACTAATCTCTTGAAGGTGTGAAATTTCTGAAATTTTGCAATGTAGGTCCCAAAAGTGACCATCCACTTCTTACTTCTCACTTGAATTATTGACCCTATGAAATTGCATGTTTGGATGCTCTTTTGTTGAGTTATTTCATATAAAATATGACTACTTCGTGTAGATTGAGAGCAATGCTCGCTTTGTGGAGTGGTCAGACGGCAGCCTACAGTTGCTTATTGGAAATGAAGTGCTTAATATCTCCAAGCAAGATGCTCAACATGAGCAAGCACACCTTTTCATCAGGCATGGAAAGGTAAAATTTTATTGCATATAGGATTTTGTATTTTTTCTTTACAACAACTTTCAATAATTTTGAGATACGGTGCACTTTTCATGAAAAAACCTAATTGGTGTCTTGGATCTGTGGGTTCTGAAATTCTCTTTTGGGAGCATTTATTCATACAAGGTACCAAGATCAACATTTGACTGATCAGCAGTATATGTTCTGCTTGATGTTTCCAGGGTATTCTCCAATCTCAGGGGCGAATTTTAACAAAAATGAGGTTTATGCCTTCATCTTTGTCTTCAATTTCTCATCGTATGTTGACTGCTCTTGTTGAATCACGCCACAAAAAAGTTTACAAGGTCAAGAACTGCATCACTGACATCGATCCTGAGAAGGAGAAAGAGAAAAAGGAGAAGGTCTTGATTACTATTCATTTAATTTATTTGGCATATGCATCAGAATAATGAATGTTCACTTCCATTCTCTATTTGTCTCTTAGGCTCTTAGTCAGTCAATTAAAGCTAGTGAACTTCTTAGTCGAAAGAAGGAGAAGGTAAACCGTAAATATACACAACCTATCCGTAGGGAGCGTCAGCTTTCGCCTGGTTTTCTTGAGGATGCACTTGACGAGGTTAGTCGTCTTTCCTCTTTAATTGGCTTAAGCTGCTAATCTGTGAAATATTATTAGGGATCTTTTGAGACATTTTGCTTTTGTTCCAGTGTCAAGTGTGTCTTACCTTCACCTAATGATAACATCTACTTACCCTAACTACCTTAGAAAAAATTCTCTGAGGAAATAACTATTTTGATTATTTCTTTAGGAGGACGAACAAGATTATTACGAGCCTCGAAGATCTGCTGTTCAGCGTCGCTTTGATGACGACTTGGAGCTGGAGGCTCGAGCTGAGAAGCGAATGATTAATGCAAAGAAGGCATGCTATTTTTACGTCACTTATCCATGTCCTTTTACCTGTGAGATCCATATGACGAACTTTATCATTTATCCTTCACCAAAAAAATTATTTCACTTTCAGGGACGTGGGCCTAAAGATATCCATCGTAAAGTAGCCTTGCCAGCTGCCAAATCTTCACGTCGGCCGATTGACTTCTCTGAAAGTGAGAAGGAGTCTGAGTATGAAACTGAAGGGGAATACGAGGGTACCCCACAACATAGAAATGATGATGATGCTGAACATGATTATGCTGAAGAAGATGAAGAACGTGAACAAGGAGAGGATGAAGAGACATATGCAGAATCAGAGGAAGAGGCTGAGGTAAAGCAATTTCTCTAATGAAATTCTGAGTTGACTTTCTTTTATGAGTGGATTCAACAGTATGCATACATTTTTAGCATCGCTTTGTTGTCTTTTCTCATCCCAAACTACCTATGAGTTGCTAGAAGAAAGTAATGGTTTTCTTTGGAAAAAAATATTACATGCCTGTATTTTTCCATTGTTAGCTCAACTCTTCGGTGATAATCTAGGATTGACTGTGAAGTTGATAGTGTTTCCTTCCTTTATCCTTGTTGAGTTCATTCTAGGCTTTCCATGGTTGCTGCATTAGAGTAGTTGTGTATAGTTGAAACAAATTATAGAAAGCGCTGTCATGAGAAGCATCAATTGTTTTCTAGATTTTACGCTTAAAACGAAATGTACATTTCAAAAAAAATAAAAAAATTGACTTAAGTCAGAAACGAGTAATTTGATTTCTCTTAATACAGCATGAGGTGGAAAAATTGTGAAGTTAAAAATTATAACCACCATTATAGTCGAGAATCCTGAGAAAATCAATTGGATGATGTGAAATAATCTACCTTTATATAGAACTCAGCCTTATCAACCCCTAAGAGTTGCTTTTTGGGGAAGCAAAGTTTGGGCTATAGTTGTTTCAAGTAATCTGAGATCATTTGTCATCTATTGCATATTTTGAGGCATATAAAGATAGTTTCCTACAAGAAAAATATTGTGTCCAAAATTTTGCAACCCACACTATCTGTTTAGTACGTGTAATTTTATGAAAACCTCTTGGGTTCTGGTTATGTTGAGAACACCATTATAGATGCAATATGTAAGAGTAGTTGTGCACCAGGTGCCATCTCTTAAGACAAGCTGCTCCAGATTTATTAGCAATTCATGTTTACTATTTTTTTATTTTTTTCTTGCTTTCATTTGGAAGCTCTATATGCATATTCTGGAAAAGCAGAACACATAACTATGTCTGGATTCATCATAATTGCTTTTGTGGATGTGTTTTCAGAAGTTGAGAACTGGAGTCCACTCAATGTGTGAGTGGATTGTTGATTCGACCTTTCATTTTGAGAGAGTTTAATAGAGCTAGAAGTAACTTTTGTTTCTGTATATATCATCAAATAATCATTTCTAAAATTTAAAGGGTTTGAGAAAGGGAGAAAAACACTTCCTCCATGTCAATAGCTTCCTCCTCCACTAACATTGAAACTCTCTTAAGCTAAAACAAAAGTGATGGGATAAAGCAGTAAAGATAAGGTGAAAGAAAAACATAGTTGGAAAGTGTGAAAAACGAAGCCAGGATTAGAAATTTATCTGTTAACAATCCTATTGAAGATTATAAGTTTTACTTTCTGGAATATTTGTTTATGTGATTATGTAGCTAGTTATTCGGTGTTATAACTTTTGAATTGTTGGTTGAATCCTCACTCAGCTAAAGTGTTTCCATCCTTTCTTGCATGATACTATTATTTACAGGAACCCAAGCAGAAGATGAGGGATCCAAGAGGGAATCTCAAAAGGAAGGACATCGAGTCAGAAGAAGACTCTCCTCCTAGGAAACATTCTACGTCCCATCGACGTATGAAAATGGTTTATGAGAGCGACGATGAATAAGAGGATTTCCAGTTTTCAAGAAAGTAAATTTCATCTCTTAAACATTGTAAATGTTGAAACATTCTTTAGATTTAATTTATGCGATTTTAAAGATTATATCTTTTTCTCTTTTGTTATTTCCTAGACTCGCTTTATAACTAATTTGGGCACATCGCAAGGATTCTGACATACATGTTTTCATATTTCAGTGCATGTCTCATCAACAATACTGACTTTTATTCTGCATTATACCAAAGTTTTGTCTAATATGTTTCTTCTTAAATGACATCAAATAAATATTGTTCAGAAGAATCATATAATTGTTGACAAGTTGTCAAGTACCATTTAGATTTTGAGAAGGTAAAAGTTGGCATGGAATGGATTTTCTGTTTATAGGTTTCCATGAATTTTTGGGAACGAGTATCAGAACGTGCATTGCATGTGGAGGATAATTTTTTAAAATAAAAAATATTATATTACTATGAACCTTAAATAATATTTTTTTATAAGGATATACAATATATGTTAAATTAAATTAAATTAAATTAAAAAAACTATAATAAATTAGAGTCCTACTCATAATATAACTCTATATGATTTTGGTTTAGAATTCTAATGACGTAAAGGGATTTAGTTCAACTTAATCAATTTATAAAATGGGGGTGTATTAAGTAGGAGACCAAAATTTTCAAGTTTCTAATTAAAATTTTGAATAAAATTTTGAAAACGAATTGGAAAATAAATATAATATATACTCAAGGCTTTTAAAACAAAACCTCATGTTTGGAAACTCTATCATTTCTAAACTTGAAAAGATTGTAGCAAACTTTTTATGTCACATGGTTACGGATTCTCTAACTTTCTATTAAACTATGATACAAGTCTAACGACCATAAAAGATGGGTAGTGTTTGAGGTTTAATTGCCCAAAATTAAGAAAAGAGATACCATAATTACTAAACACATCCCAAATTTTTTTATTTTAATATCATTACATTCTTCGTTAGCTTGTAAGATAGATAGCTTGTAAGCGCGATTGAAAGTTAGAGTTTCAATGGTGTTTCAGGTGTACTCATCTACTATTTATAGCGTGAAAAATTTTGCACGTTGAAGAGAGACAAATCTCCCGCATTTAATGTTCTTATTTAATAGTACATTGCGCTGATATTCATGCTACACTTCATTAATGCTCATTGTGCAGACTTGTCCTTGTTTTCAGTCTAGGTGTCATCCTCTAATTAGCTCTCTGTAGGAATGTCTATACTAGTAACATAGTGAGCTTTGATTTTGAGGTGATTCTATCTAGACCATGTTGTTGCACATCTCTTTTGTCAGGCTAAGTTGTTTGTAGTCTTCAGGTTCCTTTCTAGTTTGTTGTAGCATCTTCTTGTGCTCGCTACAATATCTTCTGATGCTTGCTATAGTGACCTTTCTAAACTAAAACTTTAACAAATAATTCTAAGTACAAGGATCAAAAAGCTTTTACAGAGATACTCCAAGTTCTATCATACTGTAAAGTGCTTGTCTCATCAAAACATATACAATAAATTCTTAACATTTAACCCTTAAAACAAATACTTCATTCATTCATTTATATCAAATTTTTTTCTTCCTTGAAATTTTCATATACATACTTTTGGACCCACGACAATGGGTGTTATTAACACTTGGAGAAAAGATTATGCACACCAGTTGCATGGTGCCACTAGGCGCGGGTTGTATTCAACCCGAACCCACACTCAAGTATATCTATTGTTTTTAATTCATGTGGTAAATATAAAAGTTATGTGAACATAAAATAAAGGTTAGTGAATATAACTAAAAGGTCTAACACATGATATAAAATGTGTGCAAGAATTTGAACTCATGAGAGCGAGTGTGGGGAGCGTGAAAATCACCTACGGATTGAATCTCCTCAATAGTATGGATTTAAAATTCATGCTCATGGTGCATACAAATAATTGTATAACACCTAATGTGGATGTAAGATGTCGTTGAGACAATCACCTGCTATAAGATTACAGTGTATAATCCATTAAAATTAACCATATAATATATATTGAACCTGCGAAAACAAGAATATGTAATCTTAAACAAAAAAACAACCCCGAATTGATTCAACGATTAAATGAGAAAAACGATTATATATAGGGTAAAATGCCAAAAAAACATTCAACTACTATCGACTTTTTTTTCAATTTGCAACTTAATGTAGTTTCTTTTTTCTGATTACACCCTAGTGTTCTGTAATTTTTCCAGTTGCAACCTACGTCCACTTTTTGGGTATTTTTTTGGCGAAAATGTCATCACGTGACTAGCACACTTATCACTTCAAGGGTAAATCATCTTTTATGTTAAAGTTCAATGAAAAAATGACCCTAAAATATTTTATTTTTATCACTCTGCAACCTACATTTTTTTCATTATTTGATTGATTACAACTTGATCTTCTGAAAGTTTACCTAATTGCAAATTCGGACAAATTTTCCGACAAAAGTGAAATCAATGAGTTGCACGCTCTAAAATGAAGGGCATTCTTGCCTTTTTCCAATCAAAAAAAAAAAAAAAAAGGAAAAAAAGAAGAAGAGCATACCGAATTTTGGAACCTACTTTTAATACTAATGAAACACATGTAATTTCCACATTTGAAAACCACAAGCCTTTGTAACTTAAGTGGTATCCATTTTACGGTGTAAATTGTGATGATTCGGGTTTGAATTTGGGATGCACAAGTCATTTAATATGTCTTATCCCCATCCCTCTTTTGCCAAGCTTATTTAAAAATAAAAAATAATCCGCCCTTGAAGCTTCCACCCATGGGTTAACAATGAAGAAAATCTCTTTGAGAACCTCACACTCTACGTAGATACTCAACAATGTAACAACGATGGAGAGATGTATGAGAGTCTATGGATATTTGTACACCGACGACTCTGGGGTGATGCATTTCGATGGAAATTTAGGACCAATGAAGAAATTATTGTAATTATGGCGGCGAATGAATCTAAATAAGGTGGCGGTGGTGCCTTGGTGATGCAACAGAAGCACGATACAAACGTAAGTCCATTGATTCTAAGAATACCATAAGATACGTTAAGGGATAATCCAATTTTTAATTCAATATTCAACTCTCTAAAATCATAAAAATAAAACCTATCTATATCTATATATCTATATATATATAAAAGCAGGATAATTACTATTTTAAGAAACCTATTAATTGCTTTCATATTGTATTTATTGTAAGAAACTCAATACAAATAAATACAAATAAACCTATTTATTGTATTTTAAGAAACTCAATACAAATAAAAATAAATAAACCTCTTCATTGGATTTTAAGAAATTCAATACAAATAAATAAATATTTAATTTAAGAAATCAGTTATGATACTCAATTTAGTATTTATTGTATAAAAATTTCAAATAAGAAAAATAAATAGATAAATGACATGAAATAAGATATTATATATTTATTATCTCTCATCTTATTTTTAAATACTTATTTTAATGGGTAAATTACAAAAAACAACTTCACCTATCAACTTTTTTCAAATTGCAACCTAATCTTCTTCTTTTTCTCAGATTGTCACCCAATCTTTCTGTGGTTTTGTCGATTGCAAATTTTCTGGCGAAATGAAGATTAATTAGTTCACTTTGCAACCTAAACTTTATTTTTTATTTTTAATCTAATTGCAACCTGAACTCTGTGTTTTTATCAGATTGCAACCAACAATGAAAATTTCGATTCCGGTGAAAATATAGGTAACTTAAATTCACGGAAATATCGTGAAAATATCGATATCGATGGAAATATGGGTACATATATTTATTGTTATTTTTCCTATATTTACCAATATATTCCGATATTTTCTCGATATTTATTGATATTCCATCGATTTTATACCGATATTACATATATTTCACCAATTTTGACCAATTTTCTTTGATATTTATTTTATGAATATCGATCACACTTATATAACATAAATATCACACTCATATATATAACATAAAGGTGTGAAGCAAAAAAAAAAAATCATGATTTGTGATTGGACAAAAAATTAAAGTTTGGGTTGCAAAGTGAAAAAAAATTAATTCATTTGCCGGAAAAATGACCTGAAATTTTGCAATCGGCAAAATCACAGAAAGACTGGGTGGCAATCTTAAAAAAAAAAAAAAACAGATTAGGTTGCAATTTTAAAAAAGTCGATAGTTGGAGTTATTTTTTGTAATTTACCCAATTTAAAATCAATTTTGAATATATAATACATAAAATCAATCATTATTTAATGATCTTAAATTTAATATTCATATTAAATTTATCAAACTGAAATATGGAAATGTATGTGTGTGGGCTTCAATGATTTTTCATTTTTAAAAGTTTTTATGATATATAGTATTAATTTATTGTATATTGATATTAAAATGTAGAAATAAAAAAATATTATAGGTGTAGTGTACCTAATAGATTACACATATAAAACATATCAAATAGAAAAAATTAGATTAAAATTATTATTGCAAGTTAACAAACTTATTCATTTGAAATATACAAATATTTTATTTTATCTTTCTTATTTTATATTTATTTGTTGTCAAATTTTATTTGTATTTATATTCTGATTAATTGAGGTGGCATAAGGGATTGGATAGAGGTAATTTTTCTGGTTTTTCACAAATTAAAATTTTATCATTCTTAGTTCCTGATATATTGACTTATCAATCTTATAATTATTATTCATAATTTTTTTTATTCAAAATGTGTACATTAAATCCAATTTTGAATTGTTTCATTTAAATAGATAACAAGAGAGATTTTCATGTATTTGATAAGTTGATATAATTTTTTATTTGATTTAAAATAAATGAGTTATATGTGGCTTTGAACCAAAAAAAATAAATTAAAATACGTGTGCATTTATATTTATAAATACCAATAAAATATAAATTTATTTATCTCAATACTTAAATCATAACGTTTCTAATACATATAACTTATTTTTCGATATTAAATTTATTTTTTAAAATTTCACTACCCATGTTCTGACACAATTTTTTTTATTTGTTTGTTTAATCCATAGATTAATATATTACTTTATATATTCCAAATTTCTAATATTTTCGAATATAATTATTTATAATGGAATAAATTTAAAATTAAAATACCTAGCTTTACACTAATACAAATTAAAAAAGTATCAATATATTTTTGTTAAAATAATAATCATTACATTTTATATATTATTATATTTTTTTAATAATTATATATATACCACACTGTGCGTTGTGCAACGCACAGGTACACTACTAGTATATATAAAAGCAGGATATCCTGTCAAAAATAACTGCAATAAATTATCTACCTATTAAATAATTACTATTTTAAAAAATCTATTAATTGCTTTCATATTGTATTTATTGTAAGAAACTCAATACAAAAAAATAAATACAAATAAACCTATTTATTATATTTTAAGAAACTCAATACAAATAAAAATAAATAAACATATTTATTGTATTTTAAGAAATTCAATACAAATAAATAAATATTTAATTTAAGAAATCAGTTATGATACTCAATTTAGTATTTATTGTATAAAAATTTCAAATAAAAAAAATAAATAGATAAATAAGATGAAATAAGGGATTATATATTTATTATCTCTCATCTTATTTTTAGGTACTTATTTTAAAGGGTAAATTACAAAAAACAACTTCACCTATCGACTTTTTTCAAATTACAACCTAATTTTTTTTTTTTAGATTGCCACCCAGTCTTTTTGCGGTTTTGTCGATTGCAAATTTTTCGGCAAAATAGAGATTAATTTGTTCACTTGAAACCTAATTTTTTTTTTATCTAATTCAACCTGAATTTTGTGTTTTTATCGGATTGCAACCAAGAATGAAAATTTCGATTTTGGTGGAAATATAGATAACTTAAATTCACGGAAATATCATGAAAATATCGATATCAATGGAAATATGGCTACATATATTTATTGTTATTTTCCCTATATTTACCAATATATTCCCATATTTTCTCGATATTTATTGATATTCTATCAATTTTTTACCGATGTTACATATATTTCACCAATTTTGACCAATATTTCCTTAATATTTATTTTATGAATATCGATCACACTTATATAACATAAATGTCACACTCATATATATAACATAAAGGTATCAGTGTGAAGCGAAAAAAATCATGATTTGCGATTGGACAAAAAAATTAAGGTTTGGGTTGCAAAGTGAAAAAAATTAATTCATTTGCCGGAAAAATGACTGAAAATTTTGCAATCGGCAAAACCACAGAAAGACTGGGTGGCAATCTTTTAAAAAAAAAAAGATTAGGTTGCAATTTTAAAAAAAGTCGATAGATGGGGTTGTTTTTTGTAATTTACCTTATTTTAAATCAATTTTAAATATATAATATATAAAATCAATCATTATTTAATGCTCTTAAATTTAATATTCATATAAAATTTATCAAACTGAAATATGGAAATGTATGTGTGTGGGCTTCAATGATTTTTCATTTTTAAACTTTTTTATGATATATAATATTAATTTATTGTAAATTGATATTAAAATGTAGAGATAAAAAAATATTATAGGTGTACCTAATAGATTACACATATAAAACATATCAAATAGAAAAAATTAGATTAAAATTATTATTGCAAGTTAACCAACTTATTCATTTGAAATATACAAATATTTTATTTTATCTTTCTTATTTTATATTTATTTGTTGTCAAATTTTATTTATATTTATATTCTGATTAATTGACGTGGCATAAGGGATTTGACAGATGTAATTCTTTTGGTTTTTCACAAATTAAAATTTCATCATTTTTAGTCCCTAATATATTGACTTATCAATTTTATAATTATTATTCATAAATTTTTTTATTCAAAATGTGTAGATTAAGTCAAATTTTGAATTGTTTCATTTAAATAGATAGTAAGAGAGATTTTCATGTATTTGATAAGCTGATATAATTTTTTATTTGATTTAAAATAAATAAGTTATATGTGGCGTTGAACCAAAAAAATTTATTAAAATACGTGTGTATTTATAGTTATAAATGCCAATAAAATATAAATTTATTTATCTCAATACTTAAGTCATAACGTTTCTAATACATATAACTTATTTTTAGATATTAAATTTACTTTTTAAAATTTCATTACCCATGTAATGTTATTTGTTTGTTTAATCCATAGATTAATATATTACTTTGTATATTTCAAATTTCTAATATTTTCGAATATAATTATTTATAATGACATAAATTTAAAGTTAAAATACCTAGCTTTATACTAATACAAATTAAAAGAGTATCAATATATTTTTGTTAAAATAATAATCATTACATTTTATATGTTATTATATTTTTTTAATAATTATATATATAACACATTGTGCAACGCACGGGTACACTACTAGTTTATACTAATATTATAAAATCCTAAAAGATGAAATCACATAAAAATAGCAATAATAATAAAATCAATCTAAATCCTATCAAATATATAACACCCCAATTAAATAGATATAGTTAAATTATATATATGTGTATACATGGGTGGATCCATGATTTTTTTTTTTTTCATTTATTTCCTCCACCTTAGCCCAAGTATAAACATTTAGCCAGCCCAATTCTGGGCCCAAAGTAGGAAATTGTATCAAGCCCAATACCCACTTTTTTTTTTTGGATCAAAATTCTTGGATCAAAATTAGTGGATCAAGTTTTGGAAAATGCTGAGTCAAATTCTTGCCACTCTCATTTTTCTCCCAACCAACATGTGTGATCTCCCTTTTCTATAGAAGTGGGGATCAACTTCTTCTTCACTTTTTTTTCTTCACAAACACAATTACAGGAATCGGGGGACACTTCTCTGCAGAGGGAAAATGCTGGGTAAAATTTATTAGCTTTGAAGATTTATTGGCTTTGAAGTTGAATTTACTCTAAAATTTTGCTTCGTACTGTCTCTATACCTTTTCGTATCACCGTCGATTGTCACCGCTGAGACGACGACAGTCTGTTTCCTCTCTTTTCCCCTCCTCCACTCATCTTCCTCCTCCAAAATTTCTCCTCTGCAAATCAATGGGCATATAGAAATTTTTTTACAGGCCCTTACTCAACAAGAAAATTTTATTTAAAATATACTTTGGATGGAATCGCATGTTAAAATAGAAATGAGATAAACATCTCTCTTCACTCTTCTTCTATCAGGTATGATTTAAGTACGAATATTGGAATGATAAAAATTTGGATGATGTTATGCATTGTTTTATATTTTATGATTAGATGTTATTGATGTTTACTAGTTGAAATTTAAATTTGGGAGCATGATTTATGAGTGGGTTTCCTATAAAGCTTAGATAGGATTATGTATACACATAGTTAGGACTGTAATAACAGCTGGATACATGACATAAGGGGGAGATAAACCTAGTCATGAGATTTAGACATTGTTTCTTCTTATATATTTATTATTTTTATGTGAGGGAGAAGTGATCTCAAGGCCTTTCTCCGGCAATCCTTAGAACTTTGTGCATCGTATGAATAGGACCATGCCACGAGGTAGATCGTGAAAGAATCTGCAGTTGGTGGAACCAATGGCCGAGCAATCTGCGTCAAGACAATTGACGCCTGAAGGACCGATGCCAAGATAGGCAACGCCTGAGGGGCCAGTACCAAGATAACCTAGGCCTAAACAGTCGATGTCTGAACCACCCGGAGTAGACCCTATAAATAATCTGGCACTACTATTGAAGGGTTTAGTGGATCGCTTGGGAAATGAACGAACGACTGCGCCACCAGGAACGCTTAAGGAGGACAAGAATAGTGTGATAGAATTATTCCGCCGTTTCAACCCACCGGTCTTCAATGGGAGAGGAGAACCGGTGGATGCAGAGGAATGGCTTAGGGGCTTGGATCGACTTTTCATTCACCTCAGTTGCTCTGCAGAACAAAAATTTTCTTGCGTAGTGTTTCCGTTTACAGAAGAAGTGAGCTATTGGTGGGAATCCTATAATCGAACATTGACAATGGAAAGAAGGAATATGATGACGTGGGCAGAATTCAAAGAAATTGTTATGCAAAATTAATTGCCCCAATCATATAGAGACAGGAAAGAGACGGAGTTCTTGCATCTCAAGTAGGGATGTATGACTGTGGGTGAGTACGAACGGAATTTCAATCAGCTAAGTAGATATGCGACCCACTTGGTAGACACGGATTCAAAGAAAGCTAGACGTTTTTGTAGAGGATTATGCCAAGAGATGCCATCATGGCAGGGCAAGGAGGGCTAACATACGCGGAGATAGTTGAGAGGGCTTTAGAGGTAGTTTCACGTATGCGTTTAGACTTTGTAGCCCCTAAGAGAACGAATGAGGAAATAGGAAAAAGAAAGTTGTTGGGTGAGGACCACAATCAGAGTCAAAATAAGGACTTTATTCTAAATAAACAAACCGTGGTTAGTAACACTTCAAATACTCCCGTTTTCAAGACAAGAACCCTTTGTTCCCGATGTGGTAAAAATCATGCTGGGCAATGCCTGTTCAATACGAGACATTGTTATTGGTGTAAAGAACCAAGTCATAATGTTGAGGTTTGTCCTAAGCGAGTGGACAATGAGCCAAGATCTAATCCAAGACCAGGACCTGGGAGAGCTTGTGCTTTCTCTCTCACACGCAAGGAAGCTACAGATGAGTCAGAAGTTATAACAGGTATGCTATCTGTAGTGATCTTCTTACCCTCGAATTGTTTGATATGGAAATTACGCATTATTTCATATCCCTCAAATTTTACGAACTCTTGAAAAAAAAAACAATAAGACAAACGCTGAAATTTCAGAAGTTAGCACACCTTGTAGAGAGATATACCAGTAGTCAACACAACATAAAATAAACGACTTGGGAAAGTAGAAGAAATTTTGGGAAGATATCTGAATCTAGTTTATGTTGGTACATTTTAAATTTCGTCAAAAGGATATAACACCCCAATTAAATAGATATAGTTAAATTATACATATGTGTATACATAGGTGGATCCATGATACTTTTTTCTTTTATTTTCTCCACCTTAGCCCAAGTATAAACATTTAACCAGCACAATTCTTGGCCCAAAGTAGAAAATTGTATCAAGCCCAATACCCACTTATTATTTTTTTTTGGATCAATTTATTGGATCAAAATTCTTGGATCAAAATTAGTGGATCAAGTTTTGGAAAATGCTGAGTCAAATTCTTGCCACTCTCATTTTTCTCTCAACCAACACGTGTGATCCCTCTTTTATGTAGGCGGCGTTGTGCACGGCAGCCGTGTGTGTGCGTATATAGATGTGGCTGTGTATGTGCGTATATGTGTGTAAATTGTGGATGTGATGTGTGGTGGGGTTGGGCGCTACCATGAGTGGCGGCGCCGTGTTCAGTGAGTGCGGGCGACGGGCCCATCGTTGGAAGAGGCGGTGGTGAGCGATGGGGAGTGGCGGTTGGAAAGGGGGACGACGGGTAGGGGGTTTTGGGGGGAGGGGCTTGAGTTTGTAATTCAATCCAAGGGCCTAATTGCAAATTCAACATTTTGCCTTATTTATATTTAAGTATTGGACTTTCTGTATATTGCAGATTGGTCTTTGAAGTTTAACAGACTGCAATTTTAGTCCCTGAACTTTATTAATTTGCATAATGACCCTAGAACCTTGCAAAAAATTATATTAAGACCTCATAATTTTATAATTAGTGTGTTATGTACCTTATAATGTTATAAATGTTAATTTTAACCCTCAAAATAGTATACAATTGACGATTTCAAATTATAAGTAAGAAAAACCCTAGTGTTGGTCCCAAGTGGCAGTAGATTTAGAGGGGGGGGGGGGTGGAATAAGCGTACTCAAATTTTTCAAATTTTTCTCCAAACGAATGTCTAAGTCTTAGAAGGCAGGTAGCTACTGAGTTTTCTCCTTCAAATAGGTTACTTCTTGAGCAGTTACCTTAAGACTTAGTGAAAACAGAGTTTGTATGCGCAACGGAAATAAACTTTCAAACAATGCGTTTTCTGAAAACTTTTTCAACAGGATGCTATGACAGATAATATCAAAGATATAACAGATTAAGCAAAGATAGATCAGGCAGTAAGCTAAGCGTAAGCTAAGCGACAAACAGGGAACAACAATTTATAGAGGTTCGAGGGTGGAGTAATCCCTCTACGTCCTCTCTACTCCTTCTGAAGGAGTAGAGAGGACTTTGTTAAGTGATAGTTTGGATTACAAAGACACTGCTTAAACAAACTAAACCTAACAAGAACTGTTAGTCTATCCCACACAGGGTTACTGCACAGTGACCAAAATCTCAAGGCCCACACAAAGCACTTGTTTTATTATCTAAAGTTGATCAGGAACAACCTCCGATCAAGTGACTCCTACAATCTAACAAAATAGAAAAAAGTTTTCTTCAACAAAGGGTGGCAGCAAGCTTTGAGTAGTATGTTTCTGAACAGAGTATGCTTGCTGCGATTTGGCTGGACTTTAAACTATAAGATATGAGAGATTTGAATGAGTGCTTGATTACTTGTATGCGCGAGTTTCAGGTACTTTTCAAGTCACAGTCTTTTTCTTCTTCTATTTATAGGCACGAGGATTTTGCCCGTTGAAGAGAGCTTCCTCCTTTACAGCATACTTGAGGCGACTTGGCTTCTTCTAATTGGCTCGTACCGATTCTGTTACGGTTGTACACCTCTGCAGCTGCACTCGTCATATCAGTCTAAGCATCATCCTTTCGTCCTTTATGTTTTTCCTCGTGGCTCATTCTGATTGGTTCGTTTGTGAATGTTTTCTAACGTAAACTCAGTATGCCCACTTTGAGGTAACTGCTTCAGGAGACGGTTGCTGCTGCTACTTTTGTCTTATTCGGCTAGCTTCCTGCTTGTTAGTAACCTTCCAAAAGGTTGTTGATTTCTTCTATACTTAACCGATTTTTCGATTTTGTTCGAGTAGCATCCTATCGCAGCATCCTCTCAGCGTCCTTCTAGTATCTTGCTGCAGTGACCTATACTTAGTCAATTTTGATTCTTTTAAGTAGCAAGGTCTTCATCCATCTTCAAACTTTTAATCTCGATCTTCAAGCCTCCTGATCCTAGTCAAAGCAATTACAACTTAATCTAAATATATAGGATCCTAGGCCCTATCTATTATATGTTTTGTCATCATCAAAATCTATACATAGTTCCTTACAATTTCTCCATTTTAGATTATGACAAAACTCCTTTAAGAGGATCAAGAACTTGAAATTTTATTAAGGAAGAACAATCAGTAACCAAAAGAGAAAATCAGAAGAATTAAGATCACGAGTAGTGAGTTTTCAGAACTGAATTTTCATTTTATTGGGATAATAATAATACAAGAAAAAGATACAAAGATAGAGAACAAAAACAAATAAGCATAAACAGAGAGCTAGGAGAGAGAAAACATCATTCAGATCTTCAACCAGGATGCTCATTTCTTCTTTTCGTTCCAGGAGCCTTTCCACTAGTTAAGGATAGATTCGTGGTAGGTAGGCTCCAACATCCTCTTCATCTCAGGGGTTTCATCGTACTTGAGCCAGAAGTCTTCATAAAACGGAATAACTTCCCCCTTTTCCATTCGACTTCGCAGTCTTACTTAAATGGGGAGTACTCCTTTGCCGACGAGTTCTCTAAACTTTTGAAGACCTTCCCTATGAGATTTTCCTCGTATCAAAGTCGACTCCTTGCACAGCTTCATGTAGTACTTCAGGTACTCGGCCCTTTTATGGTTTTTGATCTGCAGGTAAGAAGGATTGGAGGTAGTAGGCAGGTCGAACTCGGGGAAATTCCATTCCTGGAATCTTGAGATTCTGACGTCGGGGCTCCCATCAAGAAAAAGAATCAGGGAGTCCGGCATCTCAGGTTCATTCTCAGCTAGTATCTCGAGGTCAGGCTGCTTCTGAGCTGGATACAGTCTTGAGAGGCTCTCTTTGATAGAATTCTCAATTAGCTGATCCATTCCTCTGTACATTTCATCGGCCTTCCTCCTCTTTTCCTCCCTTTCTTTGTGGCCTCTTTGCAAACCAGGATGCACGGTTCCTGAGACAGGTTTGGATTTTCTCTTTGTTCCACTGTCTGAGTAACCTCGGGCTCCTCCTCCTCTGCTTCCTCCATCTCTGCCAGTATCTCTTTTCGATACAATAGCCAGCTGCCTGTATGTCGAAGGATCCTGTGTTCTCTGTTTGACCCTCTTCACCTCTTCCCCCTTTTTGTCATCATAACTAGAGCTCACTGCAAACTTAAGCATAAAGTGCATACTGGAAAGGAGACCAGTATGCTTTTGTAGAGTCTGACCCTGATTGAACTGTTCATCGTCAATCGATTTGAGGGTTGAAGAGATGGACTTCTACTCTGTTTCTAAAGTAACCAACTTTTTCTCCTGAGAGTTTATCTTCTCCAGGAGGTTCTTTATCACCTCTACTGTTGAATCCCCGGTTACTGGGAGTCGGGAGTTGATGGTCATCTGCAGCTTTGCTAAAGTGGCATTAAGAGCATCCATGAAGAACTCAGCCTTCTTGCGATCCTTCTTTGCCTCCAAGCGCATTTTCTTACTGGCTCTAGACAGTGACCTCCCAATTGCTTCAACAGCTTTGAAGGCTTCAGAAACAAATTTATCAGATTCCTGTAGGGAAGAAGAAGTTAGTTGTTTGGATTTTTCGACTCCGGAATCACCCTGTTCACTGGGTGTACCATCATCGCTACTAGAAGAGCTGCTGGTATCCTCCTTGTCCTCAGTTTCCTCCTCCTCAGCCTCCTTATCCACTTTAACTTCCTGAGGAGGCACATCCTCCTTCCACGACAAATACTTCTCTACTTCTTCCTCTGAATGCCCTTGCTTTTCCTCTGGCGCCTTCTCAGCCTCCTCCACATTTTCAGAAGTCTCTGTGGGAGCAGACTCTTCAACAGTAAGCTCTGTAGGAGCATCCTGTTCTGTTGGAACTATATTAGCAGTAGGCTCTATGGGAGCAGCCTGTTCTGCTGCAACCTCCTCTATAACCTTCTCGCCAAGGTTCGCAGGATCCTCATAAATTACTCTTTCTATTTCCATGGGAGTAACTTCCTCTGCCGTGTTATCTTCCTCCATCGGTGCCTGTTCAGAAGAGTTTTCTGGCACGGAGGGTCTTTCTGCTGTTGCTGATTCAGGTTTCTGAAGAGTCTTCTCAAGCTCAGCAGCAACTGCAAGGACTTCCAACTTTTCTGCCTCCGGAGTAGTTGGGGGCTCCTTCATCAGCGAGTCGGCCTTTTCCTCGGTGGCAGGAGCATCCTCAAGAGCAGGAACCTCTCTCGTGATATCTGATCATGTCACCTCTTCATCAGGCAGGACCAAGATATCCACCAGCTGACTGAATGCTCCACTGGACTCATCCTTTGTTGTTGGGGGTTAAAGCATCCTCTGGTTGAGTGGCTGAACCATTAGAGGTGGCTCAGACGACTTTGTCACACAGGAGGATCCTTCACCAGGCTGTATAGGCTGAGACCTATGCCTCATCCTGGTCTCAGCCAAGCTGGCATCCAGAGCTTGCTTCAGCATCCTTTCCTCCGCCTTAGCCTACTTTTCTACGAAGCCCAAGTCATAGCCTGCTTTCACCTGAGCAGCAGCAGCCTCTAGGATGACTTCATCTTTGTAGAACTCAGGTTGCTCGATGAGCTTTTTCCCCTTCAATGTCCCTGGGGAAGATGGGGGCAGAGCAAGGACTTCAGCTTGCTTCCTCCTCTCCGCTCTTGCAGCAAGCTCTGCCTCTGCCTCCATAGTGTCTTGATACACCTTCCACTTCCTCTTCTCCAACGCCTTCAGAAAGCTCTTCTCCAGAACACCCTCGTCCTTGATGTTTTCAGCTTCAGCCCAGTTGATAGCCCACTCCTCCTCCTTTACCCACACTACAAGAAAATCGCACATAGACAACAGTTTTTAACCGTTGTCGAGGCCAAAAAGGGGCGTTGTCGTAGCTGGCATTGTCGTAGGGGTCAACAATTTTTTGCTCATAGACAACGGCTATTAACCGTTGTCTTAGACACCTACGACAACGGTCGTTACGCACATAGACAACGGTTATTAACCGTTGTCGTAGGGTTGTGGTTCCAAATAACCATTGTCTTATCTATCTACGACAATGCTTTGACAATGGTTTTACGCCGTTGTCGTAGAGGCATACGACAACGGTTATTAACCGTTGTCCCACCGTTGTCGTAGATAACAATGACAACGCTTTGACAACGGTTTTCAACCGTTGTTGTATAGGCTTAAGATAACGGTTTTTACCCATTGTCCTGCTGTTGTTGTAGCTGTCTAAGACAACAGTTTTTAATCTTTACCGTTGTCGTAGACTCTTATTACAACATTTTTGAAACTGTTGTCTTAGTCTATTTTCAGTATTGTCTTTTATAAGTTCTAGCAACATTTAATAATTATTATATATTAATTGAAATTCAAATATACAAAATAAACATTCAACTCAAATAGTCATATCAAATTGAAATTCATATAACAGTTCATACAACAACTATTACTCTAAAAGTTCATATGATCTAAGAGTTGATACAAGATATGAAAGCTACAAGCTTTGCTGATACATAACCTCCCATCAATGAGATATGAATGGCTAGGCCTCCAACACAATGTGCAACTATGTGTAGTTTTATGGATTCTTCATGCAAATCCACGATCTTATTCATTGCTGTAGAGAAACACAGAGAGTATTATTGATGAGAATAAATTCAAATATACAAAATAAACATTCAACTCAAATTAGTTGCAATGAATAAAAGAAGATTGGGAATGAGATGAGATATTACTTGTATAAATATTGCCTATATATTCAGATAAAAACACATTCTAACAAGAGTCTAGTACAAAGCTCATCTGGATGATGTTTATATTATAGCTATAACATACATGGTCACAATATTCAACTGCACATGAAAGAAAGCACAAAACAGTAAAACAGGACAAGAAAATGTTCCAATTTACACACACCTCCACGAATAACACATTGAGGAAGAGGGGCCAAAGCAGAACAGACAACTCAAAATTATGATTGGAACACAACTGAAACGTACTCAAGATTACTCATGATTTATTCCAAACCTCCACTTACACATAATTCTCTACATAAACATAAAATCAAACACTTCAACAACACCAAAATCTTACCTCAATCAACTGCAAATAGTAGTTTCCAAAAGCTCCACTCCACTGCAAATAGAGTTCTTATAAAAAATCAAGTCAAAAACAAATTAGATAAATCTAATCACTAGGATGAAGAAACCGGAGATCTGTTCAACTTTCAATAAGGATTAGTACTTGCAGTATTAAAGTGCATAAATATTTGTACACATAAATTTAGACTCCCTCCCTCCCTTGCCCCCACCCACCCCTCCCCTTCTAAAAAAAGAAAGAGTTTTAGTGTTATACAAATTGTAGCAAATCTAGATCTTCAAATAACTGCAATAAGTTAGGCACATTTTTATGCAATTAATTAATTGAGATAAACTCTCATACTCTAGGTAAAAAAAAATCATGGGAAGTTCCATAAAGATGGATAGAAGAGGAATAAGCAAATGGATCTCCAACCAAAAAGAAACTATGCAAATTTGATCTAGTGAAAGAGTCAAATCTCTACAAGTACTCATAACCCATAAGAAAGAACAATAATAATTAGACACTAGAAACTAGATCTCTTACCACAACCTGCAAAAGTGAGGTCCATTCAAAAATTCCTCAAATGGGTTCATTTCCTTATTAGTGGCAGAAAACACAAAAAAGAGAATCAAACGGCTATACAAAACAGCTATACAGAACAGTGATCAACAAGAATGATGCTACAGTGTAGTAAACACCTCAAGAACAAAGGAATGCAAAACTTAATGAAAGAGAGAAAAATGATCTTCATTGATTGAATAGTGAGAAAAAGTCCCTCTACAATACATAATTTCTCATATTTATACTACTTTTTACAAAGAGGGGCATTTATGTTATTTCCCCTTGAGATTTCCTTGTTGCTTAAGCCACCCAAATATTCCTTTTGTCAATGTACTCCTTTTACTGTCTCAGGTACTCCTCTTCTCTTCTAGATCATTCCATTTTCTGTTATGCAGGGAGATATTTTCTTTTGTCCTTTTCGGCCACGTCAGCAAGGCCTTGCAACATGCTTATTATCCTTGCCAGTAGTTATCATTCTCTACACCAAGCGTACAAAGCTTCCATGTCTGCCTATTTAACGCGTCCTCGTCACCTCTGGAATTAGGTTGAGCTCATAGAGCTTCTCGTCTGATGTTCAGAGTGTCTTCGCCACTTCTGCAGTCACATCGATCGCATAGAGCTCCTCGTCTGCTATTCAACATGTTTTCACCACTTCTGCCATCACGTCTGAGTTCACAGGGGCAGTTCTGCAATTTCACAATTCTATGATTTCTGTTTATTAAAGATAAGATATCCCAAAATAGTGACGTATATTTGAAGACCCTTTTTTATATTCTCGTCCTTCCCACATCAGCTACTCCCTCTGGTGCAGTTGAGCAGATCTGGTTTGGCAGAGCTGATCGGCTGTAGCACTTCTTGTTTTTTCCGAATTCTCGATCAGAGAGCTAATTTTCCCCTTAGATACTCCCTCTGGTGCAGTCGAGCAGATCTGGTTTGGCAGAGCTGATCGGCTGCAGCACTTCTTGTTTCTTCCGAATTCTCGATCAGAGAGCTAATTTTCCCTTTAGCTACTCCCCCTGGTGCAGTCGAGCAGATCTGGTTTGGCAGAGCTGATCGGCTGCAGCATTTCTTGTTTATTCTGAATTCTCGATCAGAGAGCTAATTTTCCCTTAGTTACTCCCCCTGGTGCAGTCGAGCAGATCTGGTTTGGCAGAGCTGATCGGCTGCAGCGGTGCTAGTTTCTTCCGAATTCTCGATCAGAGAGCTAATTTACCCCTTAGCTACTCCCCCTGGTGCAGTCGAGTAGATTTGGTTTGGCAAAGCTGGTCGGCTGCAGCGATTCGTGTATTTTTCTCTTTAGATCTCTCATTGTTCTTCACGCGCTATACATTTTTCCTTAATATGTCAGTGACTTTGACAGTAGGTGTCCTTTCATTTTTACTTTTTAAAACGTGGCATAATCTTGCCCCTACACGTGGCAATCATCTTGTGGTGGGTTATGAAACGCCACGCCTCTTCCCAATGCCATTTTCAAACTTACCCTAATTCTCTCTCTCTCTCTCTCTCTCTCTCTCTCTTCATTCTTACTTCTTTGTTTTTTACTCTTGCGATTCCTTCTTCTTCTCCGGCGATTCTTGCTTGAGAAACTGCTAGAGCTTTTTCTGGTGAATCTTCTTCTTCTTCTTCATTTGCGTTCATTTTACCATGGCGAGAGGAGGTAATCTCTAACCTTTTCCTGTTTTGGTTGTTTTTGATTCATCTGCAGTGGCTATTTACTGGGTGGTTTCATAACTGTAAACTGAAGAAACTTGTGGCAATATTTGTTGGGCATCTAGTTTGTTTGGTGAAGTTTGAAAATTTTAGTGCTTTTTAGTATAACTTTTCTTCTGTGAATCCTCGCCCTTTCCATGACTTCCACCGATCTCGAAACTGATTCTTCCGATGTTCGAGCCCTTGAAGGAAACTCTCATTCCATTCCTTTTCCACCCAGCGACCAGTCCACTTCTACTTCTTCAAGAGTCCATTCCCCCCTGAAGAAGAGCTTTCTGCTTCTAGCGTTGATCCCCTAAACTATAGCGCCTCTGACCCAAACTTCGACTATGTTAGCCATCGTTCTTCTTTTTCTCCGGATCGTGTTGATACCCTTCGTTTAGCTTTTAATATTCCTCAGGACTACTGTATATACTGTCCTGCAGGGCATCATAGATCTAACTTCCTTTTAGGGCGTAAGCTGGCCTTTTGGACTGCCCAATTGAGAGCCGGGATCCGTTTCCCTGTGAATTCTTATCTCTATAAATTATCCTTCTTCTACCAAGTTCCCCTGAACCAATTTACACCCTCTGCTATCCGCTTGATGCTTGGTTTCTTCATAATTTTGAAAGGCAATGGTGGAGACTCTACCGCAGAACTCTTTTTCTCCAATTTCCCTCTTAAATTCAAACCACCCTTTTTCTATATTACTGTCGACCCCAGAGGTCTGATTCATTTCCTAGGTAAACCCCAGAGTCAGGATAAACAGTGGAAAGAAGACTATTTCTTTATTTCTGGTGCTGAGATATGGGATTTCCCAACAGGCCCATGGGTATACACCAAGCCTTTAGTGAAGAAAGAGTTTTATACCAGCTGTCCTCCTTCTGATCGGGCAATAATTGAGGAGTTAAACGCCTCTGTGCATACAATAGGTCCTTTTGATATAGTTAGTTTAGTTGAACAGTCTTCTGTCTTGTCTTACTTTGGCCTCTGTTCTGGGGAGACCTCTTATCCTTCCGATTTTGGTATTCCTCTTCTTCTGTCATTCTTTTGCATGTTTATTCCTTTTTCGTCAATTCTGCTTATATGTTACGCCACCTTGACGATGCAGAGCACGCCTGGAAGAGGGCTCTGCCCCGCCGAGAGTTTAGCCCTCCATCGCTTTCCCGCCCAGGAGACGCATCTGTAGTAGAACCTCGCGCCACCGCCTCTGCCTCTGCTGGCACTCGGAGTGACAGGGGAAAACGTCCTCAGAGTTCTGCAGAGCCACTTCCAGATGCTCGCCGCCCACGCCTCCAATCTCCTACTAGAGGTGGGCTTGATCCTCCTCAACCTCCAAAATATCGCTCCCGGTCGAGCCGGGTGAGGACTTCTGCCAACGATGTCATTACCTTTGAGCTTCCCAAGTCTCTTTTGGAACTCTCTGCAGAGGAGTCACGCCAGTTTCTCCAGTTCTGCCTAACTCCTGCCGACAACTACACTCTTAGTCGGCTTTCTCAGGAGAATGAGCTCTGCATGGGAGCTAACCATATTTTGAAGGTATTTTATAATTGTTTTGTTCCTGAGTTTGCTCAAGTTTTCGATATAACCCCTTTTTCACTCCTTCACTTTCACACTGCAGGACCTGGTTCACTTCAGCAGACTTCAGTCGAAGGCCATGTATGCTGTTGATCCAACTCCTATTATCTCAGAAAAAGATAATGAGATTTCTGCATTAAAATTCAGGTTGGCGGAGCAGGAGAAAGAAATTAAGGAGCTGCGGCAGGGAGGGAGCCAGGCCAAACAAGAGATAGAGTTCTGGAAGAAGAAGGCTTCCGAGGAGAAGACCCGCAGCCGGGAGTACGAGATTCGGAAATTCTCTGAGGGAATAGAGGCTTGCAAGAGGAATCTTCATATGACAGCTACTGGGCAGAGCTTCTTGGAGGAGGTGATAACGGATTTGAAGGATGCTTACCTTAAAAGCACGAGCTCTCTGGCTGATTTCTGCCCACACATAGGCTATTATTATGGTTTTGGATTTGATGCGGCACAAAAGCAAGCTCGGGATCAGGGCTTTACAGGCACCTTTGACTTCAATGGGCCCCTAGATGACATGCCAGCTTCCCCCCACTTTGAGGGTGATCCAACGGAGGATCCCGACTCTCCTTGATAGCTGCCAGTGCTTCAAAACGCATATGCCAGGCTATGCTCTGCACCGACTGAGGTCTTTACCCCTGTGGACCCTTCTTCTTGCAAATTCCCGCTTCTTCCTACACCAGCTTTGCCTGCACCTCCTGTTGCCATTCTAAGCCCTGATACAGTGGATCTGATAGTTTTAAGTGGGGACTCTTCTGAAATCATATCTATTACTGATGCTTCCTCCCAGTTGCTTCCTGAGATGCCTTCAGAACTACTCAATACAGATCCACCAGCTGCTTCTGATCTCCCCGGCGAGATCCCTTCTTCTGAGAACTTACCTACCTCTTCTTGAACAATCTTTTTACTTATGCAATTCAAACAATGTTATTCTGCGGATTTTGTCATATTTGGTGGAACAACACTTTTAATTGCTCTTTATTTTAGATAATACTTATCAACGAATTTTTTCCCATTTATTTTTTGACCACTTCTGCTACAGCCTGAGGTATTAGTTCCGTATTTCATATGTAATTATTCTAGTCCTATTTGCTATTTTATACTTGTAATGTTGCATGTATGGTGTTAACACAATGATGTAGATATTCAAACCAATTATCAACACACATAGATGTAGAGAGAAACTGGGAATCATAATTGTAAAAAAGAGAATACTCATAAGATAGATTTTCCAAAAAGCGCTCTGTTCTCCTTTTCGTTTTACATCAATTTTGCAATTCTAAAGTCCCTATCACCTCCTTTCATTATCACCTTTGCTGGCTTTTTTCACTCTTCCACTTTCTGTACAAAAAATGGATTATGATCGTTAGCTTGATTTCATTATTCTTGACCTCTCATGAGTGAAATCAATTTTGGCCCCACCAGCCCCAGCCAGAGGTGTACCAGACCCGGAGGTCAGTCTCTGCCGGGGTGACTGCTTTCTAGGGCAAATTTATTTTTGGCCCCACCAGCCCTAGCCAGAGGTGTGCCAGACCCGAAGGTCTACCTCTGCCGGGGTGACTGCTTTCTAGGGCAGATCTGTTTTTAGCCCCACCAACCCTAGCCAGAGGTGTACCAGACCCGGAGGTGTACCAGACCCGGAGGTCTACCTCTACTAGGGTGGCTACTTTCTAGGGCAGATCTGTTTTGGGCCCCACCAACCCTAGCCAGAGGTGTACCAGACCCGGAGGTCTGCCTCTACTAGGGCGGCTGCTTTCTAGGGCAGATTTGTAGAGGTCAAGAAGTATTTCTTACTTGTGTCTTTCAGCATAGTATCTCTTGAGGTTGCAGATGTTCCAGGGCCTAGCCACCTCTATTCCTTCTTCTGTTATCAGCCGATATGCTCCCCCCTTCAGTACTTCAGACACTATGTAAGGGCCTTCCCAATTTAGCTCTAATTTTCCCTTAGACTTCAGAGCATCAATTCTTTTTAGAACTAGGTCCCCTTTGTCCAGACGTCGCAGCGGTCCCTATTTATCATACACTGCTTTGACTCTACTTTTAAATTTCTCAATTCTAAGCCGTGCCATCTCCCTTTCTTCTTCTAATAAATCCAGGTTTTCCCTCATCAGCTCTTCATTCTGCTCCTCCTCAAACGTCATCACTCTATGAGTTTCCATTCCCACCTCTGTCGGGATTACAGCATTGGCTCCATATACGAGATTGAAAGGCGTCATGTCAGTAGCTACCCTGGGTGTTGTCCTGTACGCCCATAGAACTGAGTCTAGCTCCTCTGCCCAGCTATTTTCAAGGGTTTCTATCCTTGTTTTCAGCCCATTAATTATCATCCGGTTGGTTACTTCTGCTTGACCATTAGCCTGTGGATGTGCCACCGCTGCAAACCTTTGGGTGATTTTCATTTCTGTACACCATGCTTTTATCTTTTTTTCCGCAGAACTGCGTACCATTATTTGAGACTAAGATTCGAGGCACCCCATACCTGCAGCAGATCTGTTTCCATAGGAACCTTATAACATTCTGCTCATCGATTTTTCCTAACGGCTCAGCTTCCACCCATTTCGTGAAATAATCTACCGCAACCACCAGGAACTTCTTCTGCCCCTTAGATAATGGCAAGGGCCCTACCAAGTCTATTCCCCACTGAGCGAAGGGACACGGGGAGCACATCTTCCCTAATTCCTCTGCTGGGCTGTGAATCAGAGGATCATGAATTTGACAGCTATGACACTTTCGCACCATTTCTTTCGCATCCATGTCCATCGTAGGCCAGAAGTACCCTGCCCGTAATACTTTCCGGACCAAGGTCCTTGATCCCACATGATCACCCCGCAGCCCTCATGTACCTCTCGTAACACATATATCCCTTCTTCTCTATTAAGACATTGCAGGTACGCTTGCGAAAAAGAGCGTCGGAAAAGCTGTTCTCCAATAAGGCAATATTTTAGTGTCTCTTTTTTCCAGCCCTGACTTGCTGATGTCCCCACTCTTTTTAACTCATTGATGATGGAAGTCTTCCAATCCCCAATTTCCTCCAATTTTGCCATGTCTACTTCCCTGCGCTGCCTTCTTGCTACTAACAATGTTATTTTCCTTGGTTGCAAAAGGGGGTACGAACTGTCAATTTTTTCCAAGTAGTCAGCCTGGACATTTTGCGCCCTGGGATCTGCCTTAATTCGAACTTTTCAAAGGAATGCTTTATTCTTTTGATTTCTTTCAGATACTCGGACAACGACTCTTTCTTCACCTCATACGACCCTTCATGCTGTTAGAACACTAGCTGTGAATCAGTGTGAGCCACGAGGTCACTTCCACCTGCCTCTTTCACAATGTTCATGCCTCGCACCAATGCCTCGTATTCTGCCTCATTATTAGATACCGAGTAGTTCAGCTTGATGGCGTACTGCATGCTTTGTCCATCTGGACATTCCACTAATACTCCTACACCACAGCCATCCTTGGTCGCAGAACCGTCCACGAAAATCTTCCAAATTCTTTCCTCCTCTGGCAGAGCTCTAAATTCCTGTAAGAAATCTGCCAGAGCCTGTGCTTTAATTGTTTTTTGCGGCTCGAATTCTACGTCGTACGCCCCTAGCTCAACTGCCCATTTCACCATTCTCCCAGAGGTATCAGCTCTTCCCATGGTCTGGGCTAATGGGTAGTTGGTACGTGTGATGACCTTGTGTGAGAGAAAGTAGGGCCGGAGTTTCCTGGCTATGACGATAACAGCCAACCCAGCCTTCTCGATTTCTGCATATCGGACTTCTGGGCCTTGCAACATGTGGCTCACGTAATACACAGACATTTGCTGATGCCCCTTCCTTTATCAAAACAGTGCTGACAGCCACCTCCCCCACAGAGATATACATGAACAACGTTTCATTCTTTTCTGGTTTTGAGAGCCGAGGTAGGCCAGCTAGATATTCCTTCAGATCCTCGAAAGCTCGATCACACTCCTCCGTCCACTGAAACTTCCACCCTTTCCTTAGGATTTTGAAGAATGGATGACTCTTATCTGCTAACTTGGAAACAAATCTGCTCAGCGCTGTTATTCTCCCCAACAACCTCTGCATCTCTTTTACATTTCTGGGCGGTGTCATGTCCATCACAGCTTTCACTTTTTCTGGGTTCACTTTTATCCCTTCTTTTGTGACCATAAACCCCAGGAATTTTCCCGATGTCACTCCAAAGCTACATTTCTCTGGGTTTAACTTCATCCCACTTTTCCTTATAACCTCGAAGGCTTCTTCTAGGTTTGTGATATGCTGTTCTGCCTCTTTGCTTTTTACGAGCATGTCATCCACATAGACTTCCATATTTCGACCTATCATAGGCTTAAACAATTTATCCACCATACGCTGGTACATGGCTCCAGCGTTTTTCAACCCGAAAAGCATCCTTACGTATCCATACGTGCCTCCAGCCGTGATGAAACATACTCTTTTCACATCCGCCGGGTCCAACTGGATTTGGTGGTATCCTTGATATGCATCCATTAAGGATAGTTGTGCACACCCAAACGTGGAATCCATGAGCTGATCAATTCGCGGCAATGGATAATGGTCCTTAGGGCATGCCTTGTTCAGATCTCTAAAGTCTATACACATACGTCACTTCTTATTTGCCTTAGGTACTAGCATAACATTGGATAGCCATTCTGGAAATTGCACCAGTACTACGTACCCTGAGTCCAGCAACTTCTGCACTTCTGCCTGTATGATCTTATCCTTTTCCACCCCAAAGTTGCGCAACCTCTGCTTAACGGGCCGGATATTCGGGCAGATATTCAAACGATGTATCACCACTTCTGGATCGATCCCTTTCATATCAGCAGCTTGAAAGGTAAATAAGTCGGCATTTTTTCTAAGGCATTCTACCAGCTCTGCCTTCTCTGTTTCTGGAATCTCTGCGCCTATTTTCGTGCAGAATCCCTCATTCCCTGGATATAACTCTATCAACGAAAGCTCTTCCTCCACCATCATCTTCCCATGCTCCTTCTCCTCTCTCTCGATCCTCTGCATTTTTACCCCCGCATCCTCTTCTGCCACCCTGCCTGTTACTGGCAGAGCCTATTTATGCACCACTCTTATGGACTCGACATAGCACTTCCTGGAGTGGATCTGATTTGCTTTTAACTCTTAAATTCCAGCAAAAGGGGGGAATTTAACATTCATATAGTAGGTGGAGACCACCGTCTTAAGTTCATTCAATATAGGCCGACCGAATATGACATTGTATGCAGACGGCGCGTCCACTATCAAAAAATCCATCATCAATCGTTTCTGCCGCGGCCATTCTCCAACTAGCACATATAGAGTCACTGCTCCCAAAGGGTAAACTGCTCCCCCAGTAAAACCATACAATGTCGTATTCACTGGTCCAATCTGGGTTTTAATATCCATCCTTTCGAAACATTCCTTGTAGATAATGTCAGCAGAGCTGCCTGTGTCCACAAACACCCTTGCCACATCATATCCAGCTATTTCCGCCGTTACCACTAAGGAGTCGTTATGTGGCTTCAGCATAGAGGTTTCATCTGCTGCACCAAACACAATGTCCGACGAAGGCTGGACCTCAGCCACTTCCATATGTTGGCTATGCCAACCCTGCGCGTACCTTAGAGCTGATTTCCTAGACTTATTCGAATCTCCTCCTTGGGGGCCACCAGCGATCATATTGATGAAACCCTTCTTCGGTGGTGGGGGCAGATCTCTTTCCTCTTCCTTTCTTTCCTTATTTTGCGTGGCCTCTCCCTCATCTGGCCTCTCGTTCCTCTTCCCACAGTTTCCTGCATAACCTCCGCTCTTGTCCTCGAAACCCTTCAGCACTCCCGCTCTGACCAACCGCTCTATCTCATTCTTTAGGTGCCGACACTCATTTGTGTCGTGCCCATACTCATTATGGAATAAGCAGAAGTATCACCCCTTAGGTCGCATCGGGCCCTGGGCTCTGTTAGGGGGGAACCTGAACGGTGCTGTCTTCTCTGAAAGTTGAAATACCCTGGACAAAAGAGCCTTAAGTGGAGTGTACTTAGTGTAGTCTCCTCTGCCCATATCCTCTTCTCATCTTCCACCTTCAGCTCGGGGCCCCATTGGTCTCTGTACATTCGCGTCTTTAGGAACCGACCTCTCTGCCCTCTTAACTCGGCTTACGTCTTCTAGGTTGATGAATTTATCCACCCGGGCGAGGACTTCTTCAAATGTGTTAGCCAGCCTCTTTGCCAGAGAGCGGAACAGATCTCCTTCTCGCAACCCTTGAATAATCGTACTAATCTTCACCTCTACGGTAGCGGAAGGAACCTCCAATGTGGCAGAACTGAATCTCTTGACAAAAGATCGCAATGGCTCTTCCGATCCTTACTTGAGGCTGAATAAGTATTGTGATGTCTTTCTTTGTTTCCTAGCGCTAGCAAATTGGTATAGAAATATATTGCTAAAATCCCTGAAAGATCCTATGTTGTCCTCTGCCAATTGGCCAAACCACCTTTGTGCTGCTTGCGTTAATGTAGTGAGGAAAACCCTGCATTTTACTCCATCGGTGTACTGGTGGAGAAGTGCCACATTTTCAAACTTTAACAGATGATCATAGGGGTCGGTGGTCCCATCATACTCGAAGGTCAGTGGCTTGAAGTTTGTCGGGAGTTCATCCATCCTCACAGCTGCGGTGAAAGGGCTCCCCATTGGCACTTGAATTTGACCTGTACCGCCCACTCTTTGCCGCAGCTGTTGGATCTCTCGCTGCATTTCTTCCATCCGCTTCATCATCTCCCGATCTTGTTTATGTTGTACTGAAATACCTACAGATGAGGCCCCTGGTATGTCTAATCTCCATCGCACTGGATGGCTTTCTGCGCTATATTCATGAGCATTCTCTCGCTGGAGCAAACGTGAGCCAGGGGCTGGGATCCCTAGGTTCCCCATCTCTGCCCGCCTTTGTCTCTCCCTTATGTCTTCCCCCTTGTCTTTTTTCGTCGTAACTTTACTCAAAGCTTTTTGAATAGCGGAATGGATGAGGTTATCTAATTGCTCCGGAGTGAAGGTCAACATCCCCTGAGCTACGGACCCCCTCTATCCCCCCAGCCTCTCCATCATCTCCCCTTCTCCACCTTCTCGCCTCCCCCCTATATCTCCCCTTGTTAGATTTCTCTCCGTCCCTACCCCTACAACCTCCGGCTCTGCAACCTCCTGAAAATCCCTCCCCAAGTCTCGGATGAACCGCTCAAGCATTTGGTACCCAACTCACTAAACTACCCAACAACATCAGATGAGAAACTCTATGCGCTCAACCTAATTCCAGAGGTGACGAGGACGCGTTAAACGGCAGACGTGGAAGCTTTGTGCGCTCCGTGTAGAGAATGATAACTACTGGCAAGGATAATAAGCATGTTGCAAGGCCTTGCTGACGTGGCCGAAAAGGACAAAAGAAAATATCTCCCTGCATAACAGAAAATGGAATGATCTAGAAGAGAAGAGGACTACCTGAGACAGTAAAAGGAGTACATTGACAAAAGGAATATTTGGGTGGCTTAAGCAACAAGGAAATCTCAAGGGGAAATAACAAAAATGCCCCTCTTTGTAAAAAATAGTATAAATATGAGAAATTATGTATTGTAGAGGGACTTTTTCTCACTATTCAATCAAGGAATATCATTTTTCTCTCTTTCATTAAGTTTTGCATTCCTTTGTTCTTGAGGTGTTTACTACACTGTAGCATCAAAGAAGTTATCCATGAAGATTTAAACTAATGCAGAAGATGGAGCTGTAGGGAAGGATCATCTTCTTATGGAACAAAACTTTAGAGGATATAATTTAAGTAATTCTAAGTTGAGAAGATCAAACTGACTGTATGTACAAGGACCTTGAAGTATTCACCATTGACTAATACAACTTCTCTATCTATTCATGTTTGCATCAAGATCCTCCATCAAAACAAACGAGACAACCTTAAAGCAGGTACAACAGCCTGTAAATGTTCAACCACAGAGATATTAAAAAGTAGACCAACATAATTGGAAATTGCATTATTTTTTTCATGCAATTCCACATATAACTTCAAGAAGCTTGTATTCAGCTCATTAAAATTATGGATTACAAATGCATAAATATTTCTATATAATTAAAAGTTATCAAAATAATTTATAGTTTATCAAAATAACCCCACAAAAGAATTAGTGATCAAAAGATAGATAAACATTGAATCCCAAATAGAGAAATAGAAAGAAAAAAAAAACTCAAGATTATAGTTTGTTTGAACTGATAGAAAAAAAGCTAAGAATCCAATATGCAACTTGTGATCATAAACATCAACTGTATTTTCAGCTTAATCTTTTCTTGCAAATAATCCAAGTTCATATCAGCAAATATTGATTGATGATCCTAGATCGAGCATGGTGCTCTACTTTAATCTTGGAAAATTGGCAACTACTTTTCGTCGCGATGCAGCAAAAGAGCAACAAAGATTGTATGATGATGATTACAAAAGAGACATGAAGTAGTTTCACTTTCCCAAAAATAACAACACCGAAGAAGGGACGGGTGAGGGTGCGGGGATGGGTGCGACGGGCGAGGGTGCGGGGATGGGTGAGCGGCACGGAGGAGGGGATGGGATGGGTGCACGATGCGGAGGCGGGGATGGGTGCTCTGCGCGGAGAAGCAGCGGCTGGAGAGGATGGGTGGGCGTGGAGAGGTGACGGCCGGCAGTGGCTGGCGGAGTGGGAGAGCGACGGCGATCTCACCGGTGGTGTCGACAACGGCTGCGAGAGCTAGGGTTCTAGCCGATTGTGAATTTCTTGGGTAAATTTGGGGATTTTGACGTTGGAGTAATTTGTCTAACTAGGTAAATTTTACACGTATTTACATATAGTAATAATAAATAAAAAATCAAGTTAATTTAGTCTACGACAACGCTACCACAAGGTTATGACAACGCTATAAAGTTTCCGTTGTCTTAGGGATATATGACTATGCCTCAACGACAACCTCATATAGTACCCGTTGCCTTAGGGATCAACGACTATGTTGGATACATTTGTAGAATGTTTTGATGAGACAAATCCTTAAAGTAATCCTAATATGCATAACCAATCTTAGGATAAGTTACTGCAATAGAGTTACTGCAGAAGATTAAAAGAAATAGATAAAGTGTCAAAGGAAGGATACTGAAAAGAATGGTTGAAAAGAATCTGGTGAACTAATAAGGATACTATTGACTTCAGGGAGCTACTGGAAGGGACCTTGCCAAAGCAGAATACAGCGAGAGAGGAAGCTACCCGAGAAGATCATGCCAAAAGCATACTGCAGGAGCAGCATGCTACAGACACCTCAAGCCACCCAAAGGAGCAAACAAGAAGATGAAGCTCCAGAGTGAAGCAAGATAAGGGAGCTACAAAGCAGGCATGGGGAGAAAAGTCAAAGTTACCGGTAGACACAAGAAGTTACCGGTAGAGAGAAGAGAAGAGGAGTCTGTTGGTCCCAAAACTGCTATAGGTAGGCTTAGAGGGGGGGGTGAATAAACCTACCTTCTTTTACTCTTTCTCTTCTAACTCTTTCGGCTCACTTCTAATATCAGTAACCTTTTGGGAGGTTACTGATCAGAGTGGTTTGCGGAAGCTTATTACTGAGCCGAGTAGAAGATGTGCAGCTTTATAAGAGAGAGTGTATGTATGCATGAAGTGCAGTAAGCAGATAAAGATGCAAGCATGTATAGAGGTTCGAAGGTGGAGTAATCCTTCTACGTCCTTTCTTCCTCCACACAGGAGGGAACCTTTGTTAAGCTGGTTGATTTACATAGACCTATCTATTACAACCTACCCTTAACAAATAAGTAACAAGCCTTCACACAAATACTTTCCTACTTTCCTTGATCCACACAGGATCCTACTCTACCCACCCAGGGTCCTCACTTTCTCTCCTAGAAAGTGGTAAACTCAGCAGGACATTACTCCTCGCACTGAGTACTCCGAGACAACCTTTTAGAGAGGTTTATCTCCTTCTTCTTCAACTGGATGCAGCAAACTTGGCCTTCGTATGCAGACTGATTCTACTGAAGCTTGCTGCTGACTGGTAGACTGGGTGTGCGTCTTCTTGGGTTGTTGAGTGTTCGAGCTCTTTTTCTTTTCATCATCTCTCCTTGAACACTCTCTTTTCTAAGGCTTCCCCCTTCTTCTACGCTTCTCTTTTTTAAGCTCTTCTCTCTTCTTTTGCGCTTCTCTCTGTGAGCTTGGATATTCTGATGTGCTCACTTCTTTTCTCTCTTGCACATTATGTGCTTCTCTCTCACACACCCCTTTTCAGTCTTCAGTCCTCCTCTTTATAGGGTGTGAAATCTGTCCGTTGAAGGTAGACAGATTTTCATCATTTCTGTGCCGCACTCCTGACACACGCCAGCTTTTCGCTTTCCACGTGTCTTCTTGTGATTGACTCCTCTTCTCTTTTCTCTCTACCGGTAACTTCTTGTGTCTACCGGTAACTTTCACTTTTCTCCCCATGCCTGCTTTGCAGCTTCCTCCTCTGGCTTCACTCTGGAGCTTCCTCTTCCGGCTTGCTCCTTCAGGTGGCTCGAGGCTTCTGTAGCATGCTGCCTATGCAGTATGCTTTCAGCATGGTCTTCCAGGTAGCTTCCTGTCCCGCTATGTTCTGCTTTGGCGAGGTTCCTTCCAGTAGCTCCCCGAAGTCAATAGTATCCTTATTAGGTCATCCGATTCTTTATAACCATTCTCTTCAGTATCATTCCATTGACACTTTCTCTGTTTCTTTTAATCTTCTGCAGTAACTCTATTGCAGTAACCTATCCTAAGATTCGTTATGCATATTAGAGTTACTTTAAGGATCTGTCTCATCAAAATATTCTACAATTGTATCCAACAATTTCCCCCTTTTTGATGATGACAAAACCTTTATAGAAGATCAAAAGAATATAACCTCTTAAGCACAGAAAACATATTTAAAGTATGACATTTATTGGGCATACTACTTTTATACACAAGTCTAAAAGAAAGGGCACAAGGAATGAGCTTTTTAAAGAACATGACACATTTTATAAAGATAAAACGTGTACATTACAATGCAGTAAGCAAAGTTACAATAAACATCCTATCTAAATTCACTCTTCTATTCTTCTTGCTCTTTCCTTTCTTTCTTTTCCTCTTTAGCTTCTTCCGAGCTTCTTTCTCATTTATTCCTCTATTATGCGAGGCTTGCTCCCAGTCGATTTCCTCTTTGATCGTGGAGGAGAATTGGAGTAAAGGTGAGGATGTCTCTTCGAAGAATAAGGAACTGAGGTTTATACTCAAGAGTCGGTGAAAGAGCAGAGAAGTCTTGGTATAGTAGCTTGCTACAACCTTTCTTCTCGTACTTTTTCTCCAACTTCTGTGTCTGACCCCCCTTCCTCTTTCTTCTTTGGACACAGAAGAAAGCTCACACAATTGATGGGCTCGCCTCTTCTGTTCTTCACCTTAGGAAGACTTTTGATCTTCCTGAATCCTTCACAGTTCTTCCCCCTTTTTGACATTATCAAAAAAGAGCTGAAGCTCAGGGGTCACTGGAGAGAGATTCCTCCAATTTAACCTCCAACGTCTCAGAGCAGACTGTTGGGCAAGACCTCAAGCATCCTCAGGTCTGAGGTGAGGAGAGAATGCTAGAAGATCATGTCTTCTGAGGAAGACTTGCTTAGCAAGTGTTAAGCGTGGGAGGTTAAAAAATATGAGATTTGAGGTTTGCTCGGTTGATTATTTGCAGAGAATGTGTCTTTTGGAAGAGATGAAGAGAAGGGTTTCCAACAATCAGGCTCCATGATGAACATAAGGATGAGAGAAAGAGAGAGGATATCTTTTTATGCTTTATGAAGAATAAGAGTGCATGTATTTATAGGGATAAAGATACTCCCTATTGCAGTTTAGATCTTCAAGGATCTCATTAACTGCTCCGCCGGTTTCCAATAAAGGTGTTGACAGTTTCCACAGCTTTATGTCTTTTCTCCTTTGTTTGAGATGACGTGGTCAACTGCTTGATCTCCACCTTTGGATTCTTCTAATCGCACGGCTGGAATTCTTTTAGGGTTTAGAAAAGGTAGTCTATATCTGGAAAAGGTGATCTCCTTTAAATGTATGCACGTTACCAAGAAATATTTCCTGAGTAACTGCTTTTGACATGTAACATCTAAGAGATCCCTTTATCCAGTGTTATGATGACAAATTCTGATGTCAAGTAACCTAGTATCCAGTACATTGATGTCTAGCATCCTGATACACAGCGACCTGGTGTTCAGCGATCTAGTGTCCAGCTTCCTGGTATTTAGCGTCCTGTTGCCCAACGACCTAGCGTTCAACGATCTAGTTTCCAGCCCCTATCCTGATATCTAGCGTCCTGCCACCCAGCAACCTAATTCCCAATCAACCTGGTATCTAGCATCTTGATGTCCAGCATCCTGCTATCCAGTGACCTAGTATTCAATGTCCTGGTATCTAGCGTTTCTCTTCATCAGAATTTTATCTATTCCTTTTGAGTCGTTCTACCTTTTCTATTGACTTAATGACAAGTGCTCTTGATTTCTAGTAGCTTAGCATCCAGTAACTTGGTATCTAGAGTCTAGGTGTACAACGTCCTGTTATCTCATGACCTAGTATCCAGTAGCTAAATGTTCAGCATACTATAGTCAGAGTTGGTCATTTTGTCAATGGTTCCCCCTAAATTTATTAACTCTTGTCAGATGTGTAACACCCCGTTTTTAAGAAAACCTGCATTGCATATTTCACAAAATTTCTTCTACCTTTTACCTATAAATGATTTGAAATGAACTCTTATGTTATTTAAAATTATGATTTACGCATTATGTTGTACTTGATGATTTTTACGTATTTTATAATCTAATGTTCTTTCGAGATTTTAAAGTATTTTTGCAGGATTGCTTACGGAGGAAACCGAGCTTGATCTCAACTCACTTGACAATCATGGATGAAAGTAAAAAGATAAGATATAGATAAGTTTAAATAAGGGAAAATGATATTAGGTTTTTATGCAAAGATTTTCGTTTATGTCGTAAATGCTTTTATTTTATTAATTTAATCATGATCTCTATATGTGATTTTATGTGATTAAATAATTTACATAAAATGTGCTTAGTAAATACTTGTGTATAAATTATGTTAATGTAGTATTATTATCATTATTATTATATTTAATGTTATTAATGTTGATCTAATATATATAGATGTGTACATGTGTAATTATATATGTATATTATGTATGTATATTTACTACTTATCTAAAGCACCTACATGTATAATTAATTATTTTGTGATCATAATAGATAAGGTTTGGATAAAAATTTGGAGAGATAAGTCAAATTACTAGCCTTTCTTACACTTACATGTGTAAGCTATAATATATCTATGAAAAGAAGAGGAAATCTTCTTTCTCCCTAAAATCTCATCTTCTCCTTGCAAAGAAACGGGAAGAAAATTCTTGCAGCTTGAAAATCATTTGGACGGTAAAGATTTTAATTGCTTTCAAATTTTATCCCCAAATTAAGATATAGATGTAGATGTATGTATATATGTATTAGTTGTGTGTGCTTTGAAATTGGAGATGGGGAAGGAAGGAAGAAAATAGGGGAAAGAAAGGAGGAAGAAGAGGGGGGAGATGAGGAAGTGGAGGGGTTCCGCCGCGTCGGGCGGCGCCGGCAGAGGGAAGCCGAGGAGGGGGTGAACAGCGCCGCTCACGGCGCTGTTGTGCAAAGGCAGCCGCTGTGTGCACGGCTGCGTGCGTGGCCGAACAGGGGGGAAAAGGGTGAAGGGCGCCGCCCGGTACGGCGGCGCCGTGCAGGCCGTGGGTGTGCAGGCGAGAAGAGGGGGGGCACCGTGAGCGGCGCCGCCGTGCTACAAATCAGGAGGTGTTTGGGTGTTGTGTATGTGATCTTGATTTGTGGTTTAAATCTATGTTGATGGTTGTTGTGGGTTGGGGAAGGAGGAGGCGCCACCGTGAGTGGCGGCGCCGTGTGGAGAGGAGGCCGGCGACAAGCCTGTCGCCGGCAGGGAGGACGGCCGAGAGGGGGCTGAGCAGCGACGGGAAAGAGAAGGGGGGACAGGGGTGTTTTTAGTGAATTTGATTAAGTTTAGGGACTTAATTGCAATTTCCTACTTTTGCTTAATTATTATACAATCCATTATCTTTTGCCTAATTGCTTTTCAGTCCCTGCAAATTCTATTAATTTGAATTCAACCCCTGAAATTAGTTTAAGTTGCAGTTTAACCCCCAAAACTTTACAAGATTTTTAATATGATCCCAGACTTTATAGAAACTATAGAATCACCCCTAAACTTTACTACAATTATAAGTTGAACCCAATACTGTACCAGATATTATTTTATGACCTCAAACCATATTTTACGTGTCATTTTAAGACTAAAATTACTAGTTAAATACCTAAAGTTTAAATTATAAGTATATTTGTTGTTTATATGTGGATCATGTTCAATGATTTTTAATTCTTTGTACAAGCAATTAAAATCTATAAATTTTAAGTATGTTAACCTAAATGAATATATATGATCATATGAATAATATTGTGATTTTAGGAATTATATATGAAATATTAAAATTGTTACATCTTTATATTTTATGTGTCTTTTTAGGACTACAATTTCTAGTTCAAATATCTAAAGCTTAAGTTATGAGTATGTTGATTTCTTTTATATGTTAATCATGTTTAAATGATTCTTATATGATAATGTTATCATCAAAATTTTATATATGAGTCTAATATATATATTGCATGATGTATAATTAATATAAATGCTTAAATTATGTGTATGGAATCATGTTAATGGATTAGCTTACAACCTGTATTTCTATTTTGAATTGATTACATGATAATTAAAGATTTATATAAATTTATGTACATTGGTTATTGTTTCACTAATTTATTTTGTTAATTGAGGTGTGTATTTCTAAATGATTATACTATTTGGCAAATTATATATCTTAATTATTTACTTTGCAAAATCATTTATAGCTAGCAATGCAATTGTGGTTTCTTTAAATTATATAGTATTAAAAGATAATCTATCTTGCCAAATTGAATAAGAAATTGGTATCCTGCATGACAACATAAGTTTATTTTTAGTATTAAATGTTGTGTGTAAAATGTTGGTACACACTATTAATTAGTGATATTATCCCATAAATAAGATTTGAAAAGTGTTATATTAGTTAAATTAATTTAAGGAATGATTTAAGTAATATAGAAATTAAAGAGAATTGGGTATAGGATTAGTGTGTTCGGCTAAATAAAGGGTCGATTGGTAATTACCATAAGACTTTCTTTCTGGCTTAAACTTATATATGAACCAGAGAAGTATGTAAACTTTAAGAATCTCCTTTAGTTATATTTAATTGCTATGGGTAGACTATCTATAAGTCTTTACTTCATATGTTAGCTAATGGTATCTTTTATGTTACACTAGTTGTAGAAACTCATAAAAGATAAAGAGTTAGTTAATGGAACAGAGTAAAGATTTAATTTTTAAGTCTTTCGATAATATCTACATGTTATATGATATTATATGACATAAGAAACTAAACGATCAAGTATGTCGAGTACAGTTGAGACGAACGGTGATTCCAAAAGCAATCCTCGAGCTGTCATCTTAAAGTGGGTAACTTTTACACTCTACTATGCGTTGATAATTAAATTAGTAAGTTATGTATGAAAATCTACGGCTGAAGCTTCGTAGCTATAACCGGTAGTTGCTTCACTATCGGGCGACGACCATAAGGGCGAGAGTGCCTGGTCTATGAAAGGTCTAGGGTGAGCGTGCCCAACGGACATTTAGTATGTGCTTAGTAATTTAATTATTTCAATATATGTTAGAGTGGGTAATTTCTACACTCTACTATGCGATGATAATTAAATTAGTAAGTTATGTACGAAGATACGGTTGAAGTTCCGTAGCTGTAACCGGTAGTTGCTTCACTATCGGGCAACGACCATAAGGGCCATAGTGCCATGGTCTATGAAAGCAAGGTTTAGTGGGCGAGCGACTCCCACATTCCTTTATGTTATGTATGGTCCAGGGTGAGCGTGCCTAACAGACATGTAGTATGTGCTTAATGATTTAATTGTTTCAATGAATATTAGAGAGTACAGTTATCCCACTGGGATCCCTCTCTGGAGGTGTCTCATGATTCCACTTTTAATATTTTCAGGTTCGGCGTATGATGACACGGACGTGTAGCGAGCTGAACTGTCTTCCCATCACTCCTGTAATGTTAGAATACCAAAATAATACTACTTTTAAGAATAATGTTATATTTTGGATATGTAAATTATGGTAGATGATGGGCATAGACTTATATTTTGGTATTATATATTTGCTCTATTATGTTATCTCTTGTAGGAGTTTGTTTGAACCTTTAACCTAGAAATGTGGGTAAAACACGAGTTTTGGAAATAATTGTTTTATGTTTTAAAAAAAATGTCTCGTGTTTTCCTTTCAGTTTTCCGCTGTAAACTATTTTATGAATTCTTTAATTAGTAAAGGGTGACGACCTGATTTTCAATTAATGGGGATCGAGGCGTTACAAGATGTACCTGCATAACAACTATTATATATAGGTACTCATACAAGTATGAGTCCTTCTTAGTTAGTTTTCTTTCAGAAGCTTAGACTATCTTTACAGCTTATGGTTACTGTAAAGAGAGTTTTAGGTACTTCAAGACTTTTACAGATCAAGGAGTGATAGTGTGTGCAGGTGTTTTTAATCAAGTCAAGATAGACAAAGATACAGTAAGTAAGGATATATATATATATTTATTTATTTTTATTATTTTTCTTTTAAATTATTTTTCTAGAGTTGCTGTTCTGCTTAGTTCCTTATGGAATGTCAGTTTTTACAGACTTATTACAGCATACCCATTTTTGGGTTACTCCAAGGATTTTAACCTTTTTGCCTTCAAAGGTTCCTTGATTTGTACTGGAAGTTTCCCCTTACTTTATGGTCTTCTCTTTTAAGATGTGGGGTTTCTAACAATACGGTTTCAGTATACTTTGAGGCTTTCATGAGAAGGTGAAGCATTATAATATAGAAAAAGCATGCAGGCTTCCTTCTCATTTTTAGAACCAAGTGACAATAGTTTAAAGTTCATTCTTTTGAAAAAATGGTCACTTGAGTTCTTTGACAGAAAAATACATGATTATGACTAGAAGTAAATAGTATAGAATTAGAACGAGGCACCCGGCCATATTTGTTCTTTTGAAAGAGTAGATCCTCTTTCATTCTTTGTTTCTGTCTGGAGGTCGATCTGGATGATGGATTGAGCTTCTTTTTCTTGCTCCTTTGCTTGGCATCCTCAGCATTTTCCTCCATTGTTGCTAGCTTGTCCATTTCTGCAGCTTTGAAGCTTCCTCTGTATGTTCAGCAACATATCTTCTTTGTTGATCAGCTCCATGTTGGTCTCCTCCATGATAGATAAGGACGTTGCTCCTTGTGCATGGCTTTCTTCTTCGCAGTCCTTCCTTTGGTGGCTTGTTGTTCCCCCTCAGAAACAGTTTTTCTTCACAACACAGCTTGATTTTCTACATCTTTTAGCTTTTTGTTGTCTTCACATCAATCATATTCTTTTAGAGCAAAAGGCAGTGAAATGATATCTGATGTGGGGGTGAGAGAGAGAGAGAGATTTTTTAGAGAGGCTTTTTCACAGATAGGATCTGGATAGATCGATTAGATCTTTTATTCATCCATCTGCTCTGATACCACTTGTTGGTATCAGATGGACCGTTGAGCAAGGATGAATAATCCACCTGTTCTGATATCACTTGTTGGTATCAGATTGATTAGCTGATGGATGATCCAACCTGCTCTGATACCACTTGTTGGTCACAAAATTGTTGTAGGTAGGCTTAGAGGGGGGGGGGGGGTGAATAAGCCTACCTTCTTTTTCTCCTTTTCTTCTAACTCTTTCGGCTCACTTCTAATATTAGTAACCTTTTAGGAAGTTACTGATCAGAGTGGTTTGCGGAAGCTTATTACTGAGCCGAGTAGAAGATGTGCAACTTTATAAGAGAGAGTGTATGTATGCATGAAGTGCAGTAAGAAGATAAAGACGCAAGCATGTATAGAGGTTCGAAGGTGGAGTAATCCTTCTACGTCCTCTCTTCCTCCACACAGGAGGGAACCTTTGTTAAGCTGGTTGATTTACATAGACCTATCTATTACAACCCACCCTTAACAAGTAAGTAGCAAGCCTTCACACAGATAGTTGCCTACTTTCCCTTGACCCACACAGGATCCTATTCTACCCACCCAGGGTCCTCACTTTCTCTCCTAGAAAGTGGTAAACTCAGCAGGACATTACTCCTCGCACTGAGTACTCCGAGACAACCTTTTAGAAAGGTTTATCTCCTTCTTCTTCAACTGCGTGCAGCAAGTTTGGCCTTCGTATACAGACTGATTTTGCTGAAGCTTGCTGCTGACTGGTAGACTGAGTGTGCATCTTCTTGGGGTGTGGAGTGTTCGAGCTCTTCTTCTTTTCATCAGCTCTCCTGGAAAACTCTTTTTTCTAAGGCTTCCCCCTTCTTCTGCGCTTCTCTCTTTTTAGCTCTTCTCTCTTCTTTTGCGCTTCTCTCTGTGAGCTTGGATGTTCTGATGTGCTCACTTCTTTTCTCTCTTGCACACTCTGTGCTTCTCTCACGCACGCCCCCTTTTCAGTCCTCAGTCCTCCTCTTTATAGGGTGTGAAATCTGCCCGTTGAAGGTAGACAGATTTCCATCATTTCTGCACCGCACTCCTGACACACACCAGCTTTTCGCTTTCCACGTGTCTTCTTCTGATTGACTCCTCTTCTCTTTTCTCTCTACCAGTAACTTCTTGTGTCTACCGGTAACTTTGACTTTTCTCCCCATAGTCTGCTTTGCAGCTTCCTCATCTGGCTTCATTCTGAAGCTTCCTCTTCCGGCATGCTCCTTCAGGTGGCTCGAGGCTTCTGTAGCATGCTATCAGTGCTATCATCATCCTGTACCTGAAGTTGGTACATTTGTCGAAATAACCAGAGCGGTTCTCGATGATGTGGCAGCAGATGTCTTGGAGCATTTTAAACTCCACCTGGAAGAGCTTCTTGTTGCATCTCCTGTTCATCAGCACCAAGTCATTCTTACCGGTAAACTTGACCCAGTACTCTTCTAGTTAGTCTTCAGCATAGGTGTCAAGCTCGTTGGCGTTCATCCCTTCTGTAGGGAGTTGGAAGACTTTCCCCAGGGTGCTACCGTTAATATCAAAGGTTTTGCCACCAATGCTGGAAAAAATTCCAGTTTTGTCGGTAGAAATCTCAACGTAGGTGTAGAACTCCTTCACAAGCCATTCGCAGTAGGGTTCCTTGTAATAGGTGCAGAGTCCCAAAACCCTCGACCTGTGAAGATTTTCTAGGATTGTCTCCATGAGATAGATGACTCTCCCTTCATTCTTCACAGCCTTCATCAGTATCTATTCGTTGATGAGCGTCCATCAATGATCTGAGTGTTCTTGGGTGCCATTTCTGAGAGTTGGAGATTTGAGGGAAATCTGCAAAGAATTTGAAAGTAGAATGCTTAGGTTACTGTTTTGCAGAAAGCTTAAGAGAGAATAGAAAGTAAGCGTAAAGTTTTTGAAAAAGAATAAGGGTTCTATTTATAGATAGACTCCCTGTGTTTTGATCAACGGTTGAGATCGATTCTGAAGGTGAATAGTTTCGCATCCTGCGGCTGAGGTTCCTGTTATTAATGTATTGTTGTACTTTTAAGAGATTTGAATCTCTTTAGGGACCTATGTGCAAATAACGCCGCCTTTACTGGGTAACTGGTCCGAAATTGATGCACTCACGTTTTGGGATTGACTGTTACTCAGAATGTGTCCTTTTTAAGGTTCATGTGTGATGATTATTTTTCTAGTTAGCTGAGATGAAGTGTCTTCCAGTGAGCTTCATCAGTGATCTTCTTCAGGGACCTTCATCAGTAACCTTTTGTTGCTCAATTTCAGAGTTTCCTTTCTTTAATCATTTAATAAGCTTCCTGGCTTCCCCTTAAACTGTAGAATACTTAAAACAAAATTCATTAGAATGAGTTAGCTTAATTTAATGATTCCCAATTCTTTTCTTAGGAAGGAAAATCTGGATTCACAGAGAGGTTTAGTGAATATATCAGCTAGTTGTTGATCAGTGTGAATCTTTTGCAGTAGAATGTCCTTATTTTCCACATGATCTCTTATGAAGTGGTGTCTGTTATTGATGTGTTTAGTTCTCGATTGGAAAACTTGGTTGTGTGTGATCGCAATAGCACTTGTATTGTCACACATAATTGGAGTTTCTTTCTCAATTATATCATAATCACGAAGTTGCTGTTGAATCCACAAAATTTGAGCACAACAACTTCCTGCAGCAACATATTCGGCTTCTTCTATAGATGTTGCTATGAAGGTTTGTTTCCTGCAGAACCATGACACTAGTCGATTTCCAAGCATTTGGCAGGTTCTAGTGGTGCTTTTTCTATCAATTTTGCAGCCTGCAAAATTAGAATCAGTATTACCGATTAGTTTGATTCCTCCATCTTTAGGATACCATAAGCCTACTTCCTGGGTTCCTTTCAGGTATCTGGTAATTCTCTTTTTTGCTGTCAGATGAGATTCCTTAGGTGTAACTTGGTATCTGGCACACATTCCTACTGTAAACATGATGTCAGGTCTACTTGCAGTGAGGTAGAGCAGTGACCCTATCAGTCTTCTGTATTTAGTGATGTCGACTGCTTTTCCTTCATCATCCTTGTCCATGCTTCCTAATACTGGCATTGGAATACTTACTACACTAGCATTCTCCATTCCAAACTTTTTGATCAGCTCTTTAGTGTACTTCATCTGGTTGACAAAGGTTCCTTGATCAAGCTGTCTGACTTGCAATCCGAGTAAGAAACTTAATTCTCCCATCATACTCATCTCAAATTCGGATTGCATAAGTTCTGAGAACTTTCTAAAGAGTTATTTGTTGGTTGATCCAAAGATGATGTCGTCAACGTAGATTTGAACAAGCAGGATGTTATCTCCATCCTGGATCCTGAACTGGGTTTTATCCACTTTGCCCTTCTTGAATCCATTGTCTAGCGGGTATTTTGATAGAGTATCATACCATGCTCAAGGTGCCTGCTTGAGTCCATATAAGGCTTTTCTCAGTCTGTAGACCATCTTATCTGCATTTTCTTCAAATCCAGGAGGCTGCTCTACATACACCTCCTGTACCAACATTCCATTCAGAAAAACAATAGTCTTAACATCTATCTGATAGACAGTGAGGTTCTTGTGTGCTGCATAAGTTAGAAATATTCTGATTGCCTCCAGTCTGGCTACTGGAGCAAAGATCTCATCACAATCAATTCCTTCTTCCTGGCAGTAACCGTTTGTAACCAGTCTAGCTTTGTTTCTTACAACTTGTCCATCTTTGTCTAGCTTGTTTTTGAAAAACCACTTCGTTCCAATTACTCCTTGATGAGTAGGTCTAGGAACCAGGTACCATGCTTGATTCCTTTCAAATCCATTAAGTCCCTCTTGCATAGCTTGAACTCAGTTAGTGTCTCCTAGAGCTTCTTTAGGATGCTTGGGTTCATTTTGTGATATGAAACAGGCGAACATGGCTTTATGGGGATTTGACCTTCTTGTTTGAACTTTAGAGGTTGAGTCTCCAATGATTAGGTCTCTGGGGTGATCTCTAAGCCATCTTCTTCTTGCTTCATCAGCTTGCTAAGGTTGGTCTTCTTTAATATCCAACTGAACTTCTAATTGAATTCCTCCAGGATTGTAGATCTCTGCTTGTGTTTAAGTTGTATTTTGATTTGCAGTTAGTTGCCGATACCCTTGAGGTTCCTGGTTGGCTTCAGGTTCCTAGTTATCGTGTAGGTACCTGCAAGTTATGAGCCTGTTGGGTCTGGGATGGTGAAGTTTCATCCTCATGTTGAAGATTAGGTAACTGCACATCAATATATTCAACATGATTGTTACTAATGTGAGTCTTATCCATTTCTTCTTGAAGTTCTTCAATATCAACCTTACTGCAATGTCGTTCATCAAAGACCACATGTACAGAATCTTCTACAACAAGTGTTCTCTTGTTGGAGATTCTAAAGGCTTTGCTTACCGACGAGTAGCCAAGGAATACTCCTTCGTTTGATTTAGCATCGAAGGTTTTGAGATATTCCTTTCCGTTGTTGAGCACGACACAGCTGCAACCAAAAATATGAAAGTAAGCTCTATTGGGGGAGTAACCATACCACAATTCATAAGGATTTTTATTCAAATCCTTGTTGATCAAGCATCTATTTTGTGTATAGCATGATGTGTTGGTTGCTTCCGTCCAAAATCTCTTAGGTAGCTATGCTTCTGCTAACATCATCTTGGTAGCTTCTTTCAGTGTTATATTCCTTCGTTCAGCAACTCTATTCTGTTGTGGTGTCCTGGCTGCTGAGTATTCATGCTTGATTCCATTGTCTGAACAGTAGGTTTTGATGAATTTGTTTGTAAATTCCATTCATCTATCTGTTCTGATTTTGACCATACTCAGGCTCTTCTCTGTTTGCAGCTTCCTCAGGAACTCAGGTAGTCGTTGCTGAGTATCTGATTTCTTTGCTAGGAATAGCGTCCAAGTGAACCTTAAGTAGTTATCTACTACTACCAGTGTGTACTTCTTTCCAGCTATGCTTGATTCAATTGGTCCAAATAAATCCATGTAAAGCATGTCCGGTATCCTTTCTGTTGATCTATGAGTCTTGTTCTTGAATGAGTTTTTTACTTGTTTTCCTTTCTGGCACGCTCCCCAAATAGCTTCCTTTTTGTATACCGTATCTGGCAGGCCTCTAACAAGACCTTTCCTTGCTAGCTTGTTCATGGTTCTGAAATTCAGGTGGCTTGTCCTTTTGTGCCAAAGCCAACTTGCTTCAGGGGTTCCTTTAGCTATGAAATAGGTTGCTGCAGTTACTGATTCCAAGTCAGCAACATATACATTTCCTTTCATTGTTCCAGTAAGCTTCACCTCCTGAGTTTTGTTGTCCTTAATCAGGCACTTGTTGAGGCTAAACTCCACGCATTAGCTTTTATCACAGAACTGGCTGATACTTAAAAGATTGTATTTCAAGCCTTCTACATGTGATACATCTTTAATGCAGGTTTTTCCTTTGATCAGGTCTCCAGTGCCTTTTGTGCTTCCTTTGGAGTTATCTCCGAATATGACTTTAGGTCTTTTGGAACATATTTAAGTATGTTTTGATGAGACAAAACCGTAGAATAGTAACACTCATTCTATAAGCATAACCTATCTTGTAAGGTTACTGCAGAAAGACACAAACATAGAAAGCTTCAGAAGAAGGATACTGAAGAGAATGGTAAAAGGAATCTGGTAAACTAAAAAGGATACTGCTTACTGCAGGAAGCTACCTGGAAGAGACCATGCCGAAGCATACTGCAAATTAGTACAAAGCGACAGAAGCCTGAAGCCACCTGAGAGCAAGGTTGGGAAGAGAGCTACAAAGCAAGCATGGGAATGAAGCTAGATGTTACCGGTAGAGAGAAGAGAAAATGAGCTAACCAGATGAAGACACGTGGAAAGCAAGAAGCTAGCGTGTGTCAGGAAAAGAGTGTGGTGCATCTAATGATGGAAATCTACCTACCTTCAACGGGCAAATTTCCTAATCTATAAATAGAAGAAGACTGAAGACTGAAGAAGAGAATAGAGAAGCGCACAAAAGAGAGAGAAGAAGCGAGCACAATAAAGCATAGAGATAAGCTCATAGAGAGAAGAGAAGAGCGCAAGAGAAGAGCGCAAGAGAGAGCTCAGAAGAGAAAACACAGAAAAGAGGGGGAAGGGTATATAGATAAGAAGAAGAGAGAAAAGAGTGTATAAAAGATAAAAAGGAGAGAAGAAATCTCAAACACTCTATGCCCAGAAACGCACACTCAGTCACTCAGTCCAGGCAGCAAGCTACAACAGACCAACCTGTAAAAGGAACCTAAGCTTGCTGCATCCAGTTGAAGAAGAAGAAGACAAACCTTTTAAGGATTGTTTCGGAGTGCTTAGTCAGGACTAGGATCCTGATAAGTTGTTCGCTTTCTGTAGAAGAAAGTAAGGATCCTAGGTGGGTCGGGTAGGATCCTGTGTGGGTCAGTTAGGAGAGTAGGCAAGCAGCTGTGAGCAGCTATGTGTAGGCTTGCTACTTACTTGTTAAGTCAGTGTTGTAATAGATAGGGCTATGTAAATCAAAAAGCTTAACAAATGTTCTCTCTTAAGAAGAGGCAAAGAGGATGCAGAAGGGTTACTCCACTTTCAAACCTCTGTATCTATGCGTTTATCTATGTTTTCTATTCTATCTGCATATCTCATGTTTGATGCATGTCTTCCATATTTGGTCTTTTAAGGAGAGGAAGCTTCCACAATAAACTCTGATAAGTAACCAAAAAGTTACTACCTCTCGACCAAAGCCTTCTGAAATGAAGAAAAGTTTGAAAATACAATAGGCTTATTCACACCCCCCCCCCCCAAACCTCTAAGCCTACTACCATTTGAGACCAACAAGGTCCTTTTGAAGCTTTTGAAGTTGATCAGGCTCTTCTGGTTTTCTGTCATGTGTCTGGAGCAGCCGCTATCAATGTACCATATATCTTTACTACTTCCTGCCACATGTTCCTGAATTTAAAGAGAAATTACTTTTTTTTAGGTACCCATACAAGTACGTGTCCTTTCTGGTTAGTATATTTCTTCTTAGGAACCCACACAATTGTTTTGTTATAAGTCTTGTTGGTTCTTTGTTTCTACCAGTACCCTTAGGATACTGCATTTGTGATGTGTATGCTTGTGGCTTCCTTCTTTGCCTTCTAGGAACATAGGTTCCTTTAGATTAGACATGAAGGTCTTTGACATGTTGGAAGTATGAGATCTTTTACCTTTTCTAGGTTGCTGCTTAAAGCTCATGCTTCCAGCAAACTAAGGTTACTGAAGCCAGCTTCTAACAGACTTACTGCCATAGGTTTCTGTAAGGGGTTTCTTACCCTTTCCTGCTAAGCTTCCTACATTTCTGCCAGCAGTTCCCCCTAAGTTAGGTAGTTCATTTTGTGAGGGGTAACTACAGGCACAAATGTAGGTGCCTTAGAGGAGCTCGTTGTAGAGGTAGAAGCCTCTCTACAGTAACCTATATCTGCGTGATCTTTAGGACTTCTTTGGATGTTTAACATGGCATCTAAGTCTTTTGAAGATTTTTTTATAAAGGTATTTACTGTTTCAGTGAGGTTCTTCTTTTCTTTGAGATCACTGCATGCTTGGCTCTTTTGCTTTTTGAGGGCCAGTTGTCTTTCAAGCGAAGCATGCTCACTCTTTAGCTTCTGATTTTCTAGTTTCAGCTCCTCATAGGTTGAGCTAATTTGCTCAAAGTCACTCATGATTTGTTTAAAAGCATAAATCATGTTCAGTCTTTCATCAATTTTAACAAGAGGGTTAAGATAAACTACTTCCTCTTCTGATTCTTTATTTTTGGCCATCAGGCAGATAAGCACTTCATCTTCAGACGATGAATCTTCTGAGTCACTATCGGTGGTTGAGTCATCCTTCTTTGGAGCCTTCTCAGGTGTAGCTCTCTAAGAGGTTTCTGATTCAGCAATCAGTGCCCTCAGTTTCTAGCGCTCTTGTCTTTTCCTTTCTTGTCTTTTCTTTCGTTCATCCTCAGGGTATCGATGAACTTCTGGATAATACCAGTCTGTGGCATAGTGACCTGGTTTCCTACAGTTGTAGCAAAGGTCAGTTGCTTTCGCGTTTGATTGAGGTGTCTGACTGCTGGTTCCTACATCGTTCTTCTTCTTCCTGAAGTTGTCTGTTCTCGAGTTCTTCTTGATGAACTTTTGGAACTTCTTTAATAATAGGGTCATGTCCTCTTCTGTAGTAGTCTTGAAGATAGTTGTTTGGTCCTTAGCTTTCTTAGCTTCCTGAGGTGATCTTGGTGTCAGGGCAGTAACCTTAGAGCTTCTTTCTCCATTCTCAGCTTTCCTTCTGTTAATGTTAAACTCGAAAGCTTTGAGGTCTGAGAAGAGGTCGAATGTGGTCATGGATTTCAAGTCCATGGATACTCTCATGGCTACAGTTTTACTGTCCCATTCTGCTGGAAGGGCCCTTAGCACCTTCATGTTCTTCTCTTTCTGAGTATAGACTTTGTCCAGTGACTCTAGCTCGTTGACGATGGTAGTGAACCTTAGGTCCATTTGTTCCAAGGTTTCTCCAGGTAGCATTTCAAAGAGTTCAAACTTCTGGGTGGTTGTGGAGACTTTGTTCTCCTTTGTTAGCTCGGTGCCCTCACAAATTTGTTCCAGCTTCTCCTAGATGTCTTTAGCCGTTCTGCAGGTTTTCACCTTGTTGAATGTTCCTTTATCCAGAGTAAGGAACAGGGTGTTTTTGGGTACATTGTCCAGATTGACTCTTCTTCTATCATCTGCAATCCACTCTTCTCGTGGTTTCTCAACAACTGCAGGGTGTGGGATTGCTCCTGCATCCACCTGGCCTTCAGCGGCTGCATCGATAGCTCATGTAAACAACGAGTTTACTTTGGTGATCTTAGGTGGTCCATCTGTTATGACAAACCACATTTCATCATGCATCGCTGAAAGATGTGCCTGCATTCGGATTTTCCAATCGTCATACTCTTCTATAGAAAACATAGGCACTTTGTGAGAATCCATGCTTTGACTAAGGAAAGTGTTGGATACATTTGTAGAATGTTTTGATAAGACAAATGCTTAAAGTAACTCTAATATGCATAACCAATCGTAGGATAGGTTACTGCAATAGAGTTACTGCAGAAGATTAAAAGAAACAGAGAAAGTGCCAAATGGAAGGATACTGAAGAGAAAGGTTATAAAGAATCGGATGAACTAATAAGGATACTATTGACTTCAGGAAGCTACTGGAAGGAACCCCGCTAAAGCATAACACAACGGGACAGGAAGTTACCTGGAAGACCATGCTGAAAGAATACTGCACAGGCAGCATGCTACAGAAGCCTCAAGCCACCAAAGGGAGCAAGCCTGAAGAGGAAGCTCTAGAGTGAAGCCAGAGGAGAAAGCTGCAAAGCAGGCATGGGGAGAAAAGTCAAAGTTACAGGTAGACACAAGAAGTTACCGGTAGAGAGAAAAGAGAAGGGGAGTCAATCAGAAGAAGACACGTGGAAAGCGAAAAGCTGGCGTGTGTGTCAGGAGTGCGGTGCAGAAATGATGGAAATCTGTCTACCTTCAACAGGCATATTTCACACCCTATAAAGAGGAGGACTGAGGACTAAAAAGGGGGCGTGCGTGAGAGAAGCACAGAGTATGCAAGAGAGAAAAGAAGTGAGCACATCAGAACATCCAAGCTTACAGAGAGAAGCGCAAAACAAGAGAGAAGAGCTAAAAAGAGAGAAGCGCAGAAGAAGGGGGAAGCCTTAGAAAAGAGAGTTTTCCAGGAGAGCTGATGAAAAGAAGAAGAGCTCGAACACTCCACACCCCAAGAAGACGCACACCCAGTCTACCAGTCAGCAGCAAGCTTCAGTAAAATTAGTTTGCATACGAAGGCCAAACTTGCTGCACGCAATTGAAGAAGAAGGAGATAAACCTCTCTAAAAGGTTGTCTCGGAGTACTCAGTGTCTCGGAGTTATGTCCTGCTGAGTTTACCACTTTCTAGGAGAGAAAGTGAGGACCCTGGGTGGGTAAAATAGGATCCTGTGTGGGTCAAGGGAAAGTAGGCAAGTATCTGTGTGAAGGCTTGCTACTTACTTGTTAAGGGTGGGTTGTAATAGATAGGTCTATGTAAATCAACCAGTTTAACAAAGGTTCCCTCCTGTGTAGAGGAAGAGAGGACGTAGAAGGATTACTCCACCTTCGAACCTCTATACATCCTTGCGTCTTTATCTGCTTACTGTATTTCATGCATTCACTCTCTCTGATAAGCTGTACAACTTCTACTCGGCTCAGTATTAAGCTTCCGCAAATCACTCTAATCAGTAACCTCCCAAAAGGTTACTGATCTTAGAAGTGAGCCGAAAGAGTTAGAAGAAAAGGTTGAAAAAGAAGGTAGACTTATTCACACCCCCCCTTCTAAGCCTACCCACAACAGTTTTGGGACCAACAAGTGGTATCAAAGCAGGTTGGACTATTCACCAGATGATCCATCTGATACCAACAAGTGGTATCAGAGCAGGTTGGATCATCCATCAGCTAATCCATCTGATACCAACAAGTGGTATCAGAACAGATGGATGAACAAAAGATCTAATCGATCTATCCAGATCCCATTTGTGAAAAAGCCTCTCTCTCTCTCTCTCTCACCCATATCAAAGATCATTTCACTGTCTTTTGCTCTAAAAGGATATGATTGATGTGAAGACAACAAACAACAAAAACATGTAAAAAATCAAGTTGTGTTGTGAAGAAAAGCTGTTTCTGAGGGGGAACAGCAAGCTGCCATGGAAGGACTGCGAAGAAGGAAGCCATACACAAGGAGCAACGTCTTTATATATCAGAAGAAGACACGTGGAAAGCGAAAAGCTGGCGTGTGTCAGCAGTACGGCGCGTCAAATGATGGAAATCTGTCAATCTTCAACGGGCAGATTTCACAACCTATAAAGAGGAGGACTGAAGACTGAAACCATAGAGAATGAGAGAGAGAGAATGCGCAAGAGCTAAAAAGAAGAAGATAAGAGCGCAAAAGAAGAGCATAGAAAAGGGGGAATAGGCTACATAAAAAAAAAAAAAGAAGCCAAGTGGGGAGCAAAAGAAGAAGAGAGAAAAGAGAAGCTCAAACACCGCACACCCCAAAGACGCAGACTCAGTCTATCAGTTCGGCAGCAAGCTTCAGCAGATCAGTCTACAATCGAAGGCCAAACTTGCTGCCACCAGTTGAAGAAGGAGGAGAAACATTTCTAAAAGGGAGGTCTTGGAGTACTCAGTACGAGGAGTAAAGTCCTGCTGAGTTTACCACTTTCTATGAGAGAAGGTGAGGACCCTGTGTGGGTAGTTTAGGATCCTGTGTGGGTCAATAGAGAGTAGGCAAGCATCTGTGTGAAGGCTTGCTACTTACTCGTTAAGGGTGGGTTGTAATAGATAGGTTTATGTAAATCAACCAGCTTAACAAAGGTTCCCTACGGAGAGGAGGAAGAGAGGACGTAGAAGGATTACTCCACCTTCGAACCTCTATATTTGCTTGCGTCTTTATATGCTTACTGCACTACATGCACACTCTCTGATAAGCTCCACATCTTCTACTCGGCTCTGTAAAAAGCTTCCGCAAACCACTCTAATCAGTAACCTCCCAAAAGGTAACTGATATTAGAAATGAGCCGATAGAGATAGAAGAAAAGTTTGAAAAGAAGGTAGGCTTATTCACCCCCCTCCCCCTCTAAGCCTACCTACAACAGTTTTTGGACCAACAATATGTTTTGATGAGACAAAACCATAAGAGATAGTAACCCTCAATCTATAAGCATAACCTATTTGTTGGTCCCAAAACTGCTGTAGGTAGGCTTAGAGGAGGGAGTGAATAAGCCTACCTTCTTTTCAAACTTTTCTTCTATCTCTATCGGCTCATGTCTAATATCAGTAACCTTTTGGGAGGATATTGATCAGGGTCGTTTGCAGAAGCTTATCACAGAGCCGAGTAGAAGATGTGCATCTTATTAGAGAAAATACATGAAGTGCAGTAAGCAAGTAAAGACGCAAGGATGTATATTGGTTCGAAGGTGGAGTAATCCTTGTACGTCCTCTCTTCCTCCACTCAGGAGGGAACCGTTGTTAAGCTGGTTGATTTACACAGACATATCTATTACAACCCACCTTTAACAAGTAAGTAGCAAACCTTCACATAGATGCTTGCCTACTTTCCCTTGACCCACACAGGATCCTACACTACCCACCCAGGGTCCTCACTTTCTCTCCTAGAAAGTGGTAAACTCAGCAGGACATTACTCCTTGCATTGAGTACTCCGAGACAACCTTTTAAAGAGGTTTATCTCCTTCTTCTTCAACTGGGTGCAGCAAGCTTGGCCTCTCTATGTGGGTTAGTTAGGAGAGTAGGCAAGCAGCTGTGAGCAGCTATGAGTAGGCTTGCTACTTACTTGTTAAATCTATGTTGTAATAAATAGGGCTATGTAAATCAACAAGATTAACAATTGTTTCCTCTTGAGAAGAGGCAGGAGGATGTAGAAGGATTACTCCATCTTCGATCCTCTATATATCTATGTGTGTGTTCATGCTTACTGTAGTTTCTACATATCTTATGTTAGATGCGCACCTCTCATACTTGGTTTTCAATAAAAGAATGCTTCCGCAATATAACTCTGATAAGTAACCTCCCAAAAGGTTACTGCCTCTAGACCTAAGTCTTTTGAAAGAGAAAATGTTTGAAAATACAGTAGGCTTATTCACCCCCCCCCCTTTAAGCCTACTACCACCTGGGACCAACACGATTTTTAATTCAATATTCAACTCCCCAAAATAATTAACGTAATACATATTTATACTCATAATATGAAATCCTAAAAGATGAAATAAAATCAAATATAAAGATACTAATAACAATAAAATAAATCTAAATTTATATCAAATATATTTGTAAGAATAAAAGACTTTAGATTTTGATGAGACAAAATCGTTGTAACCTTACTGCATTAATTGTATTTCAATAAGTAGCAAAAACCCTACTATGAAGTCTTCTATTGCAAGTACACGCTGCAAGCTGTAAGCAACATGATCGAAAGAAGTCTGCCTGCATCAAGCCACACTTTGAAGAATTTCGAGAGGGAAAGTTTTTGCTGCATGCTGCATGAAGAAAGCCTGCAACCTACAAGGCCCAGTCTTCTGGATGCAACACCCATCAATAAGTTGCAGCAACTAAAGCAGTCTTGCGGGAGGATCAACATCGAAGTTATCAACATCCACTGCATACTGAAACAATACGAGGATACATCAGTTTAGTTGTCATTGCAATGCTCAAAAAAGTCAGTTACGAAGGACAAATTCAAGGATGTCGAGATAATAAGGAGCTGCCATCTGACCTGAGCAACTACCAGTAAAACTGCAACAAAGAACATCCACATTTAATGGCGTAGGAGCTTAAAGAGGAGCATGTCTCTACCTTTTGAGGAGCACATTAAATGATTGTACATGTGAAGATCAAAGAGGATCAAGAAGGAAGAATGCTGGCCATCTAGATCAAACCAAAGGACAAAATTCAAGATCGTGAATGGATCCATGATTAGGATGCAGCAGCAGGAAAAAAAAAAGCTAAAAAGAAGACACGTGGAATGTGCACACTTCAACTGGTGCATTCTATCAACTATAAATGGGGAGACTGGAACTGAAGAACACATGACTGAAAAATTAAGAATCGATCACCAATATTCATCTTACAGCGATCATAAAAGATAACAAGTATTTCAGTCCCACTCAACCAAGAAGCAGGCAATCTAGCCATTGAAGATCATTTGGAGAACTTGCTTCACTACAGCAGGCAATAGTTATGTGCTTAAGTTGTTTTATGTTTAGTGTGCACTGTTGATAGGAAAGATTCCTTGTTGTGTGTTACTGGTCTTAGTATAGACAACATCGTGTATGGATCATGTCTGTTTGCTGAAACCTCGAGAAAGAGTAAGAAACTTAGTAGGCTGTGCTCTTCCTTAGGTTGATTATAGTTTGGAAAAGGTGTCCTGTAAATCTATAGCGATCTTTCTAGTGGATATCTTCCTTGTAAAGGAGAAGAGATAACGTATAAGGATTACACCACCTTCGAACCTCTATAAAGCCTTGTGTCTATTTACTGCTTTCATATTTCATTTTCTTATATATGCTGCATGCATACTTATGGCTTTATTATGTGTTTATTTGTGATCTAGCCCATTAACTTTGTAGTTAAAAGGGTTAGTATATTTGTTGGAACTCTTTATTGTCTTAACAATTCCGTTGTGCATACTCTAAGTGAAAAACTACAATAACCAATTTGCTGTAAGCTGGACACAAGACTGTCAAACTGTTGCAAGCAACGATAGCTTACAACAACTTGCAGCAATAGAGAGGAAAAAGCGAAAAACAAGAGAGGTTCATCCATCAAATAGACAATCAATAGGGATTAAACATTTGAGTCCCTCCTTTTTTGGATCTTCTTTAAACTGCGCGATACAAGCATTAACTCGAGCTTCTACAAACTCTACACATGTATCGTTGCAATCAATGAAAAGGTTTTCCTTTATTCTCCCGGCTAAAGGGCAGTACAAAGTTAGGGTTTGAGACAGAGATTCTCTGAGTAATTTAGATATTTCAACGTGTTGGTCAGGTTTGGATTCATCATTTTGATAGAAGAAAACATAAGGGATGTACATCAATGGTGTAACTTGGTCCATAAACTGTAGTCTGTGAATTCTTAAACTAGTTGGGGTTGGAGATGATGGTTTAATGATGTACTTTGAGATTATCTTTTCATTGATCGCCATCCTTAGTTTTTCTATGTTTGCATTATCCAATTACGAAAAATATTGCTATTTGTAGACACAAGTCATGATATTTACTTTATGTTATTTTACAATGACGGCAACGTGCTTTAGTTTTTGTTGGAAAATTAAATTCATTAGTGTACAATATGTACTACAATAAACCAAAAGGTTAATAGAAGTCAACATTGAATCTTAAATTATGACAATGTAACATTTCATGAAGTAGTATTAATGCAAGCGAACTAGGAGCCGTCAATTATAAGACACATATTAATCCTATAATTTTCGCAAATTAATATTACTAGTGTATGTATGTGTGTTGCACAGTGTGTCATATATATAATTATTAAAAATATATAATAACATATAAAATGTAATGATTATTATTTTAACAAAATATATTGATACTTTTTTAATTTGTATTAGTATAAAGCTAGATATTTTAATTTTAAATTTATGTCATTATAAATAATTATATTCGAAAATATTAGAAATTTGAAATATATAAAGTAATATATTAATCTATGGGATTAAACAAACAAATAAAAAAAATTGTGTCAGAACATTACATGGGTAGTGAAATTTTAAAAACTAAATTTAATATCGAAAAATAAGCTATATGTATTAGAAACGTTATGATTTAAGTATTGAGATAAATACATCTATATTTTCTTGGCATTTATAACTATAAATACACACGTATTTTAATAATTTTTTTGGTTCAACGCCACATATAACTCATTTATTTTAAATCAAATAAAAAATTATATCAACTTATCAAATACATAAAAATCTCTCTTGCTATCTATTTAAATGAAACAATTCAAAATTGGACGTAATCTACACATTTTGAATAAAAAAATTATGAATAATAATTATAAGATTGATAAGTCAATATATCAGGGACTAAGAATGATGAAATTTTAATTTGTGAAAAATCAGAAAAATTACCTCTGTCCAATCTTTTATGCCACCTCAATTAATTAGAATATAAATATAAATAAAATTTGACAACAAATAAATATAAAATAAGAAAGATAAAATAAAATATTTGTATATTTCAAATGAATAAGTTGGTTAACTTGCAATAATAATTTTAATCTATTTTTTTCTATTTGATATGTTTTATATGTGTAATCTATTAGGTACACCTATAATATTTTTTTATTTCTATATTTTAATATCAATTTACAATAAATTAATACTATATATCATAAAAACGTTTAAAAATGAAAAATTATTGAAGCCCACACATACATTTCCATATTTCAGTTTGATAAATTTTATATGAATATTAAATTTAAGATCATTAAATAATGATTGATTTTATATATTATATATTTAAAATTGATTTAAAATAAGGTAAATTACAAAAAACAACCCCAACTATCGACTTTTTTAAAATTGCAACCTAATCTGTTTTTGTTTTTAAGATTGCCACCCAGTCTTTCTGTGATTTTGCCGATTGCAAAATTTCCGTTCATTTTTCCGGCAAATGAATAAATTTTTTTCACTTTGCAGCCCAAACTTTAATTTTTTGTCCAATCGCAAATCATGATTCTTTTTTTTCGCTTCACACCATTATGTTATATATATGAATGCGACATTTATGTTATATAAGTGTGATCGATATTCATAAAATAAATATCAAGGAAATATTGGTCAAAATTGGTGAAATATATGTAACATCGGTAAAAAATCGATGGAATATCAATAAATATCGAGAAAATATCGGAATATATTGGTAAATATAGGAAAAATAACAATAAATATATGTACCCATATTTCCATCGATATCGATATTTTCACGATATTTTCCGTAAATTTAAGTTACCTATATTTTCACCGGAATCGAAATTTTCATTCTTGGTTGCAATATGAAAAACACAAAGTTCAGGTTGCAATTACAAAAAAAAAAAAAAAAAACAAAGTTTAGGTTGCAAAGTGAACAAATTAATCTCCATTTCGCCGGAAAATTTTCAATCGACAAAACCACAGAAAGACTGGGACACTGGGTGGCAATCTGAAAAAAAAAAAGATTAGGTTGCAATTTGAAAAAAGTCGATAGGTGGAGTTATTTTTTGTAATTTACCCTTTAAAATAAGTACTTAAAAATAAGATGAGAGATAAATATATAATCTCTTATTTCATCTTATTTATCTATTTATTTTTTTTATTTGAAATTTCTATACAATAAATACTAAATTGAGTATCATAACTGATTTCTTAAATTAAATATTTATTTATTTGTATTGATATTTCTTAAAATACAATAAATAGGTTTATTTATTTTTATTTGTATTGAGTTTCTTAAAATACAATAAATAGGTTTATTTGTATTTATTTATATTGAGTTTCTTACAATAAATACAATATGAAAGCAATTAATAGGTTTCTTAAAATAGTAATTATTTAATAGGTAGATAATTTATTGCAGTTATTTTTGACAGGATATCCTGCTTTTATATAGATATAGATTACAAATTAAATTTATTCAAAGTTCACTACAAGAAAAAAGCTCATAGACAAGGGTTAAAAAACCCTTTGTCGTAGGTGGTGTAGTCGTAGGGGTTTGAAAATTTCGCTCATAGACAACGGCTTTTAACCGTTGTCGTAGACCTCTACGACAACAGCGTGACAACGGTTAAAAGCCGTTGTCATAGGTTAAAAATTATAATTTATGCGCTCATAGACAACGGTTTTTAACCGTTGTTGTAGATCTTTAAGACAACGGTTAAAAACCGATGTCTTTCTATTGTCTTTGATTCAACGACAATGGTTTTTAACCGTTGTCGTAGAGATTTACGACAACGGTTAAAAACAGTTGTCTTTCTGTTGTCTTTGATTCAACGACAACGGTTTTTAACCGTTGTCGTAGACTTTTACGACAACGATTAAAAACCGTTGTCTTTCTGTTTTTTTGATTCAACGACATCGATTTTTAACCGTTGTTGTAGACCTTTACGACAACGGTTAAAAACCATATTCCCGCTGTAGTCCTTGTACTGTACGACAACAGTTTAATGCAGCCAAAACCGTTGTCTTTTACTTTTGCATTTTACAATTATTATATATTAATTGGTTGAATACCTGAAAATATATACAAAAATTAAAATTAACCAAACTATACAAAATCTAAATATTGTCATATCAAATTAAAATATTCATAATTAGAATCCATTAATCACATGTTATAGCCAAAATACAATAAACATCAAAAACATCCAAAAACTACAATACTTCGTGCATCCAAAAATATCAAGAACCATTCAAAAACATCAATAACCATCCAAAAGTAACAAGAATCATCTAAAAACATCAAGAACCATCCAAAAAACATCAAGAGAACCATCAAGAAGCCATGACTACAAATATAATCTCCAAGAATCACCGAAGATCCCCAACGAATCAAATTCTATAATGATTTTGCCTCCACCGTAATCTGCACATCATATTCACGAAAAACCAACAATATAGTCACAAAATAGAATCATTTAAAACAAAACAAATCATCAGATGACCAACAATGGAAGCAACATAAACAATCATGAACTTAGAATTCTACTTCCTCAACAATGGGAGCAATCTAACTTTACATAAACAAAACCACAAGTATCAATAGCAAGGGCAAAACCATCATTATGAACAATATTAATTATCAAATCAATAATCTAGTATGTCATAAATCTTGATTATTCGAGAATGAAGTAAATCTATGGACACATCATAAACAAAATATGGGATCTCATATTTCACATAATACTTATTAAAACCAATCACAATATTCATTACAGTATTACCTAATATTCATATATATGCTCTTGAACACGTTCCGCTCATTCCTTACACACTTCATTAATCTCTGCTTCAGTATATGTCTCTTTAGTGAACTGTCAAAACAAAAATATGCATTATATATAGATTGAATGAATACCTTTCTAATAGCGTTCAAAAATAACATATAAGAAATTTTATATTCTTACCAATGACTGCATCGAAGCAATCTTCTCGAACGGATCACTCTCAACTATTTCTTTCATGTATTTCATCACATAAAAACCACACTGGAATGCGTCAGGTTGTTTATGAGTCTACATGTATTTGAATCCAATTATTATGGTTTTTCTATTAAATAAAGCAACAAAGAGATAAAGTGATTACACACCTTTATTATTGTCCATGTAGGTTTCTTCCTTCCTTTGCTCATTTTGACTGCACTAAACATCTTCAAGGCCCTATATAAGTGATATAAGTAGTATAATTGAACAACAACCATATATAAATTAAATAACTATATAAAAAGATAAATAAAATAACAATAAAACATCACAAAACTTACAACTCAACAACTTGTTTCCAAACTCCATCACGGATACCATTATAAAGAGGATCCAATATTCCTACTTTCTCCTTGTGAGGATCAATAACAGTAAGGATCCAATGAGCACTATATATACACACAAACATGAATGTATTAATTGTATGTAATGTTAATAGCAAATTAATTGTTCAAGGTAAATCAAATAATTTCAAATTCATACTTACCCCACATTAACTGGAACCAACACAATCTGATCGATCAAGGTACCATCCAACCCACTTGCCAAATCACGTTCTCTTTGTTCCATTGCATCATGAATTGTTTTGTTATCCCTTTTCGTATATGGAACATGACCAATATTCTAGGGATAAACAAATTTAAATTTGTTCAGTCCACTTAAACTCCTAATCTTGTTGTATAAGTGCCTATATACTGCCACCACCAATCACAAGTGAATATGTACCCTCCTCGTAACCAACTTGAAATAAGAGAAAAACTTATGAGATTCAAATCCCTAAAGACATCTGTGAGAGAGACGAACCTCCATAATATTTCAGAGACGAACTCCACGATACTTCATTAAATGCTTGCTATAATTTAATCTCCAAATTAAGACGGTAAATACAAACATGCAGAACCAACTCTAGAACATGGTTTGATAATTCATCAAGTAAAGAGACCCTTAAATGACTTAATTCAAGTAAATTCATTCTATGATCAGTCACATATGGATATGGATAAGCTTCATACACTATATTTATCCCTTCTTACAAAACATGTTTCTAGCATCTAAAACACTATTATGTAAGTTCAATTCCTACTTGAAACTCAGCCATGTTCAACCCCTTTAAGCCATCATATATGGTAAAGATGATAAAATATACTTTCATAATGTGAAGAGGAAGTGACATGGTTTCTTTCCTCCCTGCTGTCTAACTAGATAGTTGAAATATCATCTATACAAAACAGTTCCAAATATTTCGTTTCCTTCATTTTATCCTACACTAATCCCTGGTTTATATATTTTTTACCTCAATTACTCTCTATCTTGAGAGATACTGATTCCCCTGATTTCATTTCCTACACAAACTTCAATTTTCATTTCCTGTTTTTTAATTATTGACTTGGTTTGTGAAGGAGGATGAGCAGAGGCTCACATACCTGGAATTTGTGTGGACACTGGCGACGACGATGACGGCTGAGGAGGCGTGGGGGAGGAGGCGGCACTGCTAGGTCTTGGCAGGGGCTTAGAAGGACGCTGGCGGCTTGGCAGCGGCGGAGAGGGCTGGAGGCAGCGATGACATTGGCAGTAACGGAGAGGGATACTGGCGGCGACAATGACAGCTGAGGAGGCGTGGTGAGGAGGTGGCGCTGCTAGGTCTTGGCAGGGGCTTAGAGGGACGTTGGGGGCTTGGCAGCGGTGGAGAGGGATGGAGGCGATGATGACATTGGTAGCGGCGGAGAGGGACGCTGGCGGCGACGATGATAGCTGAGGAGGCGGCGGCGAGGGCTGTAGGAGGCTGCGAGGTCTTGGAAGAGACTAAGAACCCATGGGCGTGGCGAGGGACATTGGCAGCGACGATGACGGCCGAGGAGGCGTGGGGAGGAGGCAGCGGCGAGGGCTGGAGGTGGCGCTGCGGTGGCAACGATGTCGCCGGCGGAGGCTTGGGGAGGAGAGAGGGATGTAGGGCTTTCAATTTGAGGTCAATATTTACCTTAGTAATGTTTAGATTTTTACATGTAATGTAAATGTAATAAAAGAAATTTAATTTAACTAGTCTACAACAACGCTATTATGATATTACGACAACTCTAAAAAGTTACTGTTGTCTTATGATACAATGACTATGTCTCTACGACAACCTCGTATCATAAGCGTTGTCTTAGGGCACAATAACTATGTCTCTACGACAACCTCATATCGTAAGCGTTGTCTTAGAGCTCAATTTTAACCTAAGACTTCGCCTCTACGACAACCTCAAGTCACCACCGTTGTCTTAGGTCTCAATTTTACCCTACGACTTCGCCTCTACGACAACGCCAACTAAAAACCCTTGTCTATGAGAGCATTTTTGGACTCTACGACAACGGTTTTATCTACGACAACGCCAATTTCAGCTACGACAAGGGTTTTTTGACAAAACACTTGTCTTAGGGGTGTAGTCTATGAGAGAATTTCTTGTAGTGGTTACTTGATATGACTATTTAATGATATCATCGACTATATATATTATTAAATATTATAAAAAACTTTAGTTAATTTATTTAAAATAACGCATGTTAGACTTTAGACAAATGTAAAATTTGGTTGGTTTAAATTTTTTACAGATATAACATAAATAAATGAATATTAAAAGACTGAAATTATAACATGGATTGATGAAAAAACGATTAATTATTCAAACATTTACAGATTTTCAATTAATTACTAAATTAAAATTGAATACTTTATTTGAATATTTGTATTACGAAATACAATTTGAAATTTACTTGAGAAATTTTGACTTTCGGTTCGTAATCATTTAATAAAAACTAAAATTTGAGGCTTGATTAATATAATAGATATACCAATATAATAGATATACCAATATATACATATTTTTAAAATAATAAATAAAAACAATTTATAATTTACTAATCCAAAATACATTAAAAAAACCCCATAAATACATTTCCTTATATAAATAATAGTTAATTTTTTTTATCTGTGTATTACACAGATAAAGTATTATATAGTACTTTATATAAGAAAGTATTATATAGAATAAAGTATTATATAGTACTGCATTTGTTGTAGGATACTTTTAGTCTCATTTTTCACATGACTATTTTGGTTTATATTATATTTTATTGACAATTAGAAAAAAATTATAAATATGTTTAAATATTTTTGGACTTATTAGAACGTTTGAAAGTGTCTCAATATTCAATTTGACCTACCACTTTATAATTGTAGGACACTTATATAAATACCCTATTAAGTAAATTAAACATCCTAATAACCACATTGTCACAAGAACAAATATGACTAACTTTAGAAGTATCCTATAATGAAAATCGTCCTATTATACAACAGATTAGGACGTTTACGAGTGTCCTATTATAATTAATTTTGTTGTAGTGTACTTGACATTATTTGACTATACAAAAGAGATTGATTCGCATGAATTAATAATAAAGATAAATTAAAACTTCTGTAATATTTTCAAATTTCAGTACAGGATGAAATTTTTCAAAGTCAAGCTACTTTAAATTTAGTACTTAACCTTTTCTTCTTAGTCATGAAATCAAACTAAATTCATTGCACACGTACGTTTTGTTCTGTTATCAATTTTCAAGTTTCAAAGATATATAGTTATTTTCACATGCAATTAGCTCAATATTATAAAAGATTCGTAAAATTAAATAATACACTTTGTGAGTTTCGATGTTTTGCATAATTATACTCCACAAGCATGTAATGATATATTAATAATTTAAATTCTTATTATTCAAATTTGTTTTGTATAATTTGATCAATTGACTAAAATTTATGTTTTAATTTAAGAATTTTATATTTTCCATTTGTCATACGTTAATCTTTGTAGCTAGCACCTACGATTGAATGTTAATGTAAAATCGTGATGGCCTATTAAGTTTCCCAAGTCTATGCACGTCATAAATTTTTTAGTTCCCATTTATCATCAAAATTGACTTTTTGATTCATGTAGTAAATGTTTCATGCCGTGTCATTGTCTATAAATTTTCTAACTACATTAATGACTAGATTAGTTATTATATGTTTGAATTTGAAGACTTTTTTAGCAAGCTAGTTGTACAATATAACCCATGTGGATATAATTGATTAAGCCCAACATTAAAAAAAAAAAAAACTTTTACGCAACGATTGCACGAATTTGGGATCTATGTAACTGGGTCGACCCACCCAAACGCCCCAAATATGCGCTCCCATGCGCGTCTCACGTGCCCTCATGCTTTCCCACACGCCTGGGTGGATGAGCTCAAATCCACCAGGTCACATACATTTACGTTATGTTAAAGGTAATGTTAAGGTATATACCTTTAGAGGATGTTAACAATACCTTTGAAATCCTGATTACAGATCACATACATTTACATTATGTTAAGGATACCTTTAGGTGATGCTAGTGATACTTGTACCTTTGCAATCCTGATTTCACACCCTTAGAATTCGCTCCAGGTCACATACATTTACGTTATGTTAAGGATATCTTTAGGTATGTTAGGGATACCTTAATGTTATGTTAGAGATACTTTTGTGTACAAAATGGGTAACACAACTATGTTATGGAAAGATATCTCTAACATAACATAAATGTATCTTTAACATAACCTAAATGTATGTCTAACGTCGTAATGTAAATGTATGAAATTTGGGCATAAAGGTATCTTTAACATAACTTAAATGTATGTCTAACATAACGTAAATGTATCATTAACATAAACAAAAGGTCATGACCAAAATTTTAAAAAGTAGCACGAATTTAAAAACAAAAAAAAGAAAGAAAAGTTGGTCGGGTAGTCCGATTGCATGAATCTTGCACAAGAGAGTTGCTCTAATAAAAAAAAAATCGACCAGTGCAACAATGATTTAAAATTATGTTATATATGTTTCTAAAACTAAATACTATCAAAAATAATTAGGTTTCATGTTTACATAAAGGTTTTAACTCAAGGAATGAATTATTAATGATATCATGATATGCACAAATTAGGTTTCATGTCTACATCAGTGTGCACCATAGAAACCAAGTAAACTCAAGTTCTGAGGTTCAAGTCTCTCCACCCTGATTTGTAATTGAAAAAAAAAAAACAAAAATCTTTGCATAAGGATTATAATTTAAGTGATAAATTATTAATGATATCATATACAAATTGATTTGTCATTATTAGTACATATATATATTTATATAATCTTAATTATCCTTGATTTTCACATGTTTATGCATAATTGATGGATTTCATTAGAAATATTGTATGACACTCGTTGAAAAGTGATCGGGAAAGTGGGATTCCGACGAAAAAAATGATTATTGTAACAATATTAAAATCAAACAAGGACCACATATGATGACTTACCATGAAAACTATAGAATTTGATTAAGTTGAAGCTGATCATAACGTTATATGAGCTTAGTATCATCAAATATTATAGGTAGCTAATGTATTTGATCTGTAAAATTCTGAATGACTTTGAAGATATATAGCTTATCCAAGTTAGCTTACTAAGCTGAAAAGATTTCTCATATAAGAAAACGAAAATAGTTCAGATTCCTAATTAAGTAAAACAAAAGTGAATGTATTGCTGACCAAAGTGGTTCGTTTGAACTTAGGTTTCTGAGTTAACTAAATTATGTTCTTTTGACTAGTGCCTGTTAGCCAATGAGAAACTAACAACACAGGAGTCATTTATGAGCATGTTTATGAACAAGTTTAAGCTAGCATCAAATTGACGAATGAGATATCCAATGTTCAAGCTCTAAGCATCGATTAAATGAATGAGTCTCAAAATCGTGTTTGTTCATGTTCGTTTGACTAAATAAATAAATAAATATATATAAACAAACCAAGGTTTAAACACAAGTTATTTGTTGAATACTCACTTCATTCACATAATAAGCCCACGGTCACTTTTGTACCATATAAGGACTATTTATATGAGAATCTCTATAGTACATTATTCCAAAAAAGTTGGAAAGATTCATCCAATGAAAATGTGATTACAATTATGAATTCAATCTCATAGGCTCAATTACTGATGTTCCTTCAAAATTGAAGAGAATCACGGACTCAATTTTAGATCTCATGAGAACAATTTTTAATTATTAAATGTAATGAAAATTTGTTTAGAACTATACAATATTCCAAATATAATTATCCATATCATAGAGAAGTGCGCATTTTATGACAACAACGTACCATTATATATATATATTCGTTCGATCTATTGAAATGAATATGAAACTAGTACTAATTTTGTAATAGAGGTCATGTGTTGTTGCTCGCTCGCTCGCTCGCTCGCTCTTATTTATATATGTGAATTAGGTAGTAGTAACTACTTAATTAATAAGAAAGCTTATTGTAATTGGTTTTGAGGATTTGAAAGAGATCCTCGCACATGTTAATCCATGCTTCAATCCCATCCTGGGATGGGGTACTCAATAGATATACTGTATCATTATAAGGAAACGTGGTCGTGCAGACCCGACTGGGTCTCCCCCAACCAAAATCTACGTCGTATAATGGAAACCTCCACCAACTGGAAACACTAATTATATTCGGACTCGACATAAGCGATTCGTTGATCACTCTCAAATACTCGTCTGCACTCAAATTCTTGATGTAACCACCATCTATTGATCTTATGGAGGCTCTCAATTCAGACAGTACATCACTTGTATCTGCTAATGGTACAAAGCTACTAATGGTACAATTCCCAAAACTATAATTCGGTATTCGAGGGAATATTGTTCTTGGCCTCAAGTCCATTGCATATACCAAAACGGACAATGCATCTTCGACACGACCTTTTATGGCCTCATTGAAACTCTTCCAAATGAAAACCGAAAGAGCTTCCACCGTGGTGGGGGCTTTGACTTGATCACAGGAAGCTTCTTGTTTAAGTCTCTCCAACATTCTCTTATCGAAAACTAACCTATTCGTTGTGATTTCCTCGTTGGCCGGAGTGAAGCAAGAGGAAATTGATTCGTTGGGAGGAAAATGGAGTGCCAAATCGAACGAGGGCTGAATGATTTTGGTCTCCCCTCGACATATAGCAGACCATGCATTCATAAATAATGAAAAAGTGGATAAATCGGCCACTTTATGCGATAAGCAAACAGCGATCGCAAATCCTCCACAATCAAACAAACTAATTTTCACTGATAGAATAAAACCATCTATACCGTGGACTAAACAATCGACGGGGATTAACTGTTTGAGTTCCTCTATTTTAGGATCCTCTTTAAATTGAGCGATGGAAGCATGAACTCGAGCTTCTATGAATTCGACACCAGTATCATTACAATCCACGAATAAATTTTCCTTGATCCTCCCCGCTAATGGGTGGTAGATATTCAAGACTTGGGATAAAGATTGTTTAAGCAATCGACATGTTTCGATATTTTGGTTAGAGTTTGATTCCTCATTTTCATAGAAGAAAATAATGGGCATATATATCATTGGTAAAATTTGATCCATAAAGTTTAGCTTGTGGTTTCTTAAACCATCTGGGGTTGGAGATGATGGTTTAATGATGCACTTGGAGATGATCGTTTCTTTGATCGCCATCTTTGGTTTTTCTATGCAGGATAATGTAATAGAAAGAAAACATATTGCTATATATAGACATAAAACTTAAATGTAACATATATAAGAGCATCAACATTGATTAATTAAATTGTATTAATAACAAAAACTTTTATTTGTCAATTGATGTAAAATGTAAATATGTGTGTGTTTTTTAAGGTGTTAATAAAGTGTGAGCCATGTACAAAATTAAAGTAATACTCCCTCCGTCCCGGTCTAATTTGTCTACTTTGACCGGGCACGGAGCCTAAGAAAATGCAGTTGACTTTGATTGGATGTGTTAAATTTATGCTTTTTGCACTTTAATTAGAATTTAAAAGGGGAATTGGGGTGAAAATTTTGTAAAATGGCAGAAATGTAGGGGTAATGAAGGAATTTTAATTTCTTTTGCCATTTATGGGTTGACAAATTAGAATGAGACAAACAAAAATGACAAGTAGACAAATTAGGTCGGGACGGAGGGAGTAATAAACAATTATTAAGAGGAGAGAAAGTGATAAAAATTGATTATTTTGATAATAAATTTGTATATTTTTGTTACATTTGATTGAACAAAAATGATTTTTGTTCAAGGGTATGAACAAAATTCATTTTTGTTCAATGGTATGAACAAAATTCTTAAGGAGATAGAAAAGTTGTGTAGTAATTTGTGTTATGTGGTATTTTAATCTCTTTTAATAGTATTTTTAATATTTCTCATTTTCTATGTTTATTCTTTATTTCAACATGTATGCATATGTCTATTTTTTTCTTTTTGACTTAATTTGCATTGTTTCGATTTTATTTCTAATTTAATTATTTAATTTCGAGTATTATACTTCTCTCAAAAAATTTATTTTAAATGTGTGAAATTTTATATTGATTTTGATTATTTTATTTAAAAAAATTAACAAGTAAATTCTAATTTCAAATGTTTTTACATTTTCATATTTATATATGTTTATTTTTATATAATTTATTTGTCTATATCACTTAGATTGAAATTATGGTCATACTATATAGTATAAATAATATATTTTTACACATATAAAATGAAGTTGAAATATATATTTTTTGAAAACCCATTAATTAATATATTGGTTGAAATATTTTATTTCTCCTTTTTAGAGTTAAATATTTTGGATGTTAATGTAATATTTGGATTAGTTGAAATTAATTCTCTATAAAGTTTTAATGTATATTTTACGAAATAAAATTTTAGATCAAAAACATGTCAGAAGTCTATTCAAGATTATACCGCAAGTGGGTTTTGATAACTTGCATAATTTGATATATTTTGAAGTTTAATTTCATCTTATTTTACGTTAAAAAGCATGCAATTGTGCCATTTTTTATAAATTAAAAATTTCCCTTAAATCTCATACTATATACTGTACCAAAAAAATCGATATGAAAAATTTCATACAGTTACCGTACCTAACGAATTTCATTACCGAAAATTTCAGTATAATAAGTAGTCAGACCGTTTTATACGGAAAATACCATTATACCAAAATGAAAATTACATACCGAAAGTTTCGGTATATCGAAAATAACGATATATCGAAATGAAATTACATACTGAAACTTTTGCATACTGAAATTACCGGTATACTCAAATGAAAAATATTATATTTATTAATTTATTAACGTGGAATTAATATATATTTTAATTTATATTAATATTTTCGGTATTTCGACATATACCGAAATTTTAAAAATATTATATCGATACCTTACTGAAATTACTGGTATGCCATATATTATACCGAGATGATCTTTTCTTTGATCGCCATCTTTGGTTTAGTGTGCATTATATGAGAATCCAAAGTTATGAAGAATGTACAATTTATAGTACATAATAAACTGTGATTTAAAGGCAGCATTTATAGTATGTTCATCTTTCTTAGTTGTGATTAGATTTTTGCACCTACGTACGAAATAATTAATGGACCATTCATTAAATTTGAATGGTTGAAATTTTTGTCCATTTAACGATTTATCTGAACAAGTACAGCAACAATTGAACTAGTTAGTTAATTTAAATTATGAACTGCCGAACCTATTACTAATTTCAGGCTAATTTTACCCTATCCATTATAATAAATCTCTACAATATTAATAATGTATTATGGATTTGTACCTAATTGATGATCACCTGAGGAAATTTGCTTGAGTGCAAAATTTAGCTGTCCTCGTTATGTTAAAAATTTTGAAATAATTACTAAGATACAACTCGTCTCACAGTTTTAGAGGTAAAAGTGTTAATCAAGTTCGTACAATCAAATTGTTCAATAATTTCGTTCTTAATTGATAGCACTAGAAATATAAATTAAAAGTTAAAAACTTAAATAAACAAATCATCATGTATTTTCTTAATAAAAAATTAAAACATATATTATTAAACAAAATATTAATAAAATAGTGAAAAAATTATACATAAAAAAGAACAACTTAGGAGCAATTAAGACCAAATTTTGACTCTAAAATATAGCTTAGGGTGCAAGTAGGGCCAGATTTGTCCTAACACAAAAAATTTTATGAACCTGGTCGACCTGTCCATGCGCCCCAAAACACGCGCCCTCATACGCTCTCACGCGCCTGAGTGGATGCACTCAAATCCACTTAAATTCACTCGTTAAAAATACATTTTGGTTATGTTAAGGATACCTTTAGGTTATGTTAAGGATACTTTTAAAATCCTGATTCCATGTTACATACCACGTTATGTTAAAAATACTTTTAGGTAATGTTAACAATACCTTTGAAATCCTGATTTCAAGTTACATACCACGTTATGTTAAGGATACCTTTAGGTGATGTTAATAATACCTTTGAAATCCTGATTCCAGGTTACATACATTTACGTGATGTTAAGGATATATTTATGTGATGTTAACAATACCTTTGAAATCCTAATTTGATACCGTTAGGGTTAGTTTGGATTGAGTGTTGGGATTGTTTAGGTGGGATATTATAGGTTTATTTTAACCTTTGATGTGACATATTTTTTTGTTTGGATTGTATGCTTAATGTAGTAGGATTAATTGAATTTTTGTTTGGATTGAAGTATTGTGACTTTTTTAAGGTGAGTTTAATTTTTAACTTTATGTTTGGATTGTATGATTATTATCACATGTCCTGAAATACCTAAAATGCCCTTCATGAATCTAAACAAAAGTTCACCCCGATTTCTCTTGTGTTTTTTCGAATTTCCTTGTGCATTTTTTTTTGTGATGTGTCATTTTAAATTCAAATAACACATATTGTATATGTTTTTCTAAGTAAATTTGATAATATTACAAGGTTGGAATACAATATTCACAAATAATTTATATCGTAACTTAAAAGTTTACATTCTATTTGTTTCTATCTTTTTTTGAATTTTTCATATCACTTCATAAATAATTTGATAAGCTAGTAATTTCATGAGTTGATTAAAAGTGACCAATTAACAATATAAATTTTGAAAAATTTACTTACATACAACACTTTTCAAAATTACAAAATATATCTTTAAATTTCTTTAACTTTAAATTTGAGAATGAGAATATTTTAGACTTAAGTACGTAATTATAGTGAACAAAAAATGAATTAAATTATTGTTCAACATTTGTCAACAAATAATAATAATAATAATAATAATAATAATAATAATAATAATAATAATAATAATAATAATAATAATAATAATAATAAAAATAAAAAAATAATAAGGGGTATTTTAATATGGTGTATTGTGTAGTATTGTGATGAATTTGGGGTATTTTTGTAATTTGAAATGTAATAAAAGTAGGATAAATCATGGGTTTTAAAACCCACCAAATTGTAAACAAAAAAAAAAATATATATATATATATATACGGTGTATCGTGTAGTATTCCAACCCTTAGGTTTTAGGCTGGGTTAATTAAACTAACCTTCAATCCAAACATGGTCTTAGAATTCGCTCTAGGTCACATACATTTACGTTATATTAAGGATACATTTAGGTTTTTGTTAGGGATACCTTTATGTTATGTTAGAGATATTTTTGTGTACAAAATGTGTAACAAAACTATGTTATGGATAAGGTATCTCTAACGTAATATAAAGGTATCCCTAACATAACCTAAATGTATGTCTAACATAACGTAAATCTATGAAATCTGACAATAAAGGTATCTTTAACGTAAATTAAAGGTATCCTTAACATAAAGTAAAAGTCATGACCAATATTTCAAAAAAGTAGTGCGAAAAAAAAAAGAAAAATGGAAAAGCGGGTCGGGTAGCCCGATCCGACCCGGTTGCATGGATCTAAGATCCATACAACCGATGCACAAGAGAATTACTCTTGTCCTAATTGCAACTTAAGACCCAACCTCATTCTAAAAAAATTTTATAATTTAATACATGACTTTTGACTCTAAAATATAGCTTAGGGCGCAATTTAATACATAATTTTTGACTCTAAAATATAGCTTAGGGCGCAATAAGACTCAATCTCAGTTTAAAAAAACAAACTAATACATAAAAAATTATGTATTATTGTGATAGATACATAAGATTACTTATAAATTAGGGAATGACTTATGGCTCTTATGAACAACTTAGGAAAAAGTAGGACCCTTTTGACTCTAAAATATAGCTTAGGGCGTAATAGGGTCCGATTTGTTCTAATTACAATTTAAGAGCCAATCTCAGTTTAAAAATATTATTAATTTAATACATAAAAAAAAATTATGTATTGATTGAGATAGATACATAAGATTATTTATTAATTAGGGAATGATTTATGGCTCTAAAGAACAATTTAGGAATGAGTTACTCTCCTGTGCACCAGTTGGACGGATTTAAGCACGCGGGCCGCGTGTGGGCGGGTTGGCCCGCCCAGCCCGTGCATCTTTACTTTTTTCGCGTGTTTTGGTCGTTACATTCACGTTATGTTAGTGTTACCTTCATGTTATATTGGGATTACCTTCGCGTTATGTTAATGTGACCACATCTCCAGATTTCACACCCTTAGTTTAAAACCACTGAACTAAAATAACACGAAGGTATAACAGTAATATAACATGAAGGTAACACTAACGTAACATGAAAGTAACATTAACATAACATGAAGGTAAAAAAACAATGTTAATTATATCTTCATGTTATGTTAGAGTGACTCTCACATTATGTTAAAGTTACTTTCATGTTATGTTAGCGTTACCCTCATGAGGGTAACCCTAACATAACATGAAGGTAATCCTAACATAACATGAGGGTATGACTGTCTGGAGCAAATTTTAGTGGGTTTGAGCGCACCCACCAGACGCGTAGGGGCGTGTGAGAGCGGGTTTGGGGTGTGTAAAAACGTGCATCAAAGGCACGTTCATGCACTAGTTGCATAAAATATTTTACCGTTAGGAATAAGTAAGACCCAATTTTAACTCCACATTCAAAAAAAAAAAAAAAATTAGTAATTGAATTTTTGGGACTGGGAATCGGCCACAAACCATCAACTAATTTGTCACGCAGCATACCATTGGAACACCCTTCAATATTGTTAATGCATCTACAAAATGACATATATACATATATAGATACATAAAATAATTCCGGCCTCTAAAAATTTTGTAAATTTTCCGGGCCTGAGTCGATGGACTCACTGGACTAACTAAAGGTCCGGCCCTGCTTACGACAGACAGTTCTTAATATGTTCACCGCTGATGTGTAATGATCTCATCCCCTAACCATATGAACGTTAAAATTAATTTATACTCTGAATATATGTCAGATCAACGATTGACACATATTAATGTACCCGACCACACTGGATATGGTAGCAGACTGTATATCTATATCTATATCTTTATCTATATCTACAATACTATATAAGTATGGATGTTTCATCCATTTTTTGTAATGCCAATTTTAACCCTCTTAGATAATGTCAATTTTAACCCACATAGAGTCCTAGATAGAATACTCTTATGAAGGATAATAATGTCATTCAATAATTTTCTTATCCTACAAAATAAGTTTATTTCATGGATTGACTATTTTTCTAATTAATCTAATTTGTGTACGTGTATCTATTAAAAAAAATATATTAAAACTCCTATAAATCCTTTAGAATATATTTTAATTTTATGTTGAATTGAATTTGCAAGTTATTTTAATTAATTATGCGTAATTAGAAACTTGCTCTATTTAAATATTTATACTCATTAGGCTAGCAATAAGTTGATTTTAAATAATGTTATAAAAACATTATGGATATTATTATAGGCTGGCATATAAATCAATAATGAAGGAATAAATAATTAAACACAAAAGCTCACGTGAGATGGTCTCACGGATAGTTTTCGTGAGACGGGTCCTTATTACTCATGAATTGAGCTCATATCCATAAATTTTCAAATGAATTGCTAAGTGTGGGTTACGGGTTGACCCATCTCACGAGAAAAGATCCGTGAGACGGTCTCATACAAGACCTCCTCTTGATTAAATAAGAAAAGAAAGAAAGTAAACATTATCCGCTCATTCATGTATCTCCCTCTTACGTTGGAAATTTGGATTTTTAATTTATTAAATCAATTTTCTAATATCTCATCAATGTATATAAATGTATATGTGTATATAGTTTATAAATAGGTTGAATTAAATAAAACACGAATTTAGGATTTAATTTCAATAGTAACATGAACTTTTGACTTTTCTATTACATGAATTTGATTCAACTGATTTGATCATCTAATCTTATATCTATCCAAACTAATGATATAAAAAAATCATTGTAATCATATCTTATTATACCCTCAATGAGTTTTAAAAGTTGAGGATATTTAGGTAATTCTATAAATATATGAAATAACTACAATAATAAAATAAATTAAAATATTTCCACTGAACTTTTACTAAAGCGACATCTTTCTATCCACTATCACAACTTGGAGTTTCTTTGTACGCTAAATCCTTCTCGAGTTCGATATTGTCTGTGTTAATCACATGAGTTGGATCATACACGTACTTCCGTAGCATGGACACGTGGAAAACATCATGAATGCCCGCAAAATCTTGTGGTAAAGTCAGTTTGTACGCTACTTCACCAACTCGTTCTAATATCTCGTACGGTCCGATGTACCTAGGTTTTAATGTACCCCTTTTTCCAAAACGGTAGACTCCTTTGGTAGGTGATACTTTTAGAAAGACCTTGCAACCTACTTCAAAGTTTAATTCTCACATTCTTTTATCGACATAGGACTTCTGTCGATCCTGCTCCGCTTTGATTCTTTCTCGAACTCGTTTTATCACCTCTATCGTTTGTTCTACCAATTCTGTCCCTAAGATTTTCTTTTTACCCACCTCATCCCAGTAAAGGGGTGAACGACACTTCTTACCGTACAACGCTTCATATGGTGCCATCCCTATGGTGGATTGGTAGCTGTTGTTGTAGGCAAATTCCACCAAAAATAAATGTTCCTCCCAGCTCCCATGAAAATCTAGCGTACATGCCCTCAGCGTATCCTCCAGAGTTTGTATCGTCCTTTCGGTTTGTCCATCGGTCTGGGGATGAAAAGCCGTGCTGAAGGCTAATTTAGTTCCTAACTCCTTTTGTAAACTATACCAAAAGCGAGACGTAAAACGAGGATCTCTATGGGAAGCGATAGAAATTGGCACCCCATGGAGTCGAACTATCTCCTTTAGATAAATTCACGCCAGCGCGTCTATATCTAAAGTCATTCTAATCGATAGGAAATGTGCAGACTTTGTTAACCTATCTACAATTACCTAAACCGCTTGATTTCCTTGTCTTGTTCTGGGTAATCCTACCACAAAATTCATGGTGATATGTTCCCACTTCCATTCTGGTATTTCCAGTGGTAATAACATCCCTCCTGGTCGTTGGTGTTCGGCTTTTACCTGTTGGCAGACTAGACACCTCTTAATAAAAAGTCCAATATTACCCTTCATGTTTCGCCACAAAAAAGTTTTTCTTAGGTCTTGATACATCTTCGTGCCCCCAGGGTGTGCTGAGTATGGGGTAGCGTGTGCCTCTTCCAAAATTTTGGTTCTCAATTCTTCGTTCTATGGCACATAAAGCCTTAAAGCGAGAGCCCCTTCGGTGGTCTTTGTAAACCCTTCTGTTTTTCCCTTTTCTAAACGCTCGTTTATCTATTGTAGAAATCTATCATTCTTTTAGGTTTTACCATCAGCGCTGCAACCTTAGCCTTGATTTTGTTAGGTGGTACAACTATTTCTAAGTTCAACTTAGCCATCTCTCTTACCAATAGATCTTGATTGGTTAGGGGGCAAGTTACTCCCTCTGTCCTCTTTCGGCTAAGCGCATCAGCAACCACATTCGCTTTCCCTTGATGATAAAGAATGGTGCAATCGTAATCCTTTACCGATTCTAGCCATCTTCATTGCCTCATATTAAGCTCTTTTTGTTCGAAGAAGTACTTCAAACTCTTGTGATCAGTGTAGATCTCGCATTTTCCAACATATAAATAGTGTCGCCAAATCTTAAGGGTGCACACTACAGCCGCTAGTTCCAAGTCATGAGTTGGATAATTTTGCTAATGAGTCCTTAGCTGTCTTGACGCATAAGCTATCACCTTTCTTTCTTGCATTAAGACGTATCCTAAACCTTGCTTGGATGCATCGCTATAAACTACAAATCCTTTTGTTCCATCTGGAACTGTTAGTACAGGCGCCACAATTAATCATCTTTTCAATTCTTGAAAACTCTCTTCACACCGATCCGTCCATTGAAATTTCATCTCCTTTCGAGTCAAACGAGTCATGGGTAGAGCAATCTTGGAAAATACTTCGATAAACCTTCGGTAATATCCTGCCAATCCCAGAAAGCTTCGCACTTTGTTTACGTTAGATGGTGCCTTCCAATTGCTGACGACTTCTACTTTGGCTGGGTCTACCTCTATTCCTTGTGCTGAAACAATATGCCCAAGGAATGATACCTTGTCTAACCAGAATTCATATTTCTTAAATTTCACGTATAGTTTTTCCTTTCGTAGAATCTCCAATGCAATCTGTGGATGTTCTTCATGGTGCACTTTGCTGTCGGAATATATTAGAATATCATCGATGAATACTATCACAAATCGGTCCAGGTATGGGTAGAAGACAGGATTCATCATGTCCATGAAAACTGCTGGTGCATTGCTTAATCCGAAAGGCATTACTACAAACTCGTAATGGCAGTACCTAATGATATCCGGATCTTAAATTGATCTTTGAAAACACACTTGCACCCCTTAACTGGTCAAACATATCCTCAATTCCAGGTAACGAATACTTGTTCTTGATGGTCCTCTTGTTTAATTCGCGATAGTCGATGCACATCCGAAGGTCCCATCCTTTTTGTTAACGAATAACACTAGAGCTCCCCATGGGGATACGTTAGGGCGGATGAAACCTTTTTCCAAAAGCTCTTGTAGTTGTACCTTTAATTCCTACAATTCTTTCGGAGCCATGCAGTATGGAGCTTTCGACACTAGTGCTCACCCAGGTACTAGGTCTATACTAAACTCCACCTCTCTATCTGGTGGGGGACCAGACAAATCTTCCGGAAAAACATCTTTGTATTCCCTTACTATCGAAAAATTCTCGATAGGATCTAATTCTTGCTCCAGATTTACTAAGTTAACTAGTATGGCTTTGCAATCTCCTCGTTGAATCATTATAAACGACTTGCATCATCGTAATCACCTTGGGACTCGATCCATTCAAGTTTCGAAGAAAGTAAATCCCTCACCTTAAGGTGGTTTAAAGAGAATTTCTCTCTCGTAGCATCTAATTGTCGCATGGTTACCCTTAAGCCAATCCATTCCTAGGATTACATCGAAATCTTTCATATCCAATACGTGTAAATTAACAAAAATGGTTTCCTTCTCAAAGACTATACTCAACTTTCGACACAACCGTTGAGTTTTTACTATTCACTACAAGAAAAATTGAGAAAGACAACACAGTAAAGACAACCCTTTCTGTTGTCTTTTTGAAATTGACAACAATTTTTACAAAAAGCGTTGTCTTTCTGTGGTGAATTGCGCTAAAAGACAACGCTTCTGTTTAATGATTTTTTTTGTTTATTTAATTATTGAATATTATTATTATTATACAGGATACAAAATATAAAAATAATTGAAATAAAATATACAGAAAGACAACGCTTAAATTTAGAAAGACAACACTTTAAAAGCGTTGCATGAAACGCACCTAACACATAAAAGACAACGCTTTTACATACGTTGCATGAAATGCACCAACACATAAAAGACAACGCTTCAAAAGCGTTGCATGAAATGCATAAACTGCGTAAAAGACAACGCTTAAAAAGCGTTGCATGAAATGCATAAACTGCGTAAAAGACAACGCTTTGTGCAACGCATAGAAAACGTTGTCGTATCCCTGAAAGACAACGCATTTTGTGCGTTGTCTTTCAGCGCTGTCTTTTACAACCCTGGATACAACAACGCTTTTTTTCTGTGAAAGACAACGCTTTTTTTTATGTGCGTTGTCTTTCAGCGATTTCCTTGTAGTGATTTTTCCCGAAGGTATGCTAACTTGTAAGGTTTTAGCGTCTATCGTATCGATCCTAGGCACACTTGACTGAGATAAAAGAGTGGGTTGCCCCGGTATCAAATAAGACCAATGCAGACAAATCGCAAACTAGTAACATATTTGCCATTGCTTCAAGTTTGTCCGTCGCTTCGTCGCGAGTAAGAGCGAAAGCTCGGGCTCTTCCCATCCCAGCTCCTGGCCTCGGATTAGGCTTCGGTTCATTATTGGGACATCGTGGCCTCGAAGCTGCTGCCGCCGCGCCAGGGAGAGAGAGAGAGCAAAACAATATATATATGCTCATGTGTATCTATATCATTTGCAGAGAGAGGATTTGGGGAAAACATTGAAGAGAAAATGAGGTAATTCCAAACACAATTATAGATGGAAAAGCTATAAATTGTACCCTTGTTTCCAAGCTTCTCTGCAATTCAAACTCAGTTTCAGAGATGATGGAAAAAGAAAAGAAGAAGGAATGGTGTCCCCTTTTATGGTGAAAATTTTGGGACACGTGCTGAAGTATTAAGAAACAGGTGGCAGCAACAATTGACTCAGCTTTTCCATACATTGATCCAAAAAAAGAATTGATCCAAAGAATGGATTAAATTGGGCTAAGGGGTATTGGGCTCAGCATGTACTTAATTGGGCCGAAAAAAAAAATTGGGCTTACTCAAAATTTTGGCCTTATTAATTATTTTCACATTAGCTAAGGTTGGAAAAATAAAATAAAATTGATCCACTTATGTATACAATATGTAGTTATTTGTATAAAATAACTATATCTAATTAAATTGGGGTGTTATAATATGTCAAAATCTTTAGAAGACTAACAGAGTATTGTTCTCTAGATGATGTAAAACTTTGTATCACAAAAGACGTGAGATTAGATCAGTGAGTTTACAATGCTCCTACAGCGGATCAAGTTGTAGTTGTTTGGATTGAGGGAAATAATTATAATGTAGGGTTTGAACGAGATATTATTGTTAGTGCTCATTCCGGGGATCAATATAGAATAATGCATTATTTTGGATGTTATGACCCATTTACAGTACCCTCTTTTATTTCCAAGAGGTGAAACAGGATGACACCACAATATTTATAAGGTTGACATACGAGAACATGCACATGAAAAAGAGCGAGGTACATTTTTATGTTCTAATATATTTGAAGAACATATATGTTATAAAAGATAATTATCATTTTTCAAAATTTAATTGTATTGGTATTTAATACACAACAATTGCAGCAAATATACCAAATGTGATGAATGTTTCTAGACCTACATCAAGATCTACTCCAAAGGAAATTATCTCACAAGAGCAAGAAGGTATGTCTTGCGTCAAATGACACATTTTGAGGCATAATTTAGTACAAAGGACATAAGATACAAAATTTATGAATTAGACCTGAATACCGCGTCCATGAGGAAGCAAGTTTTTGCGAGCATCAAAACATCTGCTACAGAAAAGCACTTATTTTCCTTCAATAGGAATGATGTGGTTTGCTTCGACATTTAGTGTTTTTAAATATTAATATACCTCTTCAATTTATTTGGATATATGTTTGAATTATCTTACTACATCAAATCGCTATACTTTATATAAATTCATTGGTTGTAGGTATGTAGTCAAACTAAAGGTGATACAAAATCATCATAAAACTATAATGACGATGTTTGCTGACACAATATGTTGGATGCTCAGTAGAAGACTACTTGAGGTCTATTGAGAAGGTAACAATTTTATTTTTTAAGAATGACTTCATTGAAAAACAAAACAAATATACATAGAGTGACAACCATTTTCTTATGTCCGCAATTTAGTTACTACATGTTATCATTGTTCCACTCGATGAATATAAGTAAATTTGTTTTTTTTTTCCTTATGTCCTCATTTGGTTATTGTGGCGCCCCGATCCCCATTAATTGGGAACAGGCCGTCACCCTTTACTTATTTACTAATTAAAGAATTCATAAGATATTGTACAGCGGAAGAGTAAAAGGAAAACACGAGACATTTTTTTTTTAAACAGGACATATTAATTTCCAAAACTCGTGTCTCACCCACATTTCTAGGTTAAATGCTCAAACAAACTCCTACATGAGATAACATAACAAAACACACATATATACCATAATATAAGTTTAGGCCCATCATCTATCATAATTTACATATCCAAAATATAACATTATTCTTAAAAGTAAGTATTGTTTTGGTACTTTAACATAAAAGGGGTGATGGAAAGACAGTTTAGCTCGCTACACGTCCACATCATCATACGCCGAACCTGAAAATATTAAAAGTAGAATCATGAGACACCTCCGGAGAGGGATCCCAGTGGGATAACTGTACTCTCTAATATATATTGAAGCAATTAAATCATTAAGCACATACTACATGTCCGTTGGGCACGCTCACCCTGGACCATACATAACATAAAGGAATGTGGGAGTCACGCCCACTAAACCTTGCTTTCATAGACCAGGCACTATGGCCCTTATGGTCGTCGCCCGATAGTGAAGCAACTACCGGTTATAGCTACGGAGCTTTCAGTCATAGATTTTCATACATAAGTTACTAATTTAATTATCAACGCATAGTAGAGTGTAGAAGTTACCCACCTTAAGTTGACAGTTCGAGGATTGCTTCTGGATTCACCGATCGTCTCAACTGCACTCGACACACTTAATTGTTTATTCTCTTATGTCATATAACATGATCTTTTGTATCTTATATTAGGTTATTAAATCAAAGCATAATCATTAGCAATTAAATATAAAGACTTCATACTAAACGTAAATATTAACATGATTCTATACACATTATTCAAGCATTTATAATAATCATACTTTATTTAATACATACTTCATTCATACATGGAGTTTTAAAGATGATCATATCATACATAATTCATCTAAGTTATATTAGAACATTAAATACATCATCATACTTAAAACTTAATTGTTAAGCATTTAAACTAGCAATTAAAAACCTAGAATGACCTATGAAGATGTAATAATTTTAATAATTCATATATAATTCCTAAAATCTCAATATTATTCATATGATCACATATCTTCTTTAAGTATAACATACTGAAAATTTATAGATTTTAACTGGTTGTACAAAGAATTAAAAACCATTCATTTAACTAGTTTTCCACTTGAATTTCAGCTAGAAATTAGTCTCCAATTAAGAATTTATCCTACCTTATAGGATTGATAAAAACTTTTCATATTTTTAAGAACTTTAGATAACACACTGAAGTATAACATATAAAAATTTCAATTGAAAATAAGGTTCACATAATTAGATATGAATTTTACAAGTTGGCTGAAAATGGTGCACAACATAGGCTGAAAACAGGGTTAGTGAAACATTTCTTATAAATTCTATTCTACTCCAAAATTCACAAGATAAACTTTATTATGTTCCTAAGAGATAGTAAAACATGGTTTATGAATACGATGTAGATAAACAATTATGAATTTCAGAAATTGACAGAAAATAGAGCATTGTTTGTGCAGGAAACAGTCTATATTGTAAAATTTGGTATAAATCGTACAAGACTTTAAAAAGTGTATACTAAATTTATGCACTTGCCTAAGAACAGTTACTGAAACATAGTAAAAGTTATTACAAAAATTCGAAGGATACAGTTCAAGATAATGGTCTGAATCAGACCTAAAAAACAGAACAAATATGCTGCAAAATAGAGTCATGTTTGAAAATTCATAGTAAATTGAGATCAACTCCAAATCTTTTGAAATTTAACATACATGTTCTACACTTCGTATTCTAGAGTGTGATAAAAGGGTTTTAGCCTAAATATATCATTACAACTCTCGAAACTCTACTGAACAGAGAAGTAGGGCATGGAATCGAATTCTAGCATACAAGCAAACTATTTCTTTCATTCAAGAAATTTTAAACAACAAATTCTCAATCTAATGCCAAAGAACATCTTTGGACTTCATAATATATGCTCAAGGTAAGAAGACATAATATTTAAACAAGAAGTAAGAAGGTTTAAGCAAAATACCTTCAAAATCGAAAGATGTAGAACTTAGTGAACTTTTGATTTCTCTTTCTTTGCTTGCTATTTCAACTAGTTATAGCTGATTTTGTTTCTCTTCTTATGCTCTTATTCCTTCCTTTGTCCAACTATTGTTTTAATGATAGAAGACGTATGAGTCATTAATTGAAATTGAACACATGTCCTTCCTATTTGTAGACTCATGTTGTGAGTCACCATTCTATCTTGACTTTTATCACCTTTAATTTATTTTTATTTTCCATTAATATATTATATGTATGATTCTATCTTAGTAATATAAATAAGATGTGTGTGTATATATATATATATATATATTTATATGTCTGAATTAGAGCTTATATTATACATTCATGATACAAAATTTCACCTTCTAAATTTTATTTACCAACGACTATTAATATATTATTAACACCTTGTTTCTCATTCCACCTATATATATGTGTTAACATATACTTTAGGGATACTCAATTAATAAAAGGAACGAATAATCAAATCAAGGATTTAATATATATAAAAAAAAATTAGCACATCAAACATATTACTTATAAAAATAATGATCATATTTCATAAAATATAAACATTTACGACACAATCGAGTAAACATAACATCCAAACCTAATATCATTTTTCCTCATTTAATATTATATATATCTTATCTTTTACATTCGTCCATGTTTGTCGAGTGAGTTGAGATCAAGCCCGGTTATATGCAAAGGATTCAGAACAACACGAAGGACATCTCAAAACTGTTCTCGAAGTGTTGAAACGAGAGAAGTTATATGCTAAGTTCAGCAAATGTGAATTTTGGTTGAACAAAGTAGTATTTTTGGGGCATGTCATCACGTCTAAAGGAATAGAGGTCGATCCCGCCAAGGTTAAAGCAGTCTTAAACTGGAGGACCCCAACAAATGTCAATGATATCCGTAGTTTTGTGGGTCTACCAGGATACTATAGAAAGTTTATCCAAAACTTCTCACGTATCGCAAAACCACTCACACAACTTACGAAGAAAAGTAAGAAATTTGAATGGTCATCTGAATGTGAAGCTAGTTTCCAGGAGCTAAAACGAAGGTTGACAACTACGCCAGTTTTAACAATACCTGATGGATCAGAAGGATTTGAAATATACACTGATGCATCCAAATCAGGGTTAGGATGTGTATTAATGCAACACGGGAAGGTCGTAGCCTATACATCACGCCAATTGAAAGTGCATGAACAGAACTATCCGACTCACGATTTGGAATTAGTAGCAGTCGTACATGCATTGAAGATCTGGAGACACTACTTGTATAGGGTAAAAGTGCAGTGTACACAGATCATAAAAGTCTAAAGTATTTCTTCACCCAGAAGGAACTTAATATGCGTCAAAGAAGGTGGTTAGAACTCGTAAAAGACTATGATTGTGCGATTCACTACCACCCAGGAAAAGCAAATGTTGTAGCAGACGCACTAAGTAGGAAAAAGGGGCAGCTAACGGTAATGCTTACTCATCAGGAAGAATTGATAGAAGAATTTAGCCGACTAAGGTTGACAATTGTCGATTCAGAACAATCAACTGCGATATTAGTAGTACTCACATTTCAACCTACATTAAGGGAATGAATTATCGAACTTCAGCAGAGTGACAAGTTCCTCAGTCTACTACAAAATAAAGTTCGAGATTAGAAAATCAAGGACTTTTCGATAGCCTCAGATGGAGCTTTGTAATTCAAGGGAAGAATCTGCATACCAAAGGATATTGAGTTGAGAGATGAAATAATGAGAGAAGCTCCATGACTCCTTATACTTCACATCCTGGAGAGACGAAAATGTACAGAGATCTCAGGAGTAACTTTTGGTGGAGGGGTATGAAACGAACAATTGCACAATTCGTTAGGAAATGTCTAACTTGCCAAAGAGTTAAATCGGATCATCAAAGACCATCGAGATTGCTAAACCCATTAGAAATTCCAGAATGGAAATGGGAGCACGTGACTATGGATTTCATTACAGGGCTACCAAGAAGCCCTAAACAACACGAAGCTAGATGGGTTATTGTTGATCGATTAACAAAGGTTGCACACTTCATACCAGTCAAAATGACGTACTCGATGAACCAATTAGCAAGGCTATATATCGATGGTGTAGTTCGACTACATGGAGTTCCGGTTTCAATTGTGTCTGATAGAGATCCATGATTCACTTCTAAATTTTGGAAGAGCTTACTATCAGCAATGGGAACCAAACTGAACTTTAGCACTGTCTTCCACCCTCAGACAGATGGACAATCAGAAAGAACCAACCGAATTCTTGAAGATCTACTTAGGACATGTGTTTTGGACTTTGGAGGAAGCTGGGAAGATCATTTATCCTTAGTAGAATTTACTTATAACAACAACAACCAGTCAACTATTGGAATGACTCCATATGAAGCACTTTATAGGCGAAGATGTAGAACTCCCATTCATTGGGATGAGGTTGGAGTAAGAAATATCTTAGGCCCAGAATTAATAGAAAGGTCCACAGAAGCAATCACAAAGATTCGAGAGAGAATCAAAATAGCCCAAGATCGACAGAAATCTTATGCAGATTTGCGAAGGAAGGATCTGCAATTTGAAATTGGAGAAAAAGTGTTTCTGAAAGTTTCTCCAATGAAGGGAATAATCCGATTTGGGAAAAAAAGGAAGTTGAAACCTAGATTCATAGGGCCGTTTGAAATCTTGGAACGTATTCGAAATGTTGCATACCGACTTGCCCTCAGTCCATAATTTTCTGCAGTTCATGACGTCTTCCACGTATCAATGCTACGAAGATATATGGCAGATCCAAGTCATCACATTGGACTTGAACCATTCGAAATTAAGAAAGACCTAACCTATAAGGAACGACCTATGTCCATTATTGGGAAGAAGATCAAAACCTTAAGAAATAGAGATATACCATTAGTTTTGGTACAATGGAATAGGCATGGAAAGGAGGATGCTACATGGGAGCTTACGAAGAGAATGAGACAGTAACAGGTATGATACTTATTTCAAATGTGCCTACTTACGTCTTATTCGATACAGGAGCATCCCACTCTTTTATATCTGATGCATTTAGGAAAGAACTAAAACTAGATTGCGTTAAGAATACGAATCTAGAGGTTAGAGTACCTTCTAGTAAGAATATCAAGATCAAGAACGTGGCAAAGGATGTTAGATTGGACCTAGATGAACACAAATTCTTAGCTGATTTGTATGTGATAGGAATGAAGTGATTCGATGCCATTTTAGGAATGGATTGGTTAAGTAGAAACCGAGCTGTGATCCAATGTAAAGACAGAAAGGTGGAGTTAGAAACTCCAAATGGACAACGATTCACGTTCTTTGGATCAAGAACACAAGGATACGTACCAATTATTTCTGCAATGAAGACAATCAACCTAATAAGGAAAGGTGGATGTAGAGCATATCTTGTGAACATTACGAAAAAGGAAGATGAGAAGTTGACACCGGCAGACATGCCAATAGTGAGGGAATTCCCTGAGGTATTTCCAAAAGATCTATCGGGAATTCCACCCGATCGATCGGTGGAGTTTTCTATTGATCTAGTGCCTGGAGCTGCGCCAGTATCGAAAGCCCCTTACAGAATGGCCCCTAAGGAGCTACAAGAACTTAAGATTCAAATACAAGATTTGATGGATAAAAAGTTCATTCGACCGAGTTCCTCTCCATGGGGAGCACCAGTATTATTTGTAAAGAAGAAAAATGGTTCATTGAGGATGTGCATAGATTATCGAGAGCTTAATCGATTGACGATCAAGAATAAGTATCCTCTACCAATGATTAAAGATTTATTTGATCAACTAAAGAATGCTGGTGTATTTTCAAAAATTAGATCATAAAATACGTAAAAATCATCGAGCACTACATAATGCGTAAATCATAAATTTTAAAAAACATAAGGGTTCACTTCAAATCATTTTCAATTAAAAGGTAAAAGAAATTTTATGAAATATGCAATGCAGATTTTCTTGAAAACGGGGTGTTACAGTTATAATTAAAAAATCAACTTTATTAATTACTAATCAATATAGATATTAATATATAATAGTCAAATTCATATTTATTGTTTTTCTAAATGAAAATACATAAATAGGGTCAAACATATCTGAACATCACAGACGGTTGATCTTACAAGGAGCAAGTAAGGTCCGTTTTTTAATTGCCCTAAACTACAACACGAATGTTGAAGGAGGAAGATTAAGCGCAATTGAAGCCATAGAAAAGATGGAAACCATGGAGATAATAGATGACAAATTAAATAGCACAACCACAACATCGACAGCTAAAGTGGACACTCCACCAAATGATGAACCAAAGAAAAGAAAAAGAATCAAGAAGACAAAAAAAAAAACAACGAATGCATCCACGTATCCAGTGATGAAGAAGATGATACAATCATACATTTATTAAACAAGTTAAGAAGAAAGAAGAGTAAGACAGCGAAGAAGATCAAAGAAGAAAAGATATAGGTAGTAGTCAAATTAGATTGTTACCTTTTCTTTTAACATATTTTAGATTAGTTTTTCCTTCTTTATTTTGGTTTTTTAAGATTCATATAATATAATTTTTTTTAATAGTAAAATGCATGTTTTATTGCATTTCTTAAAAATCTACATCGAAAAGAAATTATAATATCAAATTGACACGTATATCCAAATGCAACACACGTGTTGCAACAAAATTTAATCTTAGTTAGTGTTCAAATTGGAGTTATAATCTTTTCTACTCTTTTTTTATTAACGCAAAAACTCATATGAGACGGTCTCACGGATAGTTTCCGTGAGACGGATCCTTATTACCCATGAATTGAATCCATATCCACGAACTTTCATATGAATTTCTAAGTGTGGGTTATGGGTTGACCCGTCTCACGAAAAAAGATCCGTGAGACGGTCTCACACAAGACTTACTCTTTTATTAAATATTTAGGGATAGAGAAACCAATGCTATAATATTTTAAAAACATTTTTGGACGACTCACAAGACAATAATATATATATATATATATATATATATACATATATGGACTTAACATTGGATTATACTCATACTTAACTACATTTAGTTTCAAAGACTAATGATAATAATCTTAGTAAAATGTTGTTATGAATCTTATTAATTAATGCAAAATAACAAATGTTAACTACATTGTAACAACATATTAAAGAAAAAATGAATGGAAAAAATATCCTACAAAAATCAACCAAAATATAGATTTTAAAAATTTAACTCTTCACATGCAAATTAAGCACGTGTTCTTTCACTAGTGTATATATATATATATATATACATATATATATATATATAATTATATATACACATATATGTGTGTTTGTTTTTCGTACGTACACAATACATAACAAGACATGAAGTACGTAATAGTGTATAATCAAGAGGTTCACTACACATAATTAATAGACATAAACTGTGCATGGTATAATTGATATTCATAAATGATCCATAAGTTTTAATATAAATTTTTTGGAGAAAAAGTTTTTTAGTACTCTATTTTTACCTCATTAGATTTTTAGTCCTCTAACTTTCAACTTTTGATTTTTAGTCCTCTATGTTTACCCTTATTAGATTTTTAGTCCTCTATCTTTCAACTTTTAATTTTTAGTCCTATATATTTATTTTATTAGATTTTTGGTCCTCCAATTTTCAACTTTGAATTTTAGTCCTCCATGTTCAAAAAATATAATAGTTATAAATTTCAAAACTAGTAAAATATGAATAATGTCATTTTTTTAGTTTTTTATTATCCATTTTCGACACAAAATGTATATAATTTAAGTAAATTATTAGTTACTTAGTATCAATTTCATGCTAATTCTTTTTATTTCTCATATTCACAAAACTCTAAATCAATTGTAACAAGATGAAAAATAGAATTATCAATTAATAATAATTTAACCTTGTTAGATGAAGGAAACCTTTTGTTTTTGTGAGAAAAAATAAATTGTAACTTAATTAAAAAGTAAAATATGCTATTACAGGTAAAATGACTAAAAAAGAAGATATCTTTTTAGCTATTGAAGACTAAAATTCAAAAGTTGAAAAATAGAGGACTAAAAGTCTAATAAAACAAACATAGAGGACTAAAAGTCTAATAAAACAAACATAGAGGACTAAAAATTAGAAGTTGAAAGATAGAAGACTAAAAATTTAATAAGGGTAAACATAAAAGACTAAAATTCAAAAGTTGAAAGTTAGAGGACTAAAACTCTATTAGGATAAATATAAAGGACTAAAAAATATTTTTTTTCCCTAAATTTTTCGCTAAGATTTTATACACTTATACATTTAAATGTATAAACTTTTAAAAATTGATATAAATCCAATATAGTTGTTACCTGATAATAAATTGATTCATATTTATGAGAATTTTTTATTCCCATTTATTCAAATTGATATTATTCAAAACTTTGAAATTTTCAGTTCTGTATTTTCTTAATATAAGAAATAATTGGACATATAAATAAATTCATATTTGGAAATGATATTCGGGTATAATTAACTCTTAAGTGGAAAACTTAGATGATAAATATAAAACTTATATTATAAAAAAAGTTTTAGAGAATTTATGTCTAAACATATAGAAAATACGTTTTTTATGATTATAAAGTAGGTAACATAATTTTTTTAATATATAACCTAATCAAATTTTAATAATTATGTTTTTTGTTTTAAAAAATGTTACAAAGACCAACAATTGATGGATTCATGAGACATTCACATGTAGAAAAGTACAAATAAATGTTAAGTGATGACAGTTTCACATTATTTTGATTTCATAGTTTCTGTTTAACAGAAGACATCGACACATTCTTATTATATTTTAAGATTGTTGTGAAAGAAATTTGAGATAATACATTTATAATAGTTACAGACATTTTATTGAAATATTTATAACTAATGAAATGGATGAGAGTACATTGATTAAAAAATTCAATATCAAATTTCTATTATTACAACAATCTAATACCTATAATAAAAATGATGTTTGGATTTTCTTTGTAATTAATAAAATAGTTATTTCATATTTTAAATATAAATGAAAAACCGGTTGCTACTCAATCTCCATAATGTTATACATAATATATTAATGTGGATATTACTCTTGAGACTCTTCATTTCTTGTAACCTTTGAAGTTCCTATGAAGTTCCTATACTCTTATATATATATATATATATATATATATTGTATTCAAAGGAATGAAAGATGATGATGAATAAACATTCGATTTTCTCAATATTCTTGTCTTCTTCTTTTCTTATACATTGTTTTGTTATATTGATCCATAGAAGGTGGTGCACACGAGATCATATTTTACAACACGTTATCAGCACGAACTTCTACCTGAATCTGAGTAGTGCCCTAGGAAATAATCATGTCTTTCCTACAAGGTATTTTTCTTTACTTCAATTAAAATATAATGTATTTGTGTGGTTTTAATCTGATGCAATTGTTTTAAAGTTTGATTTTGCATCTATAATAATCATTTGGTGAGTAGATAATTTAAGTGACGGGTTGGTGAAATAAGGATTCCATATTTATCATTTAGCTGACTTTAGAAATCTGGAATGAATGTACTTTTCATTACATTAATATTAGGTGATAGATCAATCATCATCCACTCAATTAATTTGTATGTATGTATTTCCAAGTAACTTTTCATCTGTGTTTTCTATTGCTTTGTGTTAGGATCTTTAGTCTTTCAGATCCTATTTGTTTTATGTTTGCCTATATATGCTATTACATTTTATGGTTAGTTGATAGATGTTAGTGGTTGTATAGCTTAAAAATAATATATCATATATAGAAAATGAGGTGGCATGAAATTCATATAGAAATTCTAACTACAATTTAATTTAATATCAAAGGATATTACACCCCAAAATCCTTGAACATTAGTAGGTGATATTTTCAACTTTACAGTTTGAATCTGAGCTATAGAACCATCGAATACATGAGATTACTAATCTATTAATTAGAAAATATAAGAATATTAAATACCAAATTATAAATTAGTTTCAGAAGATGCTAAGAAAGCTTGTAAAAGACTGCACTTGTATTTCAAATTCTTATCTTACAATTTCCAATTTAAAGGCTAGTCATGGACAAGATGTTTGTTCTCTTTTACTCCAAATGTTAATTGTCTTGAAGATTTCTGAAATTTAAAGGGAAAAAAAAAACTCTTTTAGTTTTAGTTGAACTTAGCAGAATTGTTTGAGTTTATCTAAGACGACTAAGCTATACCAGACTGCTAGCTATATGGAATGTGTATGCTGAGTTTTTGATTAAATTAATAGGACCAAAATCTATAGTTTTTACTAACAGAGAACAGTATACTAAGAAATGTTGGAAATCGTTTTTAGTTTTGGTGATAAAATTATTCAAAGACATACGGAGGTGTACTGTGTGCATTTAATTACTTATGTTGTGAATCACATATCTGTGATCATAGAAAATGATTTATGTATGATTTTTAATCGCTTTTTACCCTGAAGGTAATAGACTTGACTTTTCTCTAAATCTTATTGTGTAAATTTGCCCGAAGCAAACACATGAACTTGAGTATTGAAAATGATACTTCAAATTTTTGAAGATTATACTAAATGACTCTACGAGAAATCAGTAATTAATTTTATGTTGAACAATTTGTTTTTCAAGTGTGATTTTGTGTGTTCTTCAAGTTATCATGTTCTATGTTATTTTAATAACACAGTACGATAATGGAGAACGAGATTATTAAATGTTTGGTAGATAATTTTATTATTTACATTGTGTTTTGATATTAGGCTACGGAAGAGCTTCACTAGTTCTCCGTATTTATATCAATTTAATTGTTCATGATACTTTGTAATATCACAATCTAAATGGTTTTCTCTTTGAAACCAACAATTTGAATATTGTAAAATATCTCTTAATGACTCGGCCCACTAAATATTGGAAGCAAGTTGTCGGAACAACTTAATTCTTCCTCATTAAGAGTATTTTTTTCATGGAGATATACGTGTGAACCAAACCTCAGGACCATTTGAATATTTAATGGTCTTAATTGATACCTCTACATGATGGACTTGTGTGTGTCTCTTATCCACCCAAAATAATGCTTTCGCAAAATTCAATGCTAAAATTGTTGAACTTCGAGCCCAATTCCCTAAATATCCAATTAAATCGATTAGAATGGATAATGTTGGGGAATTCATTTCGAAAGCATTTGAAGATTATTGTACATCATTAGGATTTAAAGTGGAACATTCAATTCCTTACGCCACACTTGAAATGGTCTATGTGACCTTTACTACAAAATTCCAACTTTCCAATTTCATGTTGGACTCATGCAATTCTGCAGTTACTTCTCTAATTCAAATACGCCCAACTGCGTATCATAACTATTCCTCTTTACAATTAGTGCGTGCCCACAATATAGTAAAAAAAATTATCGGTATTAGGGGGACATAATGGTCAATAATTAAAAGAATGTCGATAAATTTTTGAATTTGGAAAATCTATAGTATTTAGATCCATGCACTAATAAAACTAAACTGGAAGTTTAGAAAATAATTAACTTACAGTATTGTGCAAGTAATCTACCAAATGTGTTTATTGATTATAAAGGAGTGACAAAATCACATATATCTGCTATGAATGCACCACCAAGAGTGGAAATTCTTAGAAATTCAAATATATATAATGTAAATCTGCGCTTGAAGCGTGAAAGGCCTATGATTGCAAAAGATAAAAATCCACGGAAACAAAAAACTAACAAAAATATTCAGTTACTCAAAATATCTCCTAAAGAGATTCGTCCCGAAGACGAAAAATCCTAGTAATAATGCTCGTGCACAAAATAATGAAAACACTAGGATTGTGGAATGGCCAGATCAAAATATTTTGGAAAAGAATGAGGATCTGGTTGATATAAATATCAAAGTTGCAACTAATATTATAGATATGTGATAAACTCAATATATAAATATTATTGTTGTCGACAACATACTTGCCTCCAAAATTACTCTTATCATCCATAAAGATAGTCTAGATCCAAAACCCAACACAATGGCTGAGTGCCAGAAGCACTCAAATTGGGTAAGATGAAAAGATGCAATTGAGGTCAAACTAGACTCACTGAATAATATAAAAGTTTATAAATTTGTCATACATACCCTTAAGGATGTTATCCCTGTAGGATATTCATGGGTTTTTGTACGGAAAAGAAATGAGAATAATGAGGTACAAAGCGAGGCAAGTAGTTCAAGGGTTCCCGCAGATACCCATTATTGAGTTTGATCAAACACATTCTCCTGTTATATATGAATGATATAATGTTCCACTACTTGATATCTCTGACAGCAAATATGAATTGAGGAATGCATTTGATGAACATTGTTACCGCATATCTACACAAATCTTTAATTGCAAATATTTATTCAAATAAGTGAATTCTTCCTGAAAAAGAATTATATTCAAATAATGATGCATTTTCTTGAGTGATTATAATGATGCAAATATTAGATGAATATTGTATCATATTTACATGTTAATTATATGCATTTTTTTTTTATGTTAATTGAAGAAGGAAGTTCGAATTTAAAAGTCGACTTTTAAATAAAAACTTTACGTAAAATTAATTATTGTCTTGACTTGCAGATTGAGTATCTCCCTGAAGGAATTTTCATGCACCAATCAATCTAATCGAAGAAGGTTTTGGAAAGATTTTACATGGATATGTCTCATCGACTAAGTAAAACAATCGATATCTCTTGAATTGGCCAATAACTCATTTAATTATGAAGAAAATTTTGAGTATATATAGGACTTGAAGTTCCTCACTTCTAATTTATCATTCAAAATGGATCACATTTGATATTATTGTAAATCTACTAGTAAAGGTTTAGTGCTCCTCCAATATATTGAATTATCATTAAATATATTTCGATATTTTCAAAATTCATTTTATCTTGTTTACAATAAGTTTTTGTTAGATTATTCACATGTTGGTATATATATCTGATCTTCGTAATGTCAAAACACAAACTTGTTATGTTTTTCAATATGTATGTAGGTTTAACGATTTTTGATTTTCATTTATTCAAACCACTTATTATTATATGATGTCTCATGAAAATGTGTATGATTAAAAATAATTATAAAATACATTTGTGAGTCATGTGGTACTAGTAAATATTATATATTTTTTAATCATTTATGAGGATAATGCAATTTGTGTTGAATAAATGTATAGCGGGAATGTGAAATGGAAATTTAACAGTTCATGAACTCCAGAAGAGTTGTGAAATTATATAAAGTTCGCTCTAATGATAATCTTGCAGATTTGTTTACTAAATTCCCTACCTACATCTAATTTTGAAAAATATGTTTGTGGTAATTGCAATGTGTAGGCTTGGAAGATTGTTGTTTTCAGGGGGAGCGATAATTTTAAAAATAATCTTAAATGTTGGGTCTTGAAGACCATTAGTTTTACTTATTTAACCCGGAAGGTTAGGCCCTGAAGACCAACACTGTACTATTTTTTCCTTGACTAAGTTTTTTTCCCAAATAGTTTTCTTAGTTAAAAGTTTTTAACGAGACAACTAGTGTAACACATTAAGAACTTATATGTTATGTACTCTTTTCTCGTCTAGTTTTTTCCCACTGGGTTTTTCTAGCGAGTTTTTAACGAGACATGTACATCAAGTCGTAATGTCCAAGGGGGAGTGTTATAAATAATATATTAATGTGGACATTACTCTTGAGACTCTTCATTTCTTGTAACCTTTGAAGTTCCTATACTCTTATATATATATATATATATATATATATATTGTATTCAAAGGAATGAAAGATGATGATGAATAAACATTCGATCTTTTCAATATTCTTGTCTTCTTCTTTTCTTATACATTGTTTTTGTTATATTGATCTATAGAAGGTGGTGCACACGAGATCATATTTTACAACACCTAGATCAAGAAGTTGAGAGATCAGTCCTATGAAACGATGAAATGTTCATGAAGATCAAGAGAATATCTTCATTAATTATTCATATTTGGTATTTTCGTAATTATCATAGGAAATATTTTGATTTATATTAATACTTGATTTTTTTCCTTCTATTATTTTTAGATAATGTCAAATTATTTTTTAGATAATGTCAAATTATGTGCAAATTATGAGATGAGTTATAAATTTTTTTACCTTTATTATATATTGGACAATAAATTCACACTGACTTTCTTTTTTATTTTTTGCAAATGTTTCGAGTTAAAAGTAAAAAGCCGTATAGATTTCAGATTATAGAGAAAATAATATTATTTTGTTTATTTTTTATGATTATGTTTTTTTTCTTCAAATCTCTAGATACTAATAAAAGAACAAGGGACAATTTTCAATTTATAATTCATTAAAAATAACAATCTATAATTGACTTACTATTAAATTTCTACATTATAACTTAGAGGGTGTTTGTCTAAGCTTATAATGTAACACCCGTTTTCAAGAAAACCTGCATTGCATATTTCACAAAATTTCTTTTACCTTTCAATTTAAAATGATTTGAAGTGAACTCTTATGTTATTTAAAGTTATGATTTATGTATTATGTTGTGCTCAATGATTTTTACGTATTTTGTGATCTAATATTTCTTTCGAGATTTTAAAGTGTTTTTGCTAGATTGCTTACGGAGGAAACCGAGCTTGATCTCAACTCACTTGACAAATATGGATGAAAGTAAAAAGATAAGATATAGATAAGTTTAAATGAGGATAAATGATACTAGGTTTTTATGCTAAACTTATTCCACTACAAGAAAAAATGCACATAGACAACGGCCCTAAGACAACGGTTTTTTGAAAAAACAGTTGTCGTAGCCAAATTTAGCGTTGTCGTAGACAAAACCGTTGTCTTAGGGCAAAAAAATCTTCTCATAGACAACAACATTTTTTTGCCGTTGTCGTAGAGGCGTAGTCATAGGGTAGAATGACAACGCTAGTGACTTGACGTTGTCATAGTAGTGTAGTCTTAGATACAAAATGAACCCTATGACAACGCTTATGATACGAGGTTATCGTAGATATGTAGTCGTTGATCCCTAAGACAACGAATACTATATGAGGTTGTCGTTCAGGTGTAGTCATATTTCCCTAAGACAACGACAACTTTATAGCGTTGTCATAACCTTGTCAAAGCGTTGTCGTAAACTAAAAAACTTGATTTTTTATTTATTTTTACTATATGTAAAATTACATGTAAAATTTTACCAAGTTAGACAAATTACCCCCAAAGTCAAAATCCCCAAATTATTTACCCTTGAACGTGTCAAAATCGGCTGGAACCCTAGCTCTCACCGCCGCCGCTGTCCCACGCCCACCCATCCCCGCACCCTTGCTCGTCGCACCCCCCCCCACTGGGCCAAACCCACCCATCCCCGGTGAGATCGCCGTAGCTGTCCCACGCCCACCCATCCTCCGCTGGGCCTGCCTTCGGTGCGCGCAGCCACGCTGCCTGCTGCCGCCTCTCCCTCTTTGCGCCACTGCCTCTCTTCCTCTCTCCAGCAGCTGTTTCGCCGCGCCGCTCGCCCGTTACACCCGTTCCCATTGTCCCACGCCCACCCATCCCCGGTGAGATCACCGCCGCTGTCCCACGCCCACCCATCCTCAGCTGGGCCTGCCTTCGACACGCGTAGCCAAGTTCCCTGCCACCGCCTCTCCCTCTCTGCGTCGCTGCCTCTTTGCCTCTCTCCAGCAGCTGTTTCACCACGCCGCTGCCTCTCTGCGCTGCTCGCACCCTCTCCGCTCTCTGCCTCTCTGCCTCCGTCGATTCTCACCGCTACCTCTCTGTCTCCGACTCTCAGCGTAATTGAATCTCTGTGCGATTGCAGCAGATACATAAGGTGCTGCTCTTCAATTCCTTTTCACTAATTCTATTCAATCTTGCTTGGAATTTCACTTGATCATTTCACATATACAAGTGCATCTAGGGTGAAGATGCGATCAGACTAATTGTGATTTGTTCAAGTAGGCTACTAAATCATGTTTTGAATTTGTGTTCTGTTCAATGTAGTAGTGAAATCTTTAGTTAATTATGTTGAATAATGAAATTATTAGTTGATGTTCTAGGGTAAAATTGACCGCTCTAATTGTTTATTATTTGGGGAGAATGTTTTTTGTTTAATTAATTGGATGAATTTAGGAATTTCTCTTCTTGATATATTATTACATGATATTTTAATTAGTTACATTAATGGCTTAGTTGAATTAGTCAATTAATTTAGAGATTTCAATATATTTCATGTTGAGCATATTAAATAGTTATGCTTATGTGAATAAACTGATTATATTACTTGCTATGAGACTCACAGTTTGTAGTAGTGAAAACTTAAGAAAAGTGGATTATTGGTCATGTTACTTTGCTCCTTTCATAAGCTTGTCTTCTCGTTTTTATATCTTCTGTTTAGGGTAAATGGTTCTTTGATGTTTTCCCTTCTTTCTCCCTTCTTATGCGTCTTTCTTATGTTCCTTTTTTTGTCCCCATTGATCCTTAATTAAGCCTAGGTTTTTCATTAACTACAAACCTTCATCTGAAGATGCATATATATATATATATATATATATGGTTTTTAGGAACCTACTAACAATAAACTTCTTGGCTCCAGCGTCCTCCGACTTGTATTTCTTATCTAAAGATTCCAACAGATTTTTGGTCGTTTTCATTGAACTATAAAAATTGTACAATGAATCTGCCAAGCCATTCATGATATAGTTCCTAGGAAATCAGAATGGTTCCATGCATCCAAGACACTTACTGCCTATGCATCAGGATCGTCACCCAATGCAAGAGCGTTCTCAATTAAGAACCTCGTCAAGTTCAGAGTGGTGAGATAAAAAAACATTTTCTGCTGCCACCTCTTAAAGTTCAGCCCGTTGAAATTTTCTGGTTTGTCTAGGTGGTTAATTGGCACACCGAGAGGAGCAGTGGAAGAGGGTGGAGGAACTGGAGTGTTCGAGGAGGAAGCCATTTCACTAAAGTATAATGTGCGAAATGACAGTGTTTAGGGAATCCGAGAGTCGATGCCAGTGAACGCACAGTTTCCTTAAAACAGATTCACCGACACGACATCTGTTTCCCAGGATACAACGACCTTAAACAGCTCATAGCCTGCAACGGTGAACTGAGTGAATGCCCGACTTGGTTTATGGGACAAGGAAGGGGAAAACGAAGGAGAGAAGGACTGGAAGAGAGGGATATTTCGTGTGTTTCTTGAAGAGCTGTTGGAGAGAGTATATATAGGCATGCAAAGCCCATGTGAAGAGACAAAATCAACTCAAAGGTTTTTGGCAGTTATGTGTAACTGCACAAAACCGATGGCAGTTTCAAAAGGAAGGGAAAGAGGTACGGAATACGAAAAGTCTCGACCGGGTGCAAAACGAGTCGGGTCAGACCCGCCCCCAACTGACATTCATGTACATAGGATGCACATCCACATGAGTCAATTGAATCGAGCATTTTCCGAAATGATTTGCACCCCCCGCGCACGCAAGAGAGAGCCTCTTGCTTAGCATCTTAGCCTTCACATATAGGAAAGTCAATATATATTGGAGTATTTGACTCCATTTTTCCTATGTGGGACAAGAGGCTTTCCAAGCCTTGAATTTCCCTTTCCTAGGATCCAAAACCACCACTTTGGTCCTCAATTTTTCATTCACCCATTATTCATTTTGGGTGATCTACACATGTAACCGAAGCTCTCACGGAGGAGAGCTCGTCTCTTCAACCGGATCTCATTTTACGCGAAATGGGCCCACCAAAAAATCTACCCAAAATGGGCAAAAAATCACAATTTTTCCAACAAAATTTTCATAAATCCTATAAACTATGATAAATTTTTCATTGAAGGCTGAATTCTAGCTGAAATTCAAGTGCAAAACTAGTTAGATGAATGATGTTTAAGTCTTTGTACAAGCAGTTAAAATCTATGAATTTTTAGTTTGTTATACTAAAAGAAGATATGTGATCATATTAATAATATTGTGATTTTAGGAATTATATATGAATTATTAAAATTATTACATCTTTATGTGTCATTTTAGGACTAAAATTGCTAGTTTAAAAATCTAAAGCTTAGGTTATAAGTATATTGTTTTCTTTTTTTACTAATCATGTTTAAATGATTTTTATATGATAATATCAGCATCAAAACTTCATATTTGAGCCTAATATATATATTGCATGATGTATGATTAATATAAGTGTTTGAATAATGTGTATAGAATCATAATATTTACATTTAGGACGAAGTTTTACCTTAAGTTATTAATGATATGTTTTAGGTTAAATAACTGATTATAAGATACAAAAGATCATGTTATATGACATAAGAAACTAAATGATTATGTGTGTCGAGTGCTATAATTAAATTAGTAAGTTATGTATGAAAATCAACGGCTGAAGCTCTGTTGCTATAACCGATAGTTGCTTCACTATCGGGCGACGACCATAAGGGCGAGAATGTCTGGTCTATGAAAGTAAGGTTTAGTGTGTGAACGACTCCCACATTCCTTTATGTTATGTATGGTCTAGGGTGAGCGTGCCCGAAGGACATGTAGTATGTGCTTAGTAATTTAATTGCTTCAATATATATTAGAGAGTACAGTTATCCCACTGGGATCCCTCTTTCGGAGGTGTCTCATGATTCTACTTTTAATATTTTCAGGTCCGACATATGATGATGTGGACGTGTAGCAAGCTGGACTGACTTTCCATCACCCCTTAAATGTTAAAGTACTAAATCAATACTTACTTTTGAGAACAATGCTATATTTTTTATATGTAAATTATTTATTTTATCTCATGTAGGAGTGTGTTTGAGCATTTAACCTAGAAATGTGGGAGAGACACGAGTTTTGGAAATTATTATTTTATGTTTAAGAGGAAAAAAAATGTCTCGTGTTTTCATTTTAGTCTTCCGTTGTACATTATCTTATGAATTCTTTAATTAGTAAATAAGTAAAGAGTAACGGCCTGATTCCCAATTAATGTGGATCGGGGCACCACAGCGTGGTATCAGAGCCGAGGTCTAGGGTTTTACACCTCGGACTATAGGTCTAATGTCTTTAAACGAGGTCTTATGTTTTCAACCGTTATTTGTTTAATCAAGTCAAAGTATTATTAAGATTAAGAATTAAATATGTTACATGAAGGGAAAGTCAGCAGCCAGTTGCCATTCATATCATCGTCGAGTAAGTGTTTTAAGTTATGTTTCAAAGATATTTAATAAAGAATGATATGTTCAATGAAAGATGTTTGAATTATGATTTGATGCATGTATGAGATTGTCAGACACAATCTTATGAAGATATGAAAAGTATGAAAGACAGTATGCAACGTTAAATATTGTAATGGTTTGAGTGATTTAATTATTTTCTTGTGGTTGGAATAAAAGTATTTCATGCAAAACACATGCATTTATTCTCTTCATTGGGTGTTATTTTCTATTCGAGAGTTTTGTTAAAAGAAATAATTTTCTTTATAAAGCAAGTATTATGGCCCCACTTATTAGACAACAGAGAGAGAGGCAACATCATGAGGAAGTACGAGATAATAGGGAACAACCTGTTGAGAATAATGCAACGACCGACATGGCAAGGGAATTCTTTGCTCAATTAGCAGGATTCATGCAACAACAACCTGCATGCACCGGCCCAAAATGCTCAAGAGCAACAAAACCTGAAACCACATCAGGTCATCGAACAAATTCGATGTTTCCAGCCACCTAGGTTTAAGGGTAGAGAAGGACCAACAGCTACAGAAGAATGGATTGCGGAGCTAGAAAGAATCTTTTAACACATGGAGATATCAGAGATACAAAAGGCCTCATGTGCTAGATTCCAACTTGCAGAGGATGCAGGCCAGTGGTGGCAAGCATATGAGCGAACTTTAACACCTGAAGCAAGGAGAACACTTAAATGGGAAGAGTTTAAAGGGATATTGTTAGATCTGATTGGTCCTAACTTCAATCTTCTGCTCTTCCGATACCGATTGGAATTCTCCGACCGAAAAGATCTGCAAAACAAAGAACACCGGGGGTTTTTCCCGGTGAAGGGACTCTGACGCTCAAGTCAGTAATCTGGAAAAATGTTGCTCTTGCTCTTTTGCTTAGTAATTGTTGTAAAAAATTGTGATTGTGTGTGAAATAGAAAGATTAAGTTCTATAAATACTCCCTGAAAACGTGGCAGTTAGGATTCTTCCTAAAAAGGTGGGAAGTGGGCGATATTCCCGCGATCGTGGCAGTTATTTTGGATTTGAATTAGTTCGTCTGTATCTAGTTCGACCTTTCGCCTTATAGTTCGTTATTCTGGCCTGTGAAGCTTATCAGTTCGCTTGACTTGCTTTGTTCGGCTAAGCTGTTCTTCCTGATTCTCTGTCCTGTTCGCATTAATTATCCTTAAAGTCGATCAGTTCTGTAAGATAGTTCGAATGTGGTCAGTTCGACCACATCAGTACTCCCCCCTCCCGGAGTGCGTGCGTTCACGCACTGGCACAGTTTGCGCTGTTGCCAATTATAATGCTTCTTCGAGAAGCATCGCGTCCCATCAATCATCTGCCTGCGACGTTTTCCTCCATCCCGAGGCGCCTCTTCACCTTCACCGTTGGATCGAACTGCATCTGACGGCCAAGATTTAACTTGTCAGTTTTTATCAATCCCTAGGCGCCTCTTCGTCTTCGCCGTTGGATCGAACTGCATCCAACGGCTGAGATTATCCCCGCTGCTGTAATGTATCCTTTCATGTTTGCCGTCGGATCATGCTGCATCCAACGGCTAGATCCACGAGTTTTCGCTCTCACCATTGGATCGAACTGCATCCAACGGCTGAGATCTCGCGACCTTTCGGTTTTCCCCCCATAACCAAGAACTTCCCCCTATATATACCCCCTCTTCATCTTCATAAAGATTCTTCTGCAACAACTCACTTCTCTTTTCTAAGCGAGAATCCTTCCTCTTTTAGATTTCTAAAGTTTTCAGAAACAAACCCAGGTACCCTTTCGCTTCTTTCTTTCTTTTTCGATTATATTTCTGAAATGGCTTCGTCTTCCCCTAAACGATCTCGAAAGAAAACAATAGATAACGTTTTCTCTGCTACTAAAACCACTCAAACCCACACCGTTCTCCTTAGTTTGCTCATGGCAGCGGCGGGCTATTCTATAGTTATTCCCAGCCCTGATGAGCGTCCTCATCGGGCTCCCGCTGGCTGCCACACATGGTTTCTGAGACATGTGACTGTAGGTTTAGTCCCTCTTATCCATCCTTTTCTTTTCGAGATCAGTTCAGCATTTGGAGTCTGCCCCAACCAGTTTTACCCGAACTCCATAAGCTACATCGTAGCATTTTATATGGTGTGCAAGTGGATGGGGGTCGAGCCGACTTCCGATCGATTCCGTTCCTGTTTTGTACTCAAACACACAAATCCTTTCCACTTCTATCTGAGCCCCCGAAGCGGAAATAAACGGGCTCTATTTTTATCCCCAGGAGATGATAAAATCAGCTCCTGGGAAAAGTATTATTTTTTTGTTCGTACCCCCGCAAATAAGCCTTTACGAACTATCCCTTGGGCCGAGAGTTCGAACCAAACCGAGCCTGCTCCTCCCAGAGACTTCGAACTCGCGTCTTTGGATAGGTTTTTTCGGAGAGGGTAGTTCGACATAGTTTGCATGAGTTCATGCGAACGATTGTTAGTCTGGGGGTTTTATCCAAACACTCCAGTCCCTCGTCAGTTCGATTTAGGTTGCTTAAAAATCTCTTTTTATTTTTCACTTTGTTTTTGTTATCGAACTGCATATGCTGACCACTTATATTTTGTGTTACAGATAAAGAAATGAACAAGTTCTTTATCCTTGACTCCGCAGTTCCGCAGTCCCAGAGGCCTACTTTTTCCTCGGCGGATGAGGCAGTGAACAGCCGGCAAGCGGCGGCCTTCCGTGAGAAGGAAGAAAGACGCCTAAGCGAACTGGTGCCGCGGGTCAGCCCTGACTCGGCCGAGGATGCCGTTGTTCGCACCTCCGTTTCGCCATCAGCAGCTCGTGCTGAGATGACCGAAGAAACTTCTCTTCGGCAGAAGAAAAAGGCGCCCTCCAGTTCGCAGAAGAAAGCACCCTCCAAAAAACAGTGAACTGAGGAGGGCACCTCAACTGAGGCTAGGCGAACTGAGGCCGAGCCCGACCAGGAGAGGGCGATCGTTCCGAGCAAGGGGGCGGTGGCAGAGGAGGAAGACCGTGAGATTAAAGAGTTCAAGGCGAACATCTCTCGGATGTTGAACGCGGTCAAATATTTTGAAGCCATGGGCCAAAAAGCCTTTCGTCGTCGAGATAAGCTAAGGAACGTCCTCCAGGAGAAGCAGACCTTGGAGAGCGATCTAAGCGAACATGCCGGTAAAACCGAAAACCTGTCTGCCCAGCTGGAAGAAAGAGAGATGGAATTGGCACTTGCTCGCTTCGAGGTGGCCAAGAAAGAAGAGCTGCTACTGGCCAAGGAGAAGTTCGCCATGGAGCAGCAAACTGCTCTCTCGAACGCGCACGGAGTTTGAAGGAAAAGCTCGAAGAGGCGGAGAGTTCCCGAGCTGAGTTCGGAGAAGTCATGTATCAAAATGGCTTTTACCAGTTCGCTCGGAGCCCGGAGATGGAGCTGATATCGGAGTCTTTCCGAGAAAGGCTCATAGCTCGTCTTTGGGACTCCGTCCTTTTCTTATCGAAGACAGCTCCCATGGCCGTAACTTACTTCAAAGAGGGAGTTCGGCTCTGCCAGGAGCAAGTCGGAGAGGCAGTTCAGTTCAATGTGAACGAACTGGGGCAACAGGTGATGCGGACTCACTCTATTCCGCCTGGCTGACGTGGAGACCTGAACGGCGACATCGACGAGAAGTAGTGGTCGGGCTGTTTGGAAGAAGCAGTAAAGGAAGTTCTTCCTGACAATCAGCTTGACAATCCTGGTCCGAGTTCGTCTCTTCCCGCTCTTGCCAATCCCCTTTTAAGCCCAGCTCCTGATCTGCCGGAAGATATGTTTGATCCTCTTCATCCGTCGGCGATCCAGCTTACTCCCGAATCTTCTCCTGATCACTCTTAGTTTTTATGTTGTAATGACTTGTACTTTTTCTTTCAAGTTTTGTAGTTGTATTTTGTAATGAATCTATTTGGAATCAAAATAGTTCGTCCATTTTAATGTTTTTCTGTTCATTATTCAATCATAAGACTTCGAAAGAATTTTTACTAAGTATTTAACCATAAAACATCAAGACTGAATTTTTACTAAGTACTTAATCGGCGAACTTGGAAGAGTCTCCTGGAACTCCTTTAGTTTGTATCAATCATTGAGTTCGATAGAACTTCTTCATTTCACTTCGTTTTTTAAGCGAGTTCGGAGGAAGCTCCTGTAACTCACTCAGTCTCATGTAGTTTCGAAAGAACTTCTTCAATTCGCGCCTTTTCAACGAGTTCCGAGGGAACTTTCATAGTATGCTTAATCGGTGAGTTCCGAGGGAACTTCTTTAGTACGCTTAATCGGTGAGTTCCGAGGGAACTTCTTCAATACGCTTAATCATGAGTTCCGAGGGAACTTCTTCAATACGTTTAATCAATGAGTTCCGAGGGAACTTTTTCAATACGTTTAATCAATGAGTTCCGAGGGAACTTCTTCAACATGCTTAATCAATGAGTTCTGGGGGAACTGTGTGTTCGCTTCATAATATGATTTTGAAACAGATGAGTAAATCAACACAGAAAGACTCGAGGATTTAACGTGGTTCGGTCAAATCGACCTACGTCCACGGAGTATGAAAATATCTCTTATTTATAAAAGCAACAACTTAAAAGTAAAAGCAACATACTGGGATTTGATACTTGAAGTATAAAATTTCTTCAGGTGGTTGATGTGCCAAGGTCTGGGCAATTCCTTTCCTTGTTCGTTGGCGAGCTCATAAGATCAACTTGGTAGAACTCTTGTAACAATATACGGCCCTTCCCAAATGGCATCCAGCTTCCCGATCTCCAACAAGGCATCAGATTGCCTCAAAACTAAATCCCCTACTTGAAATTCTCTTTTTCGAACTTTTCTGTTGAAAGCCGCCTGAATACGTCTCTTGTATAACTCATGGCGAACTCTGGCTTCATCTCTAATTTCTTCCAGAAATAACAAATCTGTTCGGATCAAGTCTTCATTTTGCTGCGGATCAAAGTTGGTGATTCGTAGAGCTTCTCCTTGTATTTCAGCTGGAACTACTGCTTCCATTCCGAATGTCAAGCTGAAAGGAGTTTCTCCCGTAGTCGATCTTGATGCAGTTCGATATGCCCACAAGACAGATGGTAGTTCGTCTACCCAGTTCGATTTCTCACATTCAAGTCTTTTCTTAAGCCCATCTAGAATGATTCGGTTAACCACTTCGACTTGCCCATTTGCCTGGGGATGTGCCACCGTAGTAAATACTTGTAAAATTTTCATTTTCTTACACCATCCTGTTATCTTTTTGCCTCGGAACTGAGCTCCATTATCTGACACCAAAATCTGGGGTAAGCCGAACCTACAGCAAATATTCTTCCATATAAAATGAATCATATCGGGCTCGGCTATCTTGAATAAGGGTTCTGCCTCGACCCATTTAGTAAAGTAATCTACGGCCACCACTAAGAACTGTTTGTTGCCTCTGGTTTTAACAAGTGGTCCGACAATGTCGATACCCCATCTAGCAAAAAGACAGGGCGAACACACCGTAAGCATATCTGTTGCTGGAGTGTGAATTCTCCATCCATGTTTTTGGCAGGAAGTGCACTTCCGAACTAACTCTTTAGCATCACTCTTTATTGTAGGCCAATAGAAACCATCTCGTGCCACCTTTCGAGCAAGTGCTCGAGCTCCCGCATGTTCGGCACATCCACCTTCGTGCGCTTCTTTCAAGACTTTGATTCCTTCTTCTGGGGATAAACATTTCGCATCTGTCGGTAAGAAAGTCTTTCGGTACAACACCCTATCAAGAATGTAGTAAAACCGAGCTTGTTTCTCCAATTTCTCAAGATCCTTATTCTGTCCATCTCTTGCTTCTCCTAGAAAATTCAGAAAAGGAGTTCTCCAATCATGCTCAGCCAGGTCGACATTCATCACCTCGTTTTCCTTTCCCACTCCCATAACCATAATACTTCTCTTCGAACAGTCCTGCAGCGAACTCCCAATCTTGGCTAGATAATCCGCTTTCTGATTCTCGCTCCGAGGTATCTGTTCGATCTGAAGTTTCTCAAATCACTTTTCCATCTCTCGTATTTTCTGTACATAAGAAATCATACGATCTTCCTTAACTTCACATTGGTTTTGGAGTTGTTGTGTCACCAATTGCGAATCTGATTTGACAATCAGATCTCGAGCTCCAGCCTGTTCGGCTATTTTCAATCCCTGCAAAAAAGCCTCGTATTCTGCTTCATTGTTAGACGCCTTAAATTGAAATTTTATGGCAAACTCTAACTCATCTTTTTCAGGGCTGATCAACAATATCCCCGCTCCTACGCCCTGGCGGGATGACGATCCATCTACAAACATTTCCCATTCTTTCTTGTCTTGTAATCTGGTCGTTTCCTGAATGAAATCCGCCAATGCTTGACCCTTTATAGCTGTTCGCGGTTCATATTTCAAATCGAACTGTCCCAGCTCGATTGCCCACTTAACTAATCTGCCTGATGCGTCCGGCTTTCCCAACACCACACTCAGCAGATGATTAGTTCGAACTGTGATCTCATAACCCAAAAAGTAGGGTCTTAGCCTTCTTGCTGTAGTGACTAAGGCATAAGCGACCTTCTCCACTTCTGTGTAGCGGATTTCTGCCCCATGCAGGACTTTACTAACGAAGTATACTGGGAACTGATCTCGACCTTCTTCGCGAACGAGTACCGAACTAATAGATTCCTCCCCGACTGCCAAATATACGATCATCACACTTCCCTTGATAGGCTGTTTCAACAAAGGAAGTGTGAGAAGAAAAGCCTTTAAGTCTTCAAATGCTTTCTGACAATTAGCGTCCCAACTAAACCGATCATTCTTTCTTAAAATTTTGAAAAAGGGTAAACCCCTGTCTGCCAATTTGGATATGAATCTGCTCAAAGCAACAATACGACCCGTTAGTGTTTGTAACTCTTTGATGGTTCGAGGTGGCGTCATTCCTTGTATAGCTCGAACTTTACTGGGGTTGACTTCAATTCCTCTGTTCGTCATCATATATCCCAGGAACTTCCCGGCCTTCACTCCGAACGAACACTTGGTCGGGTTTAATCGCATCCCATGCTTTCGAATTGTCGTCATAGTTTCTCTCAAATCATCAGCATGGGTGTTCACCAGTATGCTTTTCACCAACATATCATCGACATATGCTTCCATGTTGCGCCCCAATTTATGTTTAAACAGTTCGTTTACCATTCGCTGATAAGTAGCTCCTGCATTTTTCAGACCAAACGGCATAACTGTATAGCAATACGTACCTGACGAAGTAATAAAGGCCACATTGGGTTTATTTTCCGGATGTAGCCTGATTTAGTGATATCCTTATGCTGCATCCATCATACTAAGCAGTTCGCATCCCGCCGTGGAATCAACTAGTTTATCGATCCGCGGGAGAGGATAATGATCCTTGGGGCAAGCTTTATTCAGATCCCTGAAATCAATACACATTCGCCACTTGTTCCCTGGCTTTGGGACTAGCACGACATTAGCCAGCCACCGAGGATACTGGATTTCTTCAATGTGTCCGATCTCTAGCAGTTTCTCAATCTCTTCCTTGATAATTTATTCTGCTGTTCCCCGAAATGCCTTAGTTTCTGTTTAACTGGTCGAACATCTGGCTTGATATTCAACTTGTGAACAGCTACTTCTGGGTTTATACCCTTCATATCTTCAGGTTTCCAAGCGAACAAGTCCACATTATCCTGGAGAACAGCCACGATTTCTCCTCTAACCTGTTCTGACAATTGACTTCCAAGACGAACTGAATGTCCAGGCAGCTCCGGGATTAACTCCACACTCATTAGTTCGCCCTCCTCGAATTCCACCGTCTTTGTGTCATCACCTTTTTTCAAACTTTTATCCCTTCCTCGATCAACCTCGTCTCTCTGTTCGCTATGGCGCTTGCGAGACTCAGATTGTCGGACTGCAGCTACATAACAACGTCGAGCTGTTTGTTGATCACTATGAACAACTCCGACTCCTACCACTCGCCCCTCCCCATTTTCCACAGGGAACTTCATCATCAGATGGGCAGGTGAAATAACAGCGGCATACGAACTCAGAGAAGGACGACCCAAGATCACATTGTATTGAGAGGGTGCATCTACTATAAGGAATGTCATGGTCTTATTTTGCCTCCATTCCCCATCTCCTAGCACCATGGGCAATTGGATTTTTCCGTACACTGTTACAGATTCTCCTGCAAAACCGTAAAGGGAAGTTTCTACAGGTTTTACCTCCACTGTTGATCTCATTTTCTTGAAACAATCCATGAACATGATATCCACCGAGCTTCCCGTATCCACGAATACACGCTCAATGTTAAAGCCTCCTATTTCGGCGACAATCACCATAGCATCGAACTGAGGGCTCTGGATGGCAACACGATCATGAACTCCGAACTCGATCGCTACCTCCTCGAAAATTGAGTGAACCGTATTCTGCTCTTGTTTGACAGAATTAAGTCTCACTTTTCGAGCTCTATTGGAATCTCCATGAGTTGGTCCTCCCATGATCATGTGTATAGTAGGCCTTTCTTCCCGTTCAGGTCTGGCTCGCGCTGGAGGAGGCGGAGGGGGAGGTAGTTCTTGTTGCTCCTGCCTTCTATCTCGTCTTGGCTCTTCCTGATCGTTTCTCTTTTCGCGGTTCGACCGTGTTCGACGGACGAAACGAGCCAACTTGTTCTCCCTGATCAATCTTTCCAATTCATCTCGTAAATGTAGACATTCATCAGTTCCATGCCCATATTCGTTATGAAATCGACACAATTTACCGTTACCGAAGGTAGGTGGTTTCTTCGGATTAGGACTCCAAGTCAATGGCCATTTTAGCTGGGGCAGGTCCCATATCTCCATTAGAAGCTGTCCAGGTGACATAGTCATGGGCGTATATTGTTCATATCTTCGCCCTGTTCGATTTTCTCTCAAGGGAGGTGGAGCAAATCTTGTTCGCTGCTCCCCTCCATCTCTCTTTCGAGATCCCTCCGGCTCCTGTTGTGGCCGGCTCATCCGACTCGAACTCTCCCCCTTCTTCATTCAAACTGCTTCTTCCAAGTTGATGTATTTGGTGGACCTCTGCAACAAGTCATCAAAATTGCTGGGTGTTTTCTTAACCAGCGAAGTATGGAGATCACCTTCCTTCAATCCTTGGATGAAAGCGCTAACGACCAAGTCATCTGAAGCTTCGGGAGCCTCCAGAGTAGCAGCTGTAAAACGTTTGACATAGTTCCTTAAGGCCTCATCCCCTTTCTGTTTTAGTCCGAACAGGGTCTGGGTAGATCGCCTCTGTCTCCTTGCACTGGCGAACTGATGCAGCAGCAACTCCGACAGCTGTTCGAAGTTATGAATCATCCCGTCGCTCAACTGGCTGAACCATGTTTGAGCGGATTTAGTGAGAGTGGTTGCGAACACCCTACACTTGATGCCATCCGAATACCGATGTAGCAGAGCGGTATTCTCAAGCCTACACAGATGTTCCCATGGGTCAGTGGTACCATCATAGTCGAAATTCACTGGTCGGAAGGAGGCCGGCAGTTCGTCCCCCATGACCTCTTCAGAAAAGGGATTTCCTCTGGAACTACGAGGAATTCGTCGGACGGTCTTTTGTACTTCTCTCAGTTCCTTCCTGAGATCATCCACCTTCTCAGATAATTCAACATGTACCCGTTTCTGGCCACGGGGGTGGTCGGATTGGCTTTCTTGCTCATCCATCCAAGACTTGTCACCTTCTTCTTCTTTTCGGGCATGAGTTTCAGTATTGCCCTGCTGTGAGTCTACCTTTTGTTTGCCCAGAGCCTTCTGAACAGCTGCCTCTATCAAGGTTGAAAGTTCCTCCGGTGTCAGGGTGACGGTACCGGGAGGATTTGCCAGTGCAGAATTCTGATCCTCATCCTGTCGCACAGATTGTGCTCCTTCATCCACTCTCCTTCGAGAACCTCTGGTATTCACCATCTTTGCAATCCCTCAACGTCTTATACTCAAAGTTACGAAAAAATAACTTCCCACAGACGGCGCCAATTGATTGGTCCTAACTTCAATCTTCTGCTCTTCCGATACCGATTGGAATTCTCCGACGTCGATTGGAATTTTCCGACTGAAAAGATCTGCAAAACAAAGAACACCGGGGGTTTTTCCCGGTGAAGGGACTCCGACGCTCAAGTCAGTAATCTGGAAAAATGTTGCTCTTGCTCTTTTTCTTAGTAATTGTTGTAAAAAATTGTGATTGTGTGTGAAATAGAAAGATTAAGTTCTATAAATACTCCCTGAAAACGTGGCAGTTAGGATTCTTCCTAAAAAGGTGGGAAGTGGGCGATGTTCCCGCGATCGTGGCAGTTATTTTGGATTTGAATTAGTTTGTCTGTATCTAGTTCGACCTTTCGCCTTACAGTTCGTTATTCTGGCCTGTGAAGCTTATCAGTTCGCTTGACTTGCTTTGTTCGGCCAAGCTGTTCTTCCTGATTCTCTGTCCTGTTCGCATTAATTATCCTTAAAGTCGATCAGTTCTGTAAGATAGTTCGAATGTGGTCAGTTCGACCACTTCAAGATCGTTACTTCCCGTAGGCGTTGAGACATCAAAAGGAGATTGAGTTTATGAATCTTCGGCAATGGACTAGCACAGTGGCCGAATATGAGCGTAAATTTAACTCACTGTCTAAGTATGTACCTTATCTAGTAGATATTGATGATAGGAAATTGAGAAGGTTTGAGAAAGGTTTACGTCCAGAAGTTGGTGGGAGAGTGTTTGGATTAAGACTTCCAAACTTTAGAGATGTGTTTGAGAGGGCACGTATTGTATCAATGAGTTTGGGTCTAGAAAACGAACAAAAACCAATTGTGAGTCATTTTAAGAGTAAAGCTCTGACACAACTTGGTCCAAGTGGGAATACATTTGCTCGACCCTTGATGCCAGTAGCCCCAAGACCTATGCAAAGACCCACCTGCCAGAATTGTGGAAGATCTTATTGGGAAGAATGCATGAAAGATAAGGACATCTGCTTTCGATGTCACAAACCAGGCCATAGGGCTACTACTTGCACAACTCGAATGGGCACCCAAATTAAATACAGATGTCCGATAAATCCACAGAATGTGAACCAGAAGGGCAAGGGCAAACGAAATGCTTTGCCAGGAATCCAGTATGCTGAGGAGGAAGAGAACCCGGAAGAAGGGAAGTCAGAAGGAGGTAACGAAGAGAATGAGACAGTAACAGGTATGATACTTATTTCAAATATGCCTGCTTATGTCTTATTCGATACATGAGCATCCCATTCTTTTATATCCGATGCATTTAGGAGATAACTAAAACTAGATTGCGTTAAGAATACAAATCTAGAAGTTAGAGTGCCTTCAGATGAGAATATCAAGATCAAGAACTTGGCAAAGGACATTAGATTAGACATAGATGAACATGAACTCTTAGCCAATCTGTATGTGATAGGAATGAAAGGGTTCGATGTCATTTTAGGAATGAATTGGTTGAGTAAAAAGTTGTGATCCAATGTAAAGATAGAAAGGTGGATTTAGAAACTCCAAATGGTCAACGATTCACGTTCTTTGGATCAAGAACACAAGGATACATACCAATTATTTATGCGATGAAGACAGTCAACCTAATAAGGAAATGTGGATGTGAAACATACCTAGTGAACATTACAAAAAATGAAGATGAGAAGTTGACACCAGCAGATGTACCAAAAGTGAGAGAGTTCCCTGAGGTATTTCCAGAAGATCTCTTAGGAATTCCACCCGATCGATCGGTGGAGTTTTCTATTGATCTAGTGCCTGGAGCTGCGCCAGTGTCGAAAGCTCCTTATAGAATGGCACCTAAGGAGCTACAAGAACTTAAAATTCAGATACAATATTTGATGGATAAGAAGTTCATTCGATCGAGTTCCTCTCCACGGGGAGCACCAGTATTGTTTGTAAAGAAGAAGGATGGTTCATTGAGGATATGTATTGATTATCGAGAACTTAATCGATTGACGATCAAGAATAGGTATCCTCTACCAAGGATTGAAGATTTATTTGATCAACTGAAGAAGGCTGGTGTATTTTCAAAGATAGATCTTCGATCTGGATATCACCAATTAAAAGTTAAAGAAAGTGATTCCAAAAACTGCCTTTAGAACTCGTTACGGACATTATGAGTTTACCGTAATGTCTTTCGGAGTTACCAATGCACCTGCAGCTTTCATGGACATGATGATCATGTATTTCATGAATACTTAGACAAGTTTGTCATTGTGTTTGTTGATGACATCTTGATCTACTCAAAGGATGCAGAACAACATGAAAGACATCTCAAAACTGTTCTAGAGGCTTTGAAACGAGAGAAGTTGTATGCTAAGTTCAGCAAATGTGAATTTTGGTTGAACAAAGAAGCATTTTTGGGATATGTCATCATGTCTAAAGGGATAGAGGTTGATCCCGCCAAGATTGAAGCAGTCTTAAACTGGAGGACCCCAACAAACGTCAATGATATCTGTAGTTTTGTGGGTCTAGCAGGGTACTATAAAAGGTTTACCCAAAACTTCTCACGTATCGCGAAACCACTCACACAGCTCACGAAAAAAAGTGAGAAATTTGAATGGTCATCTGAGTGTGAAGCTAGTTTCCAGGAGCTAAAATGAAGGTTGACAACTGCACCAGTTTTAACAATACCTGATGGATCAGAAGGATTTGAGATATACACTGATGCATCCAAATCAGGGTTAGGATGTGTATTAATGTAACACGGGAAGGTCGTAGCCTATGAATCACGCCAATTGAAAGTGCATGAAGAAAACTATCCAACTCACGACTTGGAATTAGCAGCGGTTGTACATGCATTGAAGATCTAGAGACACTATTTGTATGGAGTAAAATGTGCAGTGTACACAGATCATAAAAGTTTAAAGTATTTCTTCACCCAGAAGGAACTTAATATAAGTCAAAGGAGGTGGTTAGAACTCGTGAAAGACTATGATTGTACAATTCACTACCACCCAGGGAAAACAAATGTTGTAGTAGACGCACTCAGTAGGAAAAAGGGACAACTAATATTAATGCTCACTCATCAGGAAGAATTGATAGAAGAATTTAGCCGACTAAGGTTGACAATGGTCGATTTAGAACAATCAACTGCGATGTTAGTAGTACTCACAGTTCAACCTACATTAAGGGAATGAATTATCGAACTTCAGCAGAGTGACAAGTTCCTCAATCTAATGCAAAATAAAGTTCGAGATTAGAAAATTAAGGACTTTTCGATAGCCTCAGATGGAGCTTTGGAATTCAAGGGAAGAATCTGCATACTAAAAGATATTGAGTTGAGAGATGAAATAATGAGAGAAGCTCATATGACTCCTTATACTTCACATCCTGGAAAGACGGAAAATGTACAGGGATCTCAGGAGTAAGTTTTGGTGGAGGGGCATGAAACGAACAATTGATGTTTAACTTGCCAAAGAGTTAAATTGGATCATCAAAGACCATCTGGATTGCTAAACCCGTTAGAGATTCCAGAATGGAAATGGAAGTACGTGACTATGGATTTCATTACAGGACTACCAAGAAGCCCTAAACAACACGAAGCTATATGGGTCATTGTTGATCCATTAACAAAGGTTGCACACTTCATACCGGTCAAAATGACGTACTCGGTGGACCAATTAGCAAGGCTATATATCGATGGTGTAGTTCGACTACATGGAGTTCCAATTTCAATTATCTCTGATAGAGATCCACAATTTACTTCTATATTTTGGAAGAGCTTACAATCAGTAATGGGAACCAAACTGAACTTTGGCACTGCCTTTCACCCTTAGACAGATGGGCAATCAGAAAGAACCAACCAAATTCTTGAAGATCTACTTAGGACTTGTGTCTTGGACTTTTGAGGAAGTTGGGAAGATCATTTGTCCTTAGTAGAATTTGCTTATAACAACAACTACCAGTCAACTATTGGAATGGCCTCGTATGAAGCACTTTATGGACGAAGATGTAGAACTCCCATTCATTGGGATGAGGTTGGAATAAGAAAGATATTAGACCTAGAATTAATAAGAAGGTCCACAGAAGCAATCACTAAGATTCGAGAGAGAATCAAAATAGCCTAGGATCGACATAAATCTTATGCGGATTTGCGAAGGAAGGATCTGCAATTTGAAATTGGTGAAAAAGTGTTTCTGAAAGTTTCTGCAATGAAGGGGATAATCCGCTTTGGAAAAAAGGAGAAGTTGAAACCCAGATTCATAGGGCCGTTTCAAATTTTGGAACGTATTGGAAATGTAGCATACCGACTTTCCCTCAGTCCAGAATTTTCTGCTGTTCATAACGTCTTTCACGCATCAATGCTACGAAGATATGTGGCAGATTCAAGTCATGACATTGTACTTGAACCATTCGAAATTAAGAAAGATCTAACCTATGAGGAACGACCTATTTCCATTATTGGAAAAAAGATCAAGACCTTACGGAATAGAGATATACCATAGTTTTGGTACAATGGGATAGGCATAGGCAAGAGGAAGCTACATGGGAACGTGAAGAGGAGATTCGGAATGAGTACCCAAAGTTATTCTTGTAGCCAAGCCAAATTTCTTGTAGCCAAAAGATGGGGGAGTTGTAACACCCGTTTTCAAGAAAACCTGCATTGCATATTTCACAAAATTTCTTTTACCTTTAATTTAAAATGATTTGAAGTGAACTCTTTTGTTATTTAAAGTTATGATTTACGTATTATGTTGTGCTCGATGATTTTTACGTATTTTATGATCTAATATTTCTTTCGAGATTTTAAAGTGTTTTTGCAGAATTGCTTACGGAGGAAACCGAGCTTGATCTCAACTCAATCGACAAACGTGGATGAAAGTAAAAAAGATAAGGTATAGATAAGTTTAAATGAGGATAAATGATACTAGGTTTTTATGCTAAACTTATTCGTTTAGGTCGTGGATGTTTTTATTTTATGAAGTTTAATTATGATCTTTATATATTATTTTATGTGATGAAACATATTGTTTGAACATGAATATATGGACCATAATGTGTATAAAAATATGTTATTTTACACAAGTACATTTTATGAATAAATTACCTTCTTTTGTAATGAAATGTACTTAGTAAATACTTTTGTATAAATTATTCTATTGTACTATTATTACTATTATAAATTTTATTAATATCTTTATATATAAATAAAAATAAGTATACATGTATAAATATTTATATATATATGTGTGTATAAAATTTTTGGTCCCAAATGGTAGTAAGCTTAGGGGGGGTGAATAAGCCTACTCAAAAATTTCAATCTTTTCTTCTAGAAAAGACACGCAGACAGTTTATAAAGCACTAACTGCCCTGAAGATTACTACTTGAGCAGTTACCTTAAGCTTTTAATACAAAATGAGATTTTATGCGCAGCGGAAATACTTTTCAAGCAAAACTTCTTTTCTGAAAATAAATATTATGCTTATAGATGATATACAAATGATGAAAGCAGATAAGCAATAATATCAACAAGATTAATGAAAACAGCACAGTAAAGGACATAACGATATATAGAGGTTCAAGGGTGGATTAATACCTCTACATCCTCTCTTCTCCTACGCAAGGAGGAACTTTTGTTAGGTCAAACGGTTGATTAACACAAGCCTCTCTTAGACAACCTAAACCTAACAAAGACTGTCAGTCTCTCCCACACAGGGTTACTTCACAGTGACCAAACTCCTCTAGCGTACACAGAGCTCTTGTTCTTCTACTAAGAACGTAAATACTTGATCATGAACACCCTCAGATCAAACAACTCCTTTACAGTCTAAATGAAAGTAGGAAATCAACAACACATGCAGCAATCTTAGAAACGATTGAGCTCTCAAAGCTAAGGATAGCTTGCTGCTAGACTGGACTTGAAACTTCTAAGTATTTGTGGATGATATTTGATAGCTTGAGCGTTTTGATTGCAAGAGTTTCAGGTACGTTTCATGTGCCCGTCTTCCAATATTTATAGGCTATTTAAATATTTGTCCGTTGGAGAGAGTGAGCCTTCTTTACAGCTTTTCGTAAATCAGAGTGGCAGTTTCTGCTTTGTTCGTAACTGATCGTTGAGGGTGTACATGACTGATGCTGCAATCGCCATACCTAGTCTGACTTCTCTGCAGACTTCCCTTTTGCTTTTTAATACGTGACATATCTTGATTGGTTGCAAATGTGGCTTGTGCCTAAAGTTAACCTCGCACACGCTTTTTGAGGTAACTGCTACAGAATCAGGTTGCTGATTCTTCCTGATGCTTCAGTCATCTTCAGTTCTCCTTTTGTTCATCTGGTAGTCAGTGACCTTCAGTAACCTTTACTGTCCTCGACCAGTATCCTTTTTGAGCAGCCTGCTGCTGATGTGCATTCTTGTATTTTCTCTTCGGTTTATTTGCAGTAGGATCATCATGCTCCATTCCTTTGATCTCAAAGCATCATGTTCCTATACTTAGAAGTATTTATACAACATAATTTAATACATAAGATCCTAGGCTCTGATCTATTACATATTTTCACTCATCAAAATCTTATACAATGTTCCTTACAATTTCCCCCTTTTTGATGGTGACAAAACTTCTTCTAAGAGGAACACATATTTTATCAAGAGAGAACATATGCTTGCAATCAGATCAGCAGGATGTATATATATTTTTAGAATAATCAGATCAAGATATTTAAGCATAAGTTCACGAGTAGTGAGCTTTTTTTTTTTTTTTCAGAACAAGAATGGATCACTTTATTGATTTAATAATTTCAAACAATACCAGATCATTAAAAGCTGTAAATAAACAAAACAAGATATATATATATATATATAAGAGTAGGGAGCATGAAGGTTTACGGCACCTTGAGCCAGGAAGCTCTCTTTCTTTCTTTCCTCGAATCTTTCCACCAGTTGAGGATAGACTCTTGGTAGGTTGGTTCCATTAGTCTTTTCGTCTCAGGTGTCTTGTCATACCTTAGCCAGAAATCTTCACAAAAAGGAATGATTTCTCCTCTGTTCATTCTACATTTTAACTTCATCTGAATTGGGAGAACACCTCTGCTAGCAAGATCCTTGAAGCATTTGAGCCCTTCACGATGAGTTCTGCCTTTGATGAGTGTGGACTCTTTGCACAATTTGTTGTAATACTTCAAGTATTCTGCTTGCTTGAAGTTATTGATCTGCGGAAAAGATGGACAGTGAGTGGTAGGCAGATCAATTTCTGGGGGCTCCCATACTTGGAATTTGGAACTCCTGATATCTGGACTTCCATCTAGAAAGATGCGAAGTAAATCTGGTGCATTGTTTTCATCTGCAGCAATAGCTTCCAGGTCGGGTTGCTTCTGGGGAGGGTAGAGTTTGAACATGAGTTTTTTAATTTGATTCTATTCCTCTTCTATTCCTTTTTGGAGACCAAGATGTACTCCTGAGATAGCTTCTGATTTTCTTTTGATTGATCTGCTATCTTGGTGTTCTCTGGAGCTCCCTCAATTACCTCATCCAGTCGCCTCCTAAGTCCTTCATAGGCAGTATTGTTAGTTGTTTACAAGATGACGGATCCACTTGTTGTCTTTTCTGCTCGATCCTCTTAGATACCTCTTCCCCATTTTGGTATAATCAAAGTCTGACCCTATGGAAAACTTTATCATGGAATGCATATTGGTTAAAAGGTCAGTATGATCCTCTAAAGTTTGTCTCTGTTCATTCTGAGATTTGTTGATCGCTTCGAGGGAGGTGGTTATAAATTGTTGTTCCAACTCAATCGCTACTAGTTTGTTCGCTTGTGAGTTGAGCTTGACATTCATGCTTTTGATGGTTTCAACCAAGGTGGCGAACTTGGTTATGGAGTTGATAGATTGCTGTAGGCTTGCCAAGGTTGTATTGAGGGAGTCGAGTCGGAAAGAAGCTTTAAAACGATCCTTCCTTACCTCAGCTCTCATTTCCCGACTTGCTTTACTTAAAGATTTGCCAATTTCCCCAACTGCCTTGAAGACGTCATCAATTGATTTATCCTGGACAGAAAGAGAAGATGTTAGAGGTTTGGATTTTTTTGGCTCCAGTTTCATCCTTTTCACTGGATGCACCAACGTCGCTGCTGGAGCTAGACAGAAATTCATCAGTATCTGCTCCATCACTAGCTGATTCATCCTCTTTGGCAATTGAAGGTTCATCCTGAGGGACATCTCCCTTCCTGGCCTGTCATTCCCGTATAGTTTCTTCAGAGGGCCCTGCCTCCTGTGCTTTTTCAACAGCTATCTGTTTTATCGAGGTCTCTTGTAAGGAGATCTCCTTAATAGTAGGCTCTTTAGGAGAGGCCCCTTCATCAGTTTACTCATTCAAAACAGTCTGTTCTTCTGGATTGTTATCCACAGTAGGCTCTTTGTTAGCAGCCTGTTCTGTTGCGGCCTCCTCTACAATCGTCTCTCCATGATTCGTAGGATCTTCAGAACTTACACCCTCCATCTCCATTGGTATAATTTTCTCAGCCGTCTTATCGACCTCAATTTGTATCTCGTCAACCGAGAGTTCTGGCACCGAGGTCCTTCTTCAACGACTACTGCTTTAAGTGTTTATTCAAGAGCAGCAGCAACCGCAAGAACATCCCACCTTTCAGCCTCCGGATTAGTTGGTAACTCTATCATTGACGAGTCAACTTTTCTTAAGATGGTAGGAGAGCTTTCAAGAGCAGGTACTTCTCCAACTATATCTGATCTTGTATCCTTCTCATCTGGCAAGACCACTATATCCACCAGTTGACTGTATACCCCGTTGGATTCATCTTTTGATGTGGATGGTGATGGAGTTTTCTAACTAATTGGTGGAGCATTTAAAAGATGTTCAATTGATACTGCTCCAATGGAGGATCCTTCTCCTGGTTGAATGAGCAACACCTTATGCCTCCTCTTTGTTTCCACCAAACTGACATCTAGAGCCTGTTTCATAATCCTTTCTTCTGCTTCATTTACACCGAATGCTTCTGCTTGTCTTTCAGCAAAACCCATGTCATCGCCAGCAGTGACCTGTTCTGGAGCTGCCTTTAGGATAATATCATCCTTGTAGAAGTCAGGTTGCTCGATGGGCTTCTTTCCCTTCAGCGTCCTTGGAGAAGGTGGGGGTAATTCAAGCTATGAGGCTTACTTCTTCTTTGCGGCCAATCTTAGTTCAGCTTCATAATTTTCTTGAAAGTCCTTCCACTTCCTACTTTGTAGACTTTTCAAGTATCTTGTCTCCAGTACTCCTTCCTCTGCTATGTCAGACACTTCTGCCCAATTTAGTGCCCAATCTTCCTCGGTATACAACTCACTCCATGAAAACATGTCCGGGCTGGGAAAATGTCGGTAGTTCCACCAGGTTGTGAACCTTTCCCATTGCTTCTTAAATTCTTCCTTCATCTTGGCTAAGTCCAAGACTACTTCAGGTTCAGAGTCTTCATCACTCTCTTCTTCCTCCATTCTTAACAGCTCTTGGAGTTGAGCAGTGACTTTCTGTACCACCACTTCCGTTTGTTCAGTGATCTGAATTTCTGATTCAACATTTTTATCCTTGCTTGTGGGAGCAGGTAGCATCAACAATGGTGATGGTGACTTTTCATCATCAGAGATTCTCAACTTCTTCTTCACCACCTGCTTCCCCCTCACCCTTACACTTCTCTTATTTTTCTCTTGTCTTGATGGAGAAGGAGTAGCTGTCGTGTTTCCTCCCCCCCCTCAGACATGCTTTCCTACACTGCCTCTCTCTGGGTCACTTTTTTTTCTGCTGCAGTATCCTTCCTGGCTACAGGGGAGGCTTTTAATCCCTTCTTGACAAAGATTCTGCCGTATCCTATGAACTTCCCCTTTTGAATGGACTTGCCCTTTGATAAATCATGTCGGATAATCCTCTGACTAGTGCTTTTCTGGCCATCTTATTCATGGTTTTGAAGTTTAGATGACTCAATCTCTTATGCCACAGCCAGCTAGCTTCGGAAGTACCTTTGGCAATGAAACATGTAGCAGTGGTTGCTCAGTTCCATTCAAGAATATAAATGTTTCATTTCCTAATTCCAGTGAGCTTGACTTCCTGAGTCCTGTTGTCCTTGATGAGACACTTGTTAAGATTAAACTCCATACAGTAGCCCTTATCACCGAATTGACTTATGCTCAGGAGATTGTATTTCAAGCCTTCTACATGAGATATTTCCTTGATGCAGATTTTTCCTTTGATTAAGTCACCAGTGCCCTTTGTGCTTCCACTGGAGTTATCTCCAAATATGACATTGGGTCCTTTGGAAGCTTTATAGTTGATAAGACTCTTCTGGTTCCCTGTCATGCGTCTTGAGCACCCACTGTCAATATATCATATTTCTTTGCTGCTCCCAGACACCAGTTCCTGTACTCACGAGAGAAATCACTTTCTTTTAGGTACCCATACTAGTACAGGTCCTTTCTTGTTAGTATTTATTCTCCATTTAGGAACCCATACTTGCTTTACAATAATCTTTCTGTTGTAAGTCTTGATAGTTCCTTTAGGTGTATAGGTCTCTGGCAGATATGGAAATTGGGTTCCTTTAAGCTTTCTAGATGACTGTCTATAGTTCTTGCTTTCATGCTTAGGTTGCTGGAACCAGCTTTTAACAGATTTAGACTCATGGATAGTTCTAAAGGGTTTCTTTCCCTTTTCTTCAAGGCTTCCTTTATTTTCTGCTTGCACTTCCCCCTGGATTAGACAATTTATTTTGATGTGGGGTAGTTGCAGGCACAAATGTGGGTGCACTTGAAGTACTAGCAGTTGAAGTGGAATCCTTTTCACAGTAACCTATGCCAGTAAAGCTTTTTAGACTTCTTTGGATATTTAGCATAGCATCTAAGTCTTTAGAGGATTTGTTGAAGATATTGATTGTTTCAGTGAGGACCTTCTTCTCATTTACTAGCTTAGTGACTTGTAATTTGAGCTACCGATTTTATTTTTAAGATCATTGCATGCTTGACTTTTGGATTTTCTACTGCTAATAGTCTTTCTAGTAAAGCATGCTATCCCTTAAGCTCTATATTCTCTATTTTTAACTCCTCATGGGTTGAAGTGATTTGTTCAAAGTCACTCATGATTTGTTTGAACGCACAAATCATATTTAACTTTTCATTAATTTGAACAGGAGAGTTGAGATATATTACCTCATCTTCAGAGTCGTCACTTTTTTCCATGAGGCAGATTAGAGCTTCATTGTCTGAAGATGAGTCCTCCGAATCACTATCGGTGGTTGAGTCTTCTATCTTGGATGTCTTCTCAGGTGTAGCTGCCTGAGAGGATTCTGCCTCACCGATTAGCGCCCTCAGCTTTTGGCGCTCTTGCCATTTTCTTTCTTGTCTCACCTTCCGTTCATCTTCTGGATGTGGGCATTCCCTGGCATAGTGACCTGGCCTTCTGCAGTTATAGTAAAGATCGGTAGCTTTGGAGTTTGATTGAGGTGATTGCCCACTGGTTCCACTTTCACTTTGCTTCCTCCTGAAGTCGTCTATTCGTGAGTTCCTTCTTATGAACTTTTGAAACTTTTTCAGGAGAAGTGTCATATCTTCTTCAGCAGTGGCCTCCAAGGTGGCTACATGATCTTTGGACTTTCTTGTTTACTGAGGCTATCTAGCTGTTAATGCAGCAACCTTTGAGTTGCCTCTTTCAATTTCCAACTTCCTTCTGCTGATGTCGAATTCAAAGGCTTTGAGATCTAAGAAGAGATCGAACGTGCTCATAGACATTAAGTCTATAGACACTCTCATAGTTGTTGTCTTGCTATCCCACTCGATAGGAAGAGCCCTCAGCACCTTCATATTTTTCCCCTTTTGAGTGGTAGACTTTGTCCAAAGACTCAAGCTCATTAATGATGGCTGTGAACCTTAGGTCCATTTGCTCTAGGGTTTCTCCAGGTAGCATTTCAAACAGCTCAAACTTCTGAGTGGCTGTAGAAACCTTGTTTGCTTTTATTAGCTCAGTGCCTTCTCATATTTGCTCCAGTTTCTCCCAGATCTCTTTGGCAATTCTGCAGGTTTTCACCTTACTGAAAGTTCCTTTATCCAGAGTGAGGAATAGTGCATTCTTTGCTACGTTGTCAAGATTTCCTATTCTCCTTTCATCAGCTGTCCATTCTTCTCTAGGTTTTTCCAGAACGGCTGGGTGTGGGATGACTCCTGCATCTCCTTATATATCAGTTGCTTGATCCATAGCCCTAGCAAACAATGGATTAACTTTTGTAATTCTAGGTGGTCCTTCAGTGATGACACACCACATTTCATCATGGATGGCCGATAGATGTGCCTGCATGTGAATTTTTCAATCATAATATTCGTCAATGGAGAACATAGGTACTTTATGAGAATTTATGATGATTATGCTTACGATAGCAAAAAGGGTTTTCAGAAAAGAGACAAGATCAAGGATTGATCAGTTAGATCATACTTTTAATCCAACCCGCTCTGATACCACTTGTTGGTCCCAAGTGTTAGTAGGCTTAGAGGGGGGGGTGAATAAGCCTACTCAAAAATTTCAATCTTTTCTTCTAGAAAAGACACACAAGCAGTTTATAAAGCACTAACTGCCCTGAAGGTTACTGCTTGATCAGTCACCTTAAGCTTTTAATACAGAATGAGATTTTATGCGCTGCGGAAATACTTTTCAAGCAAAGCTTCTTTTCTGAAAATAGATATTATGCTTATAGATGATATACAAATGATAAAAGCAGATAAGCAATAATATCAACGAGATTAATGAAAACTCCACAGTAAGAGGTTCAAGGGTGGAGTAATCCCTCTACATCCTCTCTTCTCCTACACAAGGAGGAACTTTTGTTAGGTCAAACAGTTGATTTACACAAGCCTCGCTTAGACAACCTAAACCTAACAAAGACTGTCAGTCTCTCCCACACAGGGTTACTACACAGTGACCAAACTCCTCTAGCCCACACAGAGCTCTTGTTCTTCTACTAAGAACGTAAATACTTGATCAGGAACACCCTCTGAGCAACTCCTTTACAGTCTAAATGAAAGTAAGAAATCAACAACACAGGCAACAAGCTTAGAAACAATTGAGCTCTCAAAGCTAAGGATAGCTTGCTGCTAGACTGGACTTCAAACTTCTAAGTATTTGTGGATGATCTTTTATAGCTTGAGCATTTTGATCGTAAGAGTTTCAGATATGTTTCATGTGCCAGTCTTCCAATATTTATAGACGATTCAAATATTTGTCCGTTGGAGAGAGTGAGCCTTATTTGCAGCTTTTCGTAAATCATAGTGGCATTTTCTGCTTTGTTTGTACACTGATCGTTGAGGCTGTACATGACTTATGTTGCAATCGCCATACCTAGTCTGACTTCTCTGCAGACTTCTTTTTGCTTTTTAATACATGGCATATCTTGATTGGTTGCAAATGTGGCTTATGCCTAACGTTAACCTCGTACATGTTTTTCGAGGTAACTACTACAGAATCAGGTTGCTTATACTTCCTGATGCTTCAGTCATCTTCTGTTCTCCTTTTGTTCGTCTGGTAGTCAGTGACCTTCAGTAACCTTTAGTGTCCTCGGCCAGTATCCTTTTTGAGCAGCCTGCTGCTGATGTGCATTCTTGTATTTTCTCTTCGGTTTATTTGCAGCAGGGTCATCATGCTCCATTCCTTTGATCTGAAAGAATCATGTTCCTATACTTAGAGGTATTTATACAACAGAATCTAATACATAGCATCCTAGGCCCTGATCTATTACATATTTTGTCACTCATCAAAATCTTATACAATGTTCCTTACAAAAATGTACTAAATAAAAAAAAGAAAAAAAAGAAAACAAAAAGGAAATAAAATTATATCATAATAATAATGCATGCATATACATGGGTAAGAACTTATTTTGACACCTCTTACATCAATCTTACACCTCCTACTTCACTCATACACCTCAAACTTCACTCTCATACATCCTACAACAATTAAGGCGGCTCTTAATCAATCTTGTAACATTATTCATGCATCAATAGAAGAAAGAAAAAAGTATTAGAAGATACAAATGAAAGAAAAAAGTATTAGATGATACAAATAAGTTATTTAGTATTAGGGTTGGGAATAATTTGTTTATAAATTGCTTGAAGGTGTTGTGCTGTATTTGTAGGTGTTGTGCTGTATTTGCAGGTGTTGCATCTCTCTTCAGAAGATTTTCGTGAGTTGTAGCGATCGATTTAGGCTAAACCCTTTTATCACAGTCTAGAATATGAATTTTAGAACATGTATGTTAAATTTCAGAAGATTTAGAGTTAATCTCAATTTACTATGAATTTTCAAACATGACCCTGTTTTACGGTAAATTCATACTGTTTTTAGGTCTAAATCAGAGGATTTTAGTGACCTGTACCCTTCGATATTATGTATGATATTTTACTATGTTTTATAATTAGTTCTTAGGAACCTGAACAAATTTAGTATACATTTATTTGAGTCTTGTACGATTTATACGAAATTGTACAATATAGGCTATTTTCTGCATAAACAATGCTCTGTTTTCTGTTAATTTCTGAAATTCTTAACCGTTTATCTACATCATATTCATAAACTATATTTTACTATGTTGTAGAATTAGCTCTTAGGAACATAATAAAGTTTATCTTGTGAATTTTGGAGTAGAATAGAGTTTATAAGAAAATTTTCAAATAACTTTGTTTTCAGCTTATGTAATGCCCTGTTTGCTGCCAAATTGTAAATTACATATCTAATTGTGTGAATGATATTTCTATTTGAATTTTTATATACTATAAATCAACATGTTTTCTGTCTTCTGTGAAAAAATGATAAATTTTATAAATCCTATAAACTATGATAAATTTTTCATTGAAGGCTGAATTCTAGCTGAAATTCAAGTGCAAAACTAGTTAGATGAATGATTTTTAAGTCTTTGTACAAGCAGTTAAAATTTATGAATTTTCAGTATGTTATACTAACAGAAGATATGTGATCATATGAATAATATTGTGATTTTAGGAATTATATATAAATTATTAAAATTATTACATCTTTATGTGTCATTTATTTTAGGACTAAAATTGCTAGTTTAAAAATCTAAAGCTTAGGTTATAAGTATATTGGTTTACTTTTTTTTGCTAATCTTGTTTAAATGATTTTCATATGATAATATCAGCATCAAAACTTCATATTTGTGTCTAAAATATATATTGCATGATGTATGATTAATGTAAGTGTTTGAATAATGTGTATAGAATCATAATATTTACATTTAGGACGAAGTTTTACCTTAAGTTATTAATGATATGTTTTAGGTTAAATAACCTAATATAAGATACAAAAGATCATGTTATATGACATAAGAGACTAAACGATTAAGTGTGTCGAGTGTAGTCGAGACGACCGGTGAATCCAGAAGCAATCCTCGAATCGTCAACTTAAAGTGGGTAACTTCTACACTTTACTATGCGTTGATAATTAAATTAGTAAGTTATGTATGAAAATCTACGATTGAAGCTCTGTAGCTATAACCGATAGTTGCTTCACTATTGGGCGACGACCATAAGGGCGAGAGTGTCTGGTCTATGAAAGCAAGGTTAAGTGGGCGAGCGACTCCCACATTCCTTTATATTATGTATGGTCCAGGGTGAGCGTGCCCGAATGACATGTAGTATGTGCTTAGTAATTAAATTACTTCAATATATATTAGAGAGTATAGTTATCCCACTGGGATCCCTCTCCGGAGGTGTCCCATGATTCTACTTTTAATATTTTCAGGTCCGACATATGATGATGTGGACGTGTACCAAGCTGAACTGACTTTCCATCACCCCTTAAATGTTAAAGTACCAAAACAATACTTACTTTTGAGAACAATGCTAGATTTTTGATATGTAAATTATTTATGTTATCTCATGTAGGAGTATGTTTGAGCATTTAACCTAGAAATGTGGGAGCGACACGAGTTTTGGAAATTATTATGTTATGTTTAAAAAGAAAAAAAAATGTCTCGTGTTTTCATTTTAGTCTTCCGCTGTACATTATCTTATGAATTCTTTAATTAGTAAATACGTAAAGGGTGACGGCCTGATTCCCAATTAATGTGGATCGGGGCGCCACATATAAGCTCCTTGAAAGAGCTTATAAGATGTTAAGTGCTTATAAGCTCCTCAAAAGTGTTTGGCTAACTTTTAAAAATAAGATCTTATTTTATGAACTTATAAGATGTAAGGAACTTATAAACTATTTTTTGAAAAGTTGGAAAATCTCAACCTATTTCAAAAAATAAGAGTTTATTTTTCAAAACACCTTCAAATTTAATCATTGAAATTACACAAATGTCATTACTAACAACTTATAAGCTCCACCATCTTATTTACCCAAACACTTCAACAACTTATATTAAACTTAAATTAAACATCTTATAAGCTCTAAAAACATCTTATAAGATATGATAGCTTGTAAGCTCTAAAAATAAGCTTAGCCAAACACCCCCTTAATTCACATGTTTTGAATATACCTGAACTATATATATTTTTAATATATATTACATCACATATTTAAAAAAAATTAATCTCGTGCATCGCAGGGGTGAAAAACTAGATTCATGCCAAAAGTTCAAAACCAGCCCCTAAGAAGCAAGAAACCAATGCCAAGTAGATAACAATGATGTGGAGAAATTTTGGTTCCAAGTGGTTTAGAGGTTCAGAGCGGAGTGAATGAACCTCTCTCAATTTTTCAAAGTTTACTATCTTTCTGCTACATGTTATTGGTGCATGCATCAAACTTCTCTATGTTTTGCTTGCAACACTACGAGAATGTAGCAGCTTAACACTTCAGAGTTTTTGTACACAGCGGAAATTGGTTCGATAAAGTTCCAGCACGAAATATTAACTTTTAACTAAAGAGTTAGAAGACTAGACATGAAAAACACGTAGAGCATGCAATAAGCCATATATAAGATGCAACATGATATAAAATGGTAAAAGTAACAATATAAATAAACATAAGGCTTATAGAGGTTCGAAAGTAGTGTAATCATTTTACGTCATGCCTTCTCCATCACAAGGAGGAAGTCCATTAAGCTATGTTTGAATTACATGACTCTTCCTAACATACTTTGCCTAAGGGAAACACCTACTGAAATCCTTACTCCCACACAGTTTTCAGCGATTAAACAGGTTCACCCACACATAGGTTTGCCTAACCCACACAGGGTATTATCTTTTTCAAGACTAAAATACACAACAAAGATATAAATCAAAACAACTGTGGGCGCCTAAAACAACCCACACACACACTATAAAAGGTTAATGAAATAAAAAGGTCTTCAACTGTGTGAATTTAAGTCTTCTTGTGATCTTCTTGTTTATTGTAAACATGTTTTTAGATTGAGTGACTGGTTTTTAGATTGAGTGACTGAAAACACTTTAATCTTTGTAAGCTCGGAATTTGATGTAAGTTCGAGAGAATATATATGTAATTGTAGGTTTTCAATAATGTTCTTAGCTCCACTCTTCCTCCTTTTATAGGTATAGAAATATGCTAGTTGAAGGTGGCACACTTCCAAACGTCATTGTCTTGAGATCTCTTTTGCTGCACCAATCTTGTTCTTCACTCGTCCTTGTCTTGATTTTCTTGGTTAGCTTGTTGATCCTCTTGATCTTCAAGGTACAACTCCATTAACGCACATTTACAGGTTGTATGCTAAGTCTTTGTCTTTGACGCAGGCGGCAGCACTGTATTGGTGCTCTGTACCTTTGGATAGGTCGCATTCTTCAACGACCTGATTTGAACTTTAACAACTGCAGCTAAAATTGAAGTTATATATCCTCATTTTGTAGGTTTGTAGTAGCTTTTCACTGATCCCATAGATGATCTTCTGCAAGTTCTTTTTAGTAGCTGCAACTTATTCCGGCTTGCATTTAAGTCTTCTGTTACAGCTTGTCTTTCTTGCAGCATGCAACATGCAGTGTACTTCTTTGAATCTTTTATCTTTCAGACTGTTGTATCTTTTAAGCTTTTAGTATCGATCCTCGATACAACTTGCAACATTTTTAACACTTAGAAGAATTCAAGACTTTTAAATATACTACTTATTACAAAATATGGGGTACTATAAATTCCTAATAGTTACAATAGTTTTATCTCATCAAAATTTGAAGTATTCAGTTCTTACAAGAACAACACATGTTTCGATTGACATAGACTTGGCCACTATAAGAATTATTGTTTGAAGTACAAGTAGTTTCTGAAATCCAAAACCAAAACGCCTCAGACTCAGGAAAATTCAATTATAGAAAAGGTCGCATCAAGTTCAGACTATGACTCTATAGAGGTTTTTGCAGTCACTACAACTAACCCTAATTCAGATTGGATTCTTGACTCAGGTTGCACTTTCCATATAAGTCCTAGGGTGGAATGGTTCATTAATATAAAGTTAAAGAGAGTTGGATCAGTTTTTTATGGGAATGATCACACTTGCTAGAACAACGATCTCGTGATTCCCAATCTTCGAATTCTCCTTCCCGTCTTCTTATGGATGCTCTTATAATTTGTGTTTTCTCTCTATGAATGCTCGTATCATTTTTAGAATAATTCAGAATTTATATATCTTCTCAGGAGTCTTGGTGGTTAAGAAATCAGATAAAATCCACACAAAACAAGTTTGAGGCTGATTAGGAAACCGAGGCACGGTCGTACTCCACGACATGATTAACCGTGCCCCACTGCAATGCCCACTGATTGGCTGCGCACAGCCATGTCCCAGGACACGGCCGAGTGTGCACCACCGATAATGATTTCTACCCTGTCGTGGGGCATGGCCACTCCGTGTTCTGCTGCTGCTTACCGTGTGCACGCCAATGCACAACTCCATTTTCCTCATTTTCGGCTTCGTTTCTTCCTAGATCATCCACAATTTCTTCCTTGATCCCTAATAACACTTGAAATTAGTATTTTTTCCACTAAAAACATGAAACTCAACACAAAACCATCGAATGCAACTAAAATATGAAAAGTATCCAAATTGCCACAAAAACGTACACAAACACATTCAATCGACCATATAAATATACGTAAAAATATAGAAAATTTGACACTTGTCAAATTCCCCAAAACTTAAACCATTGCTCGTCCTTGAGCAATATCAAGATCTTATCAACTCAAACACATATCTCAAAAGAATGAACCAAGTTTCACAAACTATAACTCCAAACACTCAATTGAAATAAAAACTCTCCAAACTTAAGCAAATACCTCAAATAATCCACAATCATGCAATTTAAGGAATAATGAACCTCACAAGGCAAAAGTGTATCACTCACACTCAAAAGTGTATAGAATAGGATGTGTTTACGCTCAAATCAATTAATCAAGTACAACCTACCATAGACTTGCAAATCGTGTTACTTCTCCACCACTTTCTTACATGTGAATCTAAGAATCAAAAAACACTTTTATTTGGACGCAATGAGGCTCTTTAGACGTGGTAGGAAAATTTGTATAAAAGTGACTAAAAAACATATGATTGAAGCTACTTCACCAATTCAACTCGAATAATGAATTTTTTCAACTTCATGAAGTCACTTCAAATTATAACCTATATCCAAAATGAGTTCCATAAATATATCAAAAAGATTTACTCAATCGAGTTCTAGAATAGACACAACTCAACTAAGTGTAAAAATACATTAAAGGCACAACTCATGTAAAAATTTCTTTCCCACCAATCACTTCCTCATCTTACTTTCCCATTTTTTTCTTCCATCTCTTTTTTCATCATTTTTTTTTTTTTTCAAGCCACTTGCTTTTTTCTCCAAACAATATCCACCAATTTCTCTAACTCCATTTACATCCCTATCAACTCCTGCACTTTTCACCAAATCACTTCTCATTCAAGCTTTACACGTACATGTGGTCTCAAAGGAGATACCAGAGCAAGTTCTAGAGATATTCACAAGAAAATTGACAATCACTCAATTAAGAAATCAAGAATTGGTATAATGTCTAGTCAATGCTCAATATCTCACTTGGCTTGTTTTCATACTCCTCAAAACACACAATCATTTGATGCTTAAATATATTCACAAAAAATTCAGAAGATCTCGACTCAATGCTCAAATATATTCATAAAAAATTCAGAAGATCTCGACTCAGTCAAGTAATAAATCATCAAGTTCATTCAATTCAATTCATCCTTTTCAAGACCGAGACTTTCATTTCACATTTTTCCACAAAATCACAAGATCATAGTTCATCCTAAAAATTAATAAAAATCTACCTAAAAAGTAATAAACGTGCTAAAAAACAAAAAAAAAAATTCTAAATGCAACAAGAATACAATGCAACATAGTTTCAGAGATTCCATCACATGTTCCAAATCCATCATTTTTCTAAACACATAAAATCATAATTTCCTACCCCAAATTTGAAGTCGACAATACCAAAGGAGACATAGCTACAGACACATAAAAATTAAAGAATGATAAAAACAAGGACATAAATCTCTCAACCTCTCAATCCTAATCATCTGCGGGCGGTGGCGGTGGTGGGTACCCATGGCCCATCGATTAATCAGTGAATTTTTCAAGAATTGGAGGATTCGGTATTAGGGTTCGAATTGAGGGCGAATTTGTGATGAAATTCACCCCAAAATTGGAGCTTTAAACCCATTGTGCAATCGCACACGGTTGTATCCTAGGACAAGGTCGCCCTTGTGTGACCACTTAACCCGTTCTGGCAACTTGCGAATGGTCGTGTCCTAGGACACGATCGACCGTGCATGAATTCCAATTCCTTCTAGACACTGACTCACGGTCGCTCCAGGACACGGTCGAACCGTTCGCCAGTGCTCGATTTTTTTTTGTTTTTTAAGTTTACATTAACGTGAAAAAGAACCTATCTACTCTTGGTTTACCTCCCAAATAACAATAAGTTTAACATCTTCAGCCAGACATGCATGGTAGACATACTTACATTTTATGGATCCGTCAAGTAGTAAACACACTTGGTTGTCTCTTTAATTTCACTGCCATAGTATAGCTTGATGTGTTGGGCATTGACATCGAACGTGTTTCCATCCTTTGCTAGCAGCTCAACATAACCCAGATGAAACACCTTTTTGTCCCAAAATAGCCCAGACCATCTTGTTAGGAATTTAAGTGTTTAGTTTTGATGAGACAAAAGTCAATTATGTAATAAGGAATTAGAGTACCTCTTTTCTCACACTGTTTAAGTAAGCTAGTTTAAGTTAGATAAGTTGTTGGGCTGAAGACATCAAAAAATTCACTAAGGCATGAAAGTCAATTATTACTCCATACTTTTCCAGCAACCTAGAAAATTTTTTGTAGAGGAAATGTTTTCCCTTATCACTAATAATTGCTCTAGGCGTTCCGAATTTATTGAAGATGTTTTTCTTCATAAATTGTAAAACCACCTTAGCATCATTAGTTTTTGTGGGAATCGTTTCTATCCACTTGGAGACATAGTTAACACCTAGTAAGATGTAATTATAGTCATTGGATGGAGGAAACGGTCCCATGAAGTCTATGCTCCACACATCAAACATTTCATCTGAAAGAATATTAGTGAAGGACATTTCATGTCTTCGGGATATATTTCTCGTCCTTTGCCAACGATCACATCCCATTACAAAGTTATAAGAATCTTTAAATAAAGTAGGACAATAAAAACCTGATTGTAGTACCTTGATAGTCATCTTCTTTCCAATGTGATGTCCTCCCACAGGTGATGAGTGACACATTTCCATGATGTCATCCCATTCTTCCATTAGTACACATCTCCGGATCAGCAAATCTGCACATCTCCTAAACAAATATGGGTTATCCCACATATAAAAATTTATATCAATGAAGAAACTTTTTCTTTTGATATGCATCTATATCCGATGGAAGGACTCCTTTTGCTAGATAATTGACGATATCTACATACTAGTGCACTAGATCATCATTTATTGCAAGTATGCACTCATTGGGGGAATTCTCTTTAATTTCCCCGTGTACCTCCATTTCGGCATTCTCAAGTCTCGAAAGATGATCAACCACCATGTTTTCGCATCCCTTCCGAACCTTGATTTCCACATCCAATTCCTACAAAAGTAAAATCCAACAAATTAAACGAGGTTTAGCATCTTTCTTTTCAAAAAGATAGTGAATACCTGCATGATAAATATAGACTATTGTTTTTGTGTTGATCAAGCATGAGCGAAATTTGTCGAATGCAAAAATGACCACCAACATCTCCTTTTCTGCGGTGATATAATTTTGTTGAACATCGTTCAATGTTCAACTTTCATAATAAATCGACCTCAACAATTTGCTCTCTTTTGTTCTAGCAGCACTCCCACTGCGTAATCAACAACATCACACATCAACTCGAATGGTTGCGACCAATCAGGTGTGATCAAAATTGGTTCACTTATCAAAGCTTTCTTTAAAGTTTCAAATGCTTCATGACATTCGACGGTGAACTTGAACTCAGCCTCAATTACCACTATCTTGGCTCTATCCACTTCGAGTCCTGCAGCTGATATATGGTGACCAAGTACGATTCCATCTTTTATCATGAAATGACACTTCTCTCAATTTAGAGTCAAATTGGTCTCCATGCATGGCTATAATACTCTAGCTAGATAGTCAAACAAGAATCGAATGAAGTTCAAAAAACAAAAAAAAATCATCCATATACACTTCCACAATATTTTCAATTAAATTATGAAAAATATTCATCATGCATCTTTGGAAAGTAGCATGGGCATTACATAACCCGAATGACATTCTTCGAAATGCGAAGGTACCATATGGGCATGTAAAAGTTATTTTCTCTTGGTCCTCTGGTGCAATTGCTATTTGATTGTATCCGGAATATCCATCAAGAAAACAATAATAGTCATACCCCGCAAGTCTATCCAACATTTGATCAATAAAAGGAAGGGGAAAATGATCATTTGGAGTGGTGGTGTTCAATTTTTTGTAATCAATGCACACACCACCTTGTTACCGTTCAAGTGGCTATGAGCTACTCGTTCTCGTTTTTCACCATTGTCATTCCTCCTTTCTTTGGCACCACTTGTACCGGGCTGACTCAATTGCTATTTGAGATAAGATATACAATTCCTGCATCTAGCCATTTCAACACTTCTTTCTTGACCACTTCCTGTATAATTAGGTCAAGCCTTCATTGGTTTTGGATTAAAGGTTTATAAGTCTCCTCCATTCTAATTTTTGTGCATAACGATGGCGGGACTTATTCCATTTACATCCGTTATTGACCAACCAATTACCGTTTTATGTTCCCTAAAACACGTATCAATTTTTCTAATTAAATAGAGTTCATAAAAGAAGAAACAATTATCGGATTTGATTTATCGTTACCCGAAAATGCATATTGAAGTTGATTGGGAAGCGTCTTGAGTTTCGGAGAAGAGGCGTCTCGAACGAGATTCAAATCCTCATCTGGGCACTGGTGCACGGCCGTGACTAATGCATTACTTTCATTGCAGCCGTGCTCCAAGACACGACCGTGCATCACCTTACAATTAGTTTTACAGCCAGGCACGGTTTGACCGTTTTCTAGGACACGGTCGTGCCTGGCTACAGGACCTCCATATTCTCATTTTTTCATCTTTTCTTCGATTTTCTTTGTTGGTATTTTTGCAAGAAATCCAAACAATAAATCTCGTCAATCACATCCTCAGTTTCCATATATGAATTTTTATTATGAGTAGTGAGAGATTTCAATAAACAATGTTTCAACGGATCTTTCATCAGAATACAATCTACTTGTTCCTCCACATAGAAGTCCATAATATCCACAAAGCTGCACATATCTTTGTGAATGTTGAACACATGCCTTTTTGTACGTCAATTAATGCTCTTCCCGTGGCAAAAAATGGATGTCCTAGGATCAAAGGTATGTCGTGGCCCTCTTCCATGTCTAAGACAACAAAATCCACCGGAAATATAAATCGATCAACCTTCACTAATACATCTTCATTAATGCCCTTAAGATAGGTCACCGATTTATCCGCTAATTGCGACATAACTGTTGAGGGCTTCACATCTGCAAGTCCAAACTTCTGAAAAATCGATAAATGCATAAGATTTATGCTTACACCAATATCGCACAAGGCCTTATCGAAATACGATCCACCAATTACGCATGGAATTGTGAAACTTCCCTGATCCTTCAACTTTTGTTGTAGCTTTCATTGTAAAATCACACTACATTCCTCTGTACATTCATTTCGTTGCTGCTCAATTGATCCCATATAGTGATAGATTCGGTTGAAAGGGATGTAAACCACGACTTAGCCTTATCTCGTAGGGAGAACAATAATAATCGAAGTCTAATTGCGCCATAAACCCCCTTGAATTTGATTGTGTCACATACTTCCAATAATTGCGTCAGATGCGCATTTGGGTCTTCCAAGTGACTTCCACTAAACAGATTTTGTTGAACCATGCTATTTAAAGCCGACTTCAACTCAAAATTGTTTTATTGGATTGGGGGCCTCACAACCCCTCATCCATTTTGTCTTTGATTGGAAGTAATCTCAAATAACCCTTTGAGCAACTCCCTATGGAATATCTTCAGCCATTTGAGTGAATAACTGTCTTCGTGTTTTACCACGTCTGTAAGTAGCTTCAATTTCGTGATCGAATGCAATCAAGACTAACTTTTTAGAGCGCGTGTTCATGCATTACCTGAAAATATCAATAAATGAGTATCAAATACTCAAAATAAAATAACTAAGAAGTAAAACAATAAAGGGAATCTTAGATTAAAATCAAAAGAATAATTTAGATATCAACTATCCTAACTTTAGTCCCCGCCAATTGTGCCAGAAACTTGTTGACTTATTTCTTTAAGCTACTCCCACAAGTGTACGGTGTCGTAGATTGTAGACACGGCAAGTAAGGTCGATCCCACAGAGATGCTAGGATTAATAATTTATCTAAATTCTACTCCTAATTTTATCCAAGTTATCAACTTTCAAAGATGTCAAATTAATTATACTAAACAAAATGAAATTAAAATTCACAATGTTAGGATATAAAGTATTTTGTTTTGATGAGACATAAACCAATATTTGACATATAAAAGATGAACAACATATATATGGTCTCCAATGAACAGGTTGCTGAGTAGAAGAAAACATCAAAATCACTAAGGCATAAAGGTCACTCTACAACAACATAATACTTCAGAACAGTTAGGTCACTGCAGTAAGCTTATGAAGGAAGCCAATAAAAAGGTCGCTGAGTTACTGGTAGAGACCAGTGAAGTAAAGCTAATCAAGAGAAGACACGTGGACAACAAGTATGCCCCAAAGTCAACCGCATTTAATAAAGCGTATTATAAAGATCTAAAGCATTAAATGTGTTGGTCCCCAAAAGTGTTGTAGGTAGGCTTAGAGGGGGGGGGGGGATGAATAAGCCTACCTTCTTTTCAAACTTTTCTTCTAACTCTTTTCGGCTCACTTCTAATAACAGTAATCTTTTGGGAGGTTACTGATTAGAGTGGTTTGCGGAAGCTTAATACTGAGTCGAGTAGAAGATGTGCAGCTTATTACAGAGAATGCATGTATGCATGAAGTGCAGTAAGCAGATAAAGACACAAGGATGTATAGAGGTTCGAAGGTGGAGTAATCCTTCTACGCCCTCTCTTCCTCCTCTCAGGAGAGAATATTGGTTAAGCTGGTTGATTTACATAGACCTATCTATTACAACCCACCCTTAACGAATAAGTAACAAGCCTTCACACAGATGTTTGCCTACTTTCCTTTGACCCACACAGGATCCTACACTACCCACCCAGGGTCCTCACTTTCTCTCCTAGAAAGTGGTAAACTCAGCAGGACATTACTCCTAGCACTGAGTACTCCGAGACCACCTTTTAGAGAGGTTTATCTCCTTCTTCTTTAACTGGGTGCAACAAGCTTGGCCTCCATTTGCAGACTGATTCTGCTGAAGCTTGTTGCTGACTGGTAGACTGGGTGTGCGTCTTCTTGGGGTGTGGAGTGTTCGAGCTCTTCTTCTTTTCATCTACTCATTTTGAACACTCTCTTCTCTAAGGCTTCCCCCTCTTTCTGCACTTCTCTCTTTTAAGCTCTTCTCTCTTCTTTTGCGCTTCTCTCCGTGAGCTTGGATATTCTTATGTGCTCACTTCATCTCTCTTCCTCGCACCTTCAGTCTTCAGTCCTTCTCTTTATAGGGTTTGTAATCTACCCGTTGAAGGTAGACAGATTTCCATCATTTATGCACACACTCCTGACACACGCCAACTTTTCACTTTCCATGTGTCTTATTCTGGTTGGCTCCTCTTCTCTTTTCTCTCTACCGGTAACTTCTTGTGTCTACCGGTAACTTTGACTTTTCTCCCCATGCCTGCTTTGCAGCTTCCTCCTCTAGCTTCACTCTGGAGCTTCCTCTTCTGGCTTGCTCCTTCAGGTGGCTCGAGGCTTCTGTAGCATGTTGCCTATGCAGTATGCTTTCGACATGGTCTTCTAAGTAGCTTCCTAACCCGCTGTTTCCTTCTTTGGTGAGGTCCGTTCAAGTAGCTTCCTGAAGTCAATAGTATCCTTATCAGTTCACCAGATTCTTTTTAACCATTCTCTTCAGTATCCTTCCTTTTGACACTTTCTCTATTTCTTTTAATCTTCTGTAGTAACTCTATTGCAGTAATCTATCCTAAGATTGGTTATGCATATTAGAGTTACTTAAGGTTTTGTCACATCAAAACATTCTACAAATGTATCCAACAAAATGTAGAAGATCTTTCTTCTTCAATGGGCAGATTTTCTATCCAACACATAGAAGAAGCTGAAAAAAAAAGCGTTACGTGGGGGCTGGAAGAGAGGAGCCAGAGACTAAGGGGAAAAGGACTGACAGATCCTTGAAATATGCGCAATCAAAGTACAAGACCCACAGTCATTTAGTGAAGCAGCAAGCTACAATAAGGTAATCTGCACTTAGAAGTTTAAGCTTGTTGCACCACGTTGAAAAAAAATGTAAACACATCTTTTATAGATTGTGATTAGGAGTATTTTGTGCTAGGAAGAGTTTCCTGCTAAGCTTTTCGCTATTTGCAGAAAAGAGTAAAGATCCTGTGTGGGTCATTGGTCGAGTAAGAAAGTAACTTGTGTGGTAGAAGCTTGCTACTCTTTTGTTAAGTTTGGATTGTAATAACTAGGGCTGGTAAATCAACAAGATTAACAAAGTTCCCTCTCACCAAGCATCATACTGCACTTGCATAAAAATCTGATTTTCATATCTTGTGTTTTCATAAAAGTATTTTCCACTACACAAAACTCTAAGTTAAAACTGTTCAATAACCTTCCAGAAAGGTAACTGCAGTATCATTGAGCAGTAAGTTTCCTAGCTACCTACGCAGTGAGCTGAACTATATATCTTTGGAAAAAAGTTAGAGAAATCAAGAGAAAGTTTATTCAACCCCCTAAACCTTCTACCACTTGGGATCAACAAGTGGTATCAGAGCTGGTTGGACTGAAAACCAACCTGAACTGGTCTGTCCCCAGATCTTATTTTTCTGTAAACATATTCTTTCAAAATTCACATCATGGATATGCATAATCAGAATGTAGGCTCATCTGTCCTCCATGCACGACAAGAAGTGGATCACCTTTTTAGAAGAACTAATGAAGATCACAAAGCTCAATCCAGTTTCACTAGAGCAATCGACTCTTCATAGAAGTACAAAACACATCGAATCAGACAAATTTCCTATCCCCATATAAATCTTGCCTATTATTTTGAAAGTAAATTAGGGTTTACCAAAATAACTTGTTAATGTTGTAATCGTCGTTGTCTTAGGATGTCAAATCTTAAAAGCATTGAAAATTCTAAAATTTTCAAAAGGGTCTCTGATCGATAGGTCACTGGAAACAAGGTCACTGGATACCAGGTCATTGGACACAAGGTCACTGGATTCTAAGATCACTAAGCATAAAGTCACTGGATACCAGATCATTGGACACCAGGTCACTAGAACTAAGAGGCATTAATACTCGGAATATTAATTGTAAGAAAAAGCAGTTGTAGATTTTGATGACACAAAATTGTTGTTACCTTACTGCTTTTATTTTCATATATTTCCCATTGTTTCAATAAGTAGCAAAATCTTGTTTTGAAGTCTTCCACTGAAACCTAGCGCTGCAAGCTGTAAGCAACAAGGAAAGGAAGAAGTCGGCCTACAGCGAGCCATACTTGGAAGAATTTTGAAGAGGAAGAGTTTTGCTGCATGTTGTATGCCGGAGACTGCAACCTATAAGTAGCAGCAACTCTAGATGCAACACTAACCAATAAGTTGCAGCAACTGAAGTGAAGCATGTAAAGTGGAATCAACTTTGAAGTAATCACCATCCACTGCATGTTTTAGTGAATACGAGGAAACATCAACTTCATTGAAGCTACGGTGCTCAACATGTCGTCACATAAATACAAATTCAAGGACGGCAAGTGAATGAAGAGCTGCCACCTAGCCTGAGCAACTGTCTGCGATCTGCAACAAAAGGATAGCCCCATTTAATGACGCTGAAGCTTAAAGAGAAGCATGTCTCTACCTTTTTCAGGAGCGCATTAAATGGGTGTACCTTGAAGATCAATGAAGATCAAGAAGGAGGAATGCTGACCATCCAGATCGTATCAAAGAAGGATGAATGGATCAATGATCAGGATGTAGCAGCAGAAAAGAAGAGCTTAAAAGAAGATACGTGGAATGTGCACTCTTCAACTGGTGCATTCCACCAACTATAAAAAGGAGTGAGGCTGAAGAACTAGATGACTGAAAAATTGAATCACGTATTGAATATGTATTTACAACGGTCATCAAGCTTAAAAGAAAATACAAGTGTTTTCAGTCCCTCAGTCAACCTAGAAGCAAAACATTCCATCATCGAAGATCTTTGGAGTGTTGTTGCTTCGCCACAGTTGGAGAAATTCTTTTTAACAGTTCATTTTACTATGTGTGTAGGTTGTTTTATTTTGGTGTCCACAGTTGATAGGAAAGATTCCTTGTTGTGTGTTTTTGGTCTTTGTATAGACAATATCATGTGTGGATCATGTCTGTCTATTGAAACCTCGAGAGGGAGTAAGAGACTTAGTACGTTGTGTTCATCCTTAGGTTGATTTTAGTTAAGGAAAATGTGTCATGTAAATCTATAGTGATATTTCTAGTAGATATCCTCCTTGTGAAGGAGAAGAGATGATGTACAAGGGTTACACCACCTTCGAACCTCTATAAAAGTCTTGCGTTCATTTACTGCTTTCAGCATGCATCTCTATATTCTTGTTGCATGCATATTCTATGGCTTTTATGTGCTTATATGTGAACTAGTCTATTAACTTAATAGTTATAAGGTTAGTATATTTGCTAAAACTCTTTATTGCCTTAACAATTTCGTTATGCATATACTCTAAGTGTAAAACTACAATTAACTAGTTTGTTGCAAGCCGTACACCAGTCTGTCAAATTGCTGCAAGCAACGATAGCTTACAGCAGGTTGCAACAATAAAGAGAAAAGGTGAAAAAGAAGAGAGGTTCATTCACCCCTCTGAACCTTTGTAACCACTTGGACCAACATTAACACATGTATTATACTCGAAATACTAGGTGACTGAACGACAATATTTATTGAGGGATATTTATTTCTCCATGTATTATACTCCAGCTACCTTAATAATCAAATGTTGCTGAACCTAAAAATCAATCCCACTCAGCGACGTGGGAGACCACCTTTTTAGGTGAGAGACATACAGTTTCTAGTAATTAAGTCCCTGAAATTCTTTGAAATTACAAAATAAACCCCGCATCAAAAATCTCATCCGTCCGATGGAGTGACCTTTGGAATAAAATTCAAATCTCGAACGTCCGATCAGATTCTCTACTGAAGAAAAAGATTTGATGATCAAATCAACTGGCTGGAAGATCAAACGTTTCACGCTTTTGAACAAAAACTCACTAAAGCCTAATCTCTCTCATTCACTCTGAACTTTTTTTAATTTTCTTAATTTTCTTTGCAAGTTATTGCTTACTAACTCTCTCTCTCTCTCTCTCTCTCTCTCTCTCTCTCTATCTCTCTCTCTTGCACCCTATATGAGAATCTGGTAGAGACCTTCTATGAAGAAGCAAACATTGCTGCCAGAAGCAACCGTATCATTTTCAGAAACGGCGAGGAGAATATGATCATTGATGAGCAATTGGTAGATTTTCAATATCTCCAAGCTGGGTATGGATGCCAGCAACTTGGTCACCTATGGCGAAAACCTTCTAGGTGAAGCCTGAACGACCTACACCGGCAGAGACAATATGGTGGGAATGACTAGGAGTGGCAATAAGAAGCTCTTTCTCTATGAGTATGAGCTTCTTTACGACATCTGCTGCCACATTATCGATAACTACTTGGGGAGTTTTGACAAATGCACTAACCTGTGGTTCAGGATGATGATAACTTCATTACTTGATGAATTTTGGGACTTAATTTCATATTATTTTATGTTGAAAAACATGCAATAGTGGAATTTTATTTAGATTTCATTATCTTTTTAAATTTCACGTTTTTTCTTGATTTGAAAGGAATGATAGGTTTTAGCACAAAATGAAAGTCCTATGGAATTTAACGCCAAGTTGGAGTCGAGATAGGGAGTCGATAACGCATAGTTATGGAAGAAATATTATATCTCGAGCTCTAGAAGTCCAAATTTAATGTTTCTTATCTTGTTAAAAAGGTAAGAAGGAGTTCTCAAACTTTCATGTTGGAAGTTTTAGTAAATTCTTCCCCCACGAAAGCATACTATTACAATAAGTTGAAAGTCGTGCAAGAATGTCTTGATTTTCCTATTGACAGGGTTTGAGTAAATTTGTCATAAATTGGTGTACAAAACTGGTCTTTGGCTGAACTTAGTGGCATTAGATAGCAGACTTCAAATTCAACAATGTTTATGAAGAAGTCGAAACTCAATTATGAGCATAAGAGGACCAAATCGAGGCTGAAAGTCAGGATTCTCGGCCATCCGGGTCAGTTGGTCGGGTCGTAGGGTTTTAACCCCTTGTAGACTTCTATTCGGATACAACTTGTTCCAAGTCCGATTTTTCACCTTCTTGGATATAGATTAGGACTTGGGGAGTCAAGGGATAGACATGAAGATTCACAAGCATTAATCCACATCCAAATACAAAAAACCGCATCTTGAGAGCAAGCAAGTAAACAATGAATTGAAGATTCAAGAGTCAAGAACAAACCATCGAATCACGAATTCACTAAGTTCTTCTTTGATTTTATTTCTAATTTTTATCATGTTTTTTTTTCTAATTTAGTTTTCTTTGCGGGCATGATTTTTGGCTAGGGTCTTGTGTTCCTAGGACACGAGAGTAGTTCAATGAATTTCTTATTGAATATCTAGTTTTAATCTTTCCTCAAATCCATGATATTTTATTCATGCTTCCTTGTGCTTATTCCATGTGTTAGTCCTGATCAAATTTACGCATGCTCTAATTAATGAGATTGAGATTGAGAGAAGATATCTAATTATGGATTTAGGAATGCATGACTCAATTAAATTGTCTGGATCAAGAGATTGGTAAATAATTGGGGTGAGAATATATTCTTAGGAGCGTTTGAGAGTTGGTTATTAACAGCGAGGTAGAGATATAGACATTAATAATCAATCAACGGGTTAAGTTGCTCGAGACAGAAAGAGATGTTAATCTACAATTGTGATTCCTCACATAAAATAATTGGATTTGAGGTTGACTTTTGCTAGATTAGTAAACTTGATTGAAGTAGAATGAAAGTGTTGTCTTAGGATCCTTGTTTGAATTTTGATATTTCTTGACAATTTGCTTATTTCATATTATATTTCTTTTAATTAGATTCAATTCTCTTAATTCAGTCACCTAGATAAAATTAGGTAAATTAATTAGGTAGTTAACTAGATTCTAATTCTCTAGTCTCTGTGGAATTGACCTTGCTCGCCATATCTATAGTTGACACCGTACACTTGCGGTATATACTATAAATATACCATCGATCAAGTTTTTGGTGTCGTTGCCGGGGACTAAAGCTTTAGGATAGTTAATATTTGATATTTTTGCCTGATCGTAATCTAGGGATTATTTTGCTTTTGAAAAAAAATAGTTTTACTTTTCTTTTATTTTCACCTCAAAAAGTTTCTGAAATTCTCTTGTGTTTGTTTTCAGGTAGTGCATGAACACACGTTCCAAAAGGGCGACTCTGATTGGACCTGATCCAGAGATTGAATAGACTTGCAAACACAACAAAGCAAAAGGAAAGATGTTATTCAATCAAATGGCTGACATTCAAAACAGAAATCAAGTACCACCTGGGAATGGAGGTCTTGGGAATAATCAACCAAACGTTCCTGCTCAACAAAGGGCAATTCGAGATTATTTCTGGCCTCAACAAAACAGAAGGGGAGCTGTGAGACTACCAATTGAAACAAATAATTTTGAACTCAAACTAGCCCTGATAAGCATGGTGCAATAAAACCAATTTGGTGGAAGTCATTTGGATGATCCTAACGCGCATCTGGCGTAATTTTTGGAGGTCTGTGACACAATTAAACTGAATGGGGTTTCTGATGATACAATCAAGCTGTGCTTATTCTCATTCTCACTACGAGATAAAGTGAAGTTGTGGTTTAATTCTATTCTACCAGACTCAATTACTAGTTAGGATGAGTTGAGTAGGAGGTTTCTCTTCAAGTATTTTCCACCGAGTTAGACATTGAAGATGAAAAGCGAGATCACACAATTTAAGCAACTCGATAGGGAGTCTTTGGGAGAAGCATGAAAAAAATTTATCGATATCTTGAGGAGATGTTCTTAACATGGATTTTGGAGGATCAAGAAGTCTGTTTCTTTTATAACGGATTTCTTAGTTCCACAAGAGCAATGATAGAAACAATTACGGGAGGAGCGTTGCTAGCACAAAGAGTCCTGAGGAGGCCATGTATATTTTGGAAGAGATGGTGAAAAACAGTTATCAATGGCCGTCTGAAAGGACCATTTATAGAAAGGTGGCTGGAATTCAGTGTCAAGATCAAGTTTTAGCTGCTATAGCAGCGCTCACTACCCAAGTATCTTCTCTAGCGCATTCTCGTAATCAATCAATGGATAGTTCAAGCATGCAGATAGATGATTTTTCCCAACATAAAGAAGTTGAGGAGTTGAATTACATCGGGGGCAGAATTACAACAACTTTCGAAACAATAAATGGACATATCCGTATAATCATGGAGGGAGAAATCATGAGAACTTTTCATATGCAAACAATAAAAATGTTTTGGAACCTCCTCCAAGATTTTTTGTGACAAATGGGGTTATCAATGAAGGGAAAAAGTCTGCGCTTGAAGATGTGTTGGACGCATTCATCAAGGAGTCGAGATCACGGATGTCGAAGAATGAGGAAAAAGTTGATAGAATTGAAACTCAACTCAATAAAATGAATGTAGCAACTGGAGCACAATTCAAGGCACTTGAAACACTAATCAAGACAATTGAAACACAAATAGGTCAGATGACTGCGATTCTAGGGAGCCAACATCAAAAGGGCCAATATCCAAGCAACAACGAGATGAACCCGAAAGAGCATTGTCATGCAATTTATTTGAGGAGTGGAAAACAATATGAAGGACCTCCCATGCCTGCTGAAAATGTGAAAGAAGAAGCGAAAGAGTCAGAAGAGAGCATGCAAGACACAGTTGAGAAAAAAAGGGTCGAGGTGTTCGAAAGGTAGTAGAGACACCGAAAATTACAGTGTCATTACCATTTCCACATAGGATGCAAAAGCAAAAGTTGGATGAGCAATTCAAGATGTTTCTTGATATTTTCAAGAAAATTCACATCAACATCCCTTTTGCCGATGCTTTGGAGCAAATACCACATTATGCGAAGTTTTTTTAGGATATCATGTCGAAAAAGAGGAAAATAGTTAACAATGAGATGGTCAACTTAACTGAGGAGTGTAGTGCCATAATCCAATGAAAACTTCTACAAAAGTTAAAAGATCCAATAAGCTTCTCAATTCCATGTGATATTGGAGGGGTCCACTTCAAAAAAGTCTTATGTGATCTTGGACCATCAATTAATTTGATGTCATTGTCCAACTTCCAAATGCTTTATTTGGGAACATTGAGACAAAAGACAATGACTCTTCAATTAGCCAATCGATCGTTGAGGTTTCCAACTGGAGTTATTGAAGATGTGTTGGTTAAAGTTGATAAGTTCATCTTTTCGGTGAATTTTGTTGTGCTTGATATGGAAGAGAATTTTGATATGCCTCTAATTTTGGGGAGACTATTTTTGGCCACCGAACGAGCATTGATAGATGTGGATAAAGAGGAGTTTAAATTTAAGGTGAATTAAGGACAAATGACTTTTTCCATCTATAATGTCGTCAAGATTCATGAAGAAAGAGAAGAATGTCATTCAATTGGCATAATGGAGTTACGAGTCCAAGAGAGTTCAAAGGAAAAATCAATTGATGATCCTTTGAAAAATTTCCTTAGTCCCCAATCTTCTCTATTGATTTAATTAGTGACACAAAAGATGTTAATTCTCACAATGATGTTCATTATTTGAATTATTTGCATAAAATGTCAAAGAAAAAGTTCAAACTCAAATGTAATCATCATTCAAAGCAACGAAAGAAGGAATCAAGTTTTCAACTCAATGTACCGTAAGTTCTCTCCAAACTCGTCTAGGTAAAGATGTAAAATTAAGCGCTTGTTTGGAGGCAACCCAATTTGTTTTTTCTTTTTTTTTCTTTTTTTATTGTTCTTGTTGAATTTAGGTTAGTTTCATAGAAGGAAAGTTTTTTTTTTTCTTAGGATTGGTTCATTTTGTGAATGGTGAAATTGTTTGCTGATTTGATGACTGTGTAATGATGATGCTTAAAAAGAATCTTATGTGCTGAATGTAATTTTGTGGAGACATTGCATGGAGGAAAGTATGTGGATGAAATTGAATTGATGCTTTAAAGGGTGAATTTGACCTGTGAGATTTGTCCCTTTGGCTGATATATTCAAAACAATCATATTCATTTGTTGTGTGTATGTCAAACATGTGTGTTTCTCTCTAAAACTTGCTTTCGTATCTTCTTAAAACCGCATAAGTGTGTGTTGGACTTGAAAATGATTTTAGGTCATTTTTGTTTAAGTCTCATTGACCAAATATACATTTATCCCATATTTATTTTTCCCCAGTTAACCACTTTTGAGTCTATACCTTTTTCTTAATTAAGTCTAATGAGTCATTTAATTTTTTTACGTTTTGTCCTTACCCTTTCTTGGACTAGTATGTGGGTGGGAAAAAAGGTTACAAATGCGAACCAAGAGGAAAAAAATGGAAAATGAAGTGGGGATGTGTATCTCAGTCATGGAGACAAAAATTGTGATGTGAGCTTCAAAAAGGAATACCAAATAAAAACAAAATAACAAAAAAAAAAAAAACCCAACACTTAGTATAAAAAGGAGAAAAAAAAATACATGAGTTGTGACAATATCTCGGGAACTCATTGAGTTGTGTCTTTTCTAGAACAGGTAAATTGCGTCAAACCCCCTTGTGATTAGAAAATTTTGCATCGGTCCCCCTGTGTTTTGGAAATTGCATGACCTACACGTGTTTTTGAATTGAATCTAACTCCGTTAAATTTTTCATTGAATTTCCCGTTATACTCTTATTATAATTTAATTAAAAAAATCTTATAAACATAAAATACAAAAGAAGTTAGCCACGACAAGAGAAGGAAGCGTCGCCACTGCTAGAATCGAAGGAGCTCGCTCTCTTGGTTTTGAGCATTTTTGAGTTTTCCTAGTATGGCATTTGTCTTAGCCACGAAAAGAGCCATAACCAAATCTTCCGGCTTTTCTTCTCGAATGACCTTTTCATCTGTAGTGGTGAATTCAAAACCCATGTCGGTTAAAATCTTTTTGCGGGCAATAGAAAAGGTTCCAAATATTATCTTGAATCCTTGATGAGGAGTGGAAGCCATTGTTGGAAAAAGTAAACTCCCCTAAGAGATATTGGCAGTGAGGAATCCAATCAAAGGAGCTCATTCGAGAAGAAAACACTGCCACCGCTATTGGAATCGGAGGAGCTCGTTGGAGAAGAAAGTATCGCCACCGTTGGAATCGGAGGATCTCATCGGAGATTAAAACACCATCACCGTCGCTAGAATCATAGGAGCTCGTTGGAGAAGAAAGCTCTGCTGCCACTAGAATCGAATGAGCTCTAGCCCATGGCTTTCTCTATTGCATGTGGCCTCTCTGTTCCGCTGGAGTGAGATGTGTGTATATATGGTCTGTGGTGGGGCTGGTGGGTCACCGGCGACGCTCCGTCGTCGACCGTGGTGAATCCGACTGAGGTTGAAGTGGAGGGTAATGGGTGGGATTGTTTTGGGAAATGGGCCTCCTTTCAAAATTTGATAAGTTTATGGTCTTTTTTGTAAATATTGATATCTATGCACTTTTAATATTTATGCTTATGACCTTAGAATTACTTATGTAAGAAAAAGTAGTCGAAGATTTTGATGAGACAAAACGGTTGTAACCTTACTGATCTTATTTCATATATTTCCCATTATGTTTCAATAAGTAGCAAAAACCCTACTATGAAGTCTTCAACTGCAAGTACGCTCTGCAAGCTGTAAGCAACAAGGATCAGAAACAGTCGACCTACAGCGAGCCACACTTAGAAGAATTTCGAGGGGGAAAGTTTTTGTTGCATGCTGCATGAAGAGAAGCTGCAACCTTAGAAGAGCAGTTGTCTGAATGCAGCACCCGGAGAATAAGTTGTAACAACTGAAGCAGCAGTGCCAGTGGATCAACATAGAGTTTATCAACATCCACGACGAGCTAATGAAGAGTTGCCACTTGGCCTAAGCAACTGTCAATTATCTGCAACAGAAGGACAACCACATTTAATGGCGCAGGATCTTAAAGAGAAGCTTGTCTCTACATTTTTAGGAGCGAATTAAATGGGTGTACCTGTGAAGATCAAAGAAGATTAAGAAGGAGGAATGCTGGTCATCCAGATCGAATCAAAGGAGAATATACTTGAGCGTGAATGGATCAATGATCAGGATGCAACATCAAAAGAAATGAGCTAAGAAGAGGACACGTGGAATGTGAACACTTCAACTGGTGCATTCCACCATCTATAAAAGAGGATAGTGGAACTGAAAAACATGAAGGACTGAAAATTTAAGAATCACACACTAATATTCAACTTACAGCGATCATCGAGCTTACAAAGAATATAAGTGTTTTCAGTCCCCACTCAACCTAGAAGCAGGCATTCCAACATTGAAAATCTTTGAAGTGTCATTGCTTCACCACAGTTGAAATTTTTTATTTTAACCATTTACATTGTTGTGTGCATAGGTTGTTTTAGTTGGTGTCCATAGTTGATAAGAATAGTTTTCTTGTTGTGTCTTTTGGTCCTTGAGAAGGATAACATTCTGTGTGGATCCTGTCTGTAAGAAGAACCCTTGAATTGTTTTGATGAGACAAAACCCGCTATAACCTACTTCATTCTGTTATCTTAGTTTTATTCCTCATGTCTTGTTTATATGTTTTAATAAATAGCACAGATTCTACCCAAGGTCTTCCACTGCACTTAGATACTGCAAGCTGGATACAACATGGAGAGAAAGAAGTCTGCATTCAGCAAGTTCAACTTGGAAGAAGTCGAAGGAGAATTGCTTTGCTGCCGCTGGATAACTAGACGCTTCAAGCTAAGGATGTAGCGAGACCTAGTTGCAGCGAGAAGAATAAGTTGCAGAAACTGATGAAAAGACATGTCCGGCAGGATCTAAATCGAACTCTTAAAAGACTGCTGCATGAGCTCTTAATGTACGAGGAAACATCAACTTCAGTTGAAGATGCAGTGTGCAACAGGCCTGAACTCAAAGGATTATTAAAACAAGGACAGCGAGTGAATAGGAAGCTGCCACCTGTCCTGGAGGACCACCTGCAACCTGAAACAAAAAAGGACCGCCACATTTAATATACCTGATGCCAACGGAGGAGGTTGTCTCCTACCTTTTCAGGTGCGCATTAAAAATGTATGTACCTTGAATATCATGAGGATCAAGAAGAAGAATGTTGTGAGTCCAGATCGAATCAACAAGGAATATACCTGTGCGTGAATGGATCAACGGTCAGGATGTAACAGCAGAAGACAAAGGCTTACACGAAGACGCGTGGAATGTACACCCTTCGACTGGTGTATTCCCGCAACTATAAAAAAGAAGAGTGAAGACAAAGAGAAGAGAGAGGACTGAAAATTTGAAGATCGCGCACTGATATTCCAGTATACAGTGATCCAAGCTTAAAAGAAAATATCAACTCTTTTCAGTCCCCACTCAACCGAAGCAGAGCATTCTACCCATTGAAGATTCTGAGTATTCTTGCTTCCCACAATCCAATATTTGTGTTTATTAACCTTTTTATCAATGTGTGGATAGGTGTTTTTGGTGTCACATTTAAAGGGTAATCGTCTTACTGTGTTTTGGTCCTGTGTAGATAACATCCTGTGTGGATCTTACCTAGTTGTTGAAACCTAAGAAGATAGTAAGAACTTTAGTAGGCTTAGGTTGATCCTTAGAGTGTTTAGTAGGAAAAGAGTCCTGTAAATCTAAACTCTAGTGGATATCTTCCTTGTGAATGAGAAGAGATGACATAGAAGACTTACACCACCTTCGAACCTCTATAAAGTCTTGTGTCTGTTTACTGCTTTCTGCATTCATCTATTTATCTTGTTGCATGCATCATCATAGCTTTATGTCTCTTTGTGCATAAGTGTTAAAACTGGTCTATTAACTTTCTAGTTAAAAAAACTAATATATTTGCTGAACTGTCTTTCAAACATATTCCGTTGTGCAAAACTCTAAGTTGTTAGACTGGAGCAGTTAATTTGCTGCAAGCAAAACACATTATCTGTGAACTTGCTGCAAGCATCAATAGCTTATAGCAGGTCGCAATGCAACGAAAGAGAGTGAAGAGGTTCATTAAACCCCCCCTCCCACCCACTACAAGAAATATGCAGAAAGACAACACAGGAAAGACAACGCTTTCTGTTGTCTTTATGAAATTTACAACCGTTTTTACAAAAAGCGTTGTCTTTCTGTGTTGGATTGCGCTAAAAGACAACGCAAGTTCGCAGAAAGACAACGCTTTTGATAAGGGGTTGTCTTTCAGCGCACTTTTACGCGATAGACAACGCTTTTCTTCAACGCTTTCGAGGGGCGTTGTCTTTTAGCGCATTTTTTGCTCTGATAGACAACGCTTTTTGCAACGCTTTCGGGGGGCGTTGTCTTTCGGCGCATTTTTTGCTCTGATAGACAACGCTTTTTGCAACGCTTTCATGGAGCGTTGTCTTTCCGCGCTTTGAGGGAATCTACCCAAGTCATAATTTACATCTACCTAGCTAGGTCAAAATCGAAGGGCACGGTGAACAGAAAGGAGGTGGCAGACCGGCAAGCAGCCGGTGACGGTATTTGGTGACGGAAGTGCTGCGCGAACAGGAATACCAGGAATACCAGGAAAGGTGAGCGAACACAAGTACTGCAGTAGACAAATCGGCGATTGGACTACAAATCGGCGAACGACGGAAGTGGTGAAGTGCGGCGGCGGTGCAGTAGGTTCTGAGCCGATTGCTGGAGGAACTCCTCGCGTTCTGAGCCGGCTGTCATTCCGGTGTCTTCTGAAGAGGTGCCCAAGGTTCGCCAATTCGTTTTCCCCTTTTTCATGTTTTGTTAATTGATTGGATCCGATTATCACGTTTAGTGTTGGGGTTTTGGCTCGATTATCATCTGCCAATAAAGCCCTTGTAATGCTCCTTTCCAGTTTGGATTCCATGTTTGGTTAATTGTACAAAAGTTGAGGTTTTTCACTAAAATCTTATGTTTATAATGGAGCAACAAGAAGCTACTGAAACACAAATTGTTGAAACTTGTGTGCATTACACTATGCTCAAGCTGTTTGGTGCTTTAGCTGGACTCATCAACATAAATCTATCTCATTTAAAAGCAAACCATGTTCGATGTTCACTGATCTGATCCTGTTAATTGTGTGGCATGAATACAACATAGCAACATAGTTCACTGATCTGATCCCCTGTTAACAAAGCACTTCTGCAGCATTTTAATCTGATATTCATCTACATATATACTACTCTTATGAAATATGGATAACAGATTAGTTGTGGTCACAGTTTAGTTGAATAGTCTGTCACTTGAGGATGTAGCAGAGGCATAGGAATTGCCATATTCAAAAATCTGATTGTGCTCATGAATGCTCTTCTCCATAATTTTGTTTAGAGTTTATTTTAATATTTACTGTTGTTGCTTTGGAATTATTCTTGCAAGATGTTAAATCTGTTTGATAGTTTGTTTGAAATGTGATACCTATTGCAATTAAAGATTTATGTTAGATATTGGTTACAATATTTATTGTTTGGGAAGCATATTGAAAGATTTTTTTCCTTGTATTGTTTTATATCTGTGTAGATAGTGAATATGATAACTCTGGCTCTTAGACCGATATACTGTTAACTCAAGTTTAGCATTATAGGAATCTAAAGACTGAACACAATCTAAAGAAGAAAAGACTATTAATTGTTCACATTTGATCTAAAATGTAAGAAAATGGTTGGGGATCTATCATAATCATTTACATATAATATAGGATTTTATTCTAAATCAGAACTATAATATCTTTTTCAGGCTTGTCCAGACTATGGATTATTCGGTCATAGTATTTGATACAGCTCCAACAGGCCACACTCTTCGGCTGCTACAGTTTCCATCAACATTAGATAAAGGGCTTGCCAAGATGATGAGCTTGAAGAACAGATTTGGTGGCTTGTTGAGCCAGGTATTGTTTCCCGCTTGCTTTTTTTTGTTCACTTACTTTGGATTCTGAGTTGATACTTTAGTTGCAGTGTAGCATGTGCTAATTAATTTACTCATTAAAACTATAATAGTATTGTAACTTTGTTTGTGGTTGGCATTTTGCACATTACTAATCAATGTAAACAGTGTCTAAAAATGTATCTTTTGTGGCCTCCAAACCATGTAATTGTAGTGGTATTTCTCCAAGAACGCCCTGTCATTAATTAGCGAATGAAATAAAAATATCATATGGAATGTTCTTATATATGAATTCAAGTCTAATTTCACCTTCCACATATGCATAACTCCATATAAATGAAAGGTATGTTTGCACAAACTTTTCCAAGAAAACATAGCCATTTTCAACTGTACTGCACGGTTGTTAAGTACCAGAGGATGACTGGGACTACTGCTTTACTCTATAGGCTACAGGTTCTTCGATCATTTGCATTTGGTGTGTAGCTTTGCATAATTCAACGGTTTGAAACTTTATATATGTACCCGAACAAGTGCTGAAAATGTATGGTTAGAAACCATGCGTAATAAATCTTATTTATGTGTCATCTATGATAATTTTGCTGTCTAGCTGCAAGCCACATATTTTAAACTAGAAAACTGCATGTGTGCTTTAGTTCTGGATTTTATTGAGGTGCTCACTCTCCTGTTTTTTGCAAGTGAAAAATAGTCATTCTGCTTGTAGGATTTCAGAGAACTTGTTCACCCTTATGGCCTTATCTAGTTATTGCTTGATATCTCCTTGATCTCTTGTATGTTTCCCTGATTTTGAAAGCTTTCAATCATTACATGGCAGATGACTCGTATGTTTGGTTTTGAAGATGAATTTGGGGAAGACGCAATCCTTGGAAAACTTGAGGGTATGAGATAAGTGGTTGAACAAGTGAACAAGAAGTTCAAGGATCCAGTAAGTTCTAAATGTCTTCTAATCTGAATAGACATTACTAATTTATTATCATTATCTAAAAGTTGATTTAGAGCGCTGGCAAAAGATACTTGTGCTTCACATTTCTGCAACTCTAAAATAATTAGTGCTAGTATTCTGGGATGTTTAATACAAGGTGAGGATTGGACTAAGTTAGCAAATAACTGTGCATATATTCTTTGAAAAGCTTGTAGTCAACTCGTGTTTGATGATTTTTTTTACATTTTCGACAGGGTATGACAACGTTTGTCTATGTCTGCATTCCAGAATTCCTATCTCTTTATGAAACTAAAAGACTCGTTCATGAACTTACTAAATTTGAGATTGATACACATAACATCATCATCAACCAAGTAATATTTGATGAAGAAGGTAACTAACTTCATTTTATTAGGTGCTCCAGTGTTATCATCATACCAAACTAATTTCTTTACAAAAATGGTTACACCTCTTGTTTAATTCAACAGTTGTTGAATCGAAGTTGCTCAAAGCTAGAATGTACATGCAACAAAAATACCTGGATCAGTTCTACATGTTATATGACGACTTCGACATAACTAAGTTGCTGCCCCAAGAGGTATGTATATACAAAGACATGAGTAGATTTCTGTGTTGATTCTTGTTTATGTATTGTTACTATTATTAACTGGTAATTCTCAATAGGTTTGTGGGATTGAAGCAATGAAAGGGTTTTCACGCAACTTTTTATCACCGTATGAACCATCCATAAAACGAGGAACAGTAGAAGAGCTGGAGCTGAGAGTATCAACACTAAAAGAGCACCTCAAAGATGCTGAAGCACAACTGCAAAGACCCAAAAAGGGCAAACAAAATATTTGATGGAAGATTTAACTTGAAGATGAGAGAGAGACAGAGAACTTGTGTTTCCATTCAGTTTTTAAGGTATAATATCAACATTTAAATAACTAATTCAAATTGCTGTATGAATTTAAGGTTTACATTTACTCTTTTCTTTTTTTCCCTATAATGTTGGGAAAATTTCACATTTGGTACCCGAAAATAGGGTATATTTTAGATCGGGTACCCCGAAGTTCAACTTAATCAATTTAGTCACTCATGAATTTTGTTTGTTAATTTATATACAAATTTAAAATGTATCTTAGTTTAAATAAGCTAACTTTTTTCATGTAAATTTGACAGATTCTTGGAAACTGAGTAACTATGAAGTTTATGAAGAAAACGAAGGTCTTGATATTGGTTTTGTGAAGGTTCCACTCTTACTGAAATGTCATGGAATCTAACTTTGTGAACATATTAGTATTTAACTATTTTAAATGTATAACTATATAATATTTTAGTATCTTATGACTAGATGAATGTTGGGAGGATTTGTTAATGTATGTTTGACATCAATTAAATGTTGAAATATGTTTAATGAATTTTTTTTTGTTTATTTAATTATTGAATATTATTATTATACATGATACAAAATATAAAAAATAATTGAAAATAAAATTATTCAGAAAGACAACGCATTTAAAGTGTTGCAAAATTGTTCAGAAAGACAACGCTTTAAAAGCTTTGCACGAAATACACTAACACATAAAAGACAACGCTTTAAAAGCGTTGCACGAAATGCATATATTTGTGTAAAAGACATCGTTTTAAAAGCGTTGCAAGTTATGTTGCAGAATTTATTAACAACAACGCAATCTGCAACGCATGAAAAGCGTTGTCGTATCCCGGAAAGACAACGCACTTTGTGCGTTGTCTTTCAGCGCCTGTCTTTTACAACGCTGGATACGACAATGCTTTTTTTCTGGGAAAGACAACGCACTATGTGCGTTGTCTTTCAGCGTTTTTTTGTAGTGACCTCTGAACCTCTGTAACCACTTGGGACCAACATTGTCTAGTTGCTGAAACCTAAGAATGAAGTAAGAACTTTAGTAGGCTGTTTTGTATCTGTAGAGTGTGTTTAGTAGGAAGAGTTCTGTAAACCTAAAGTACTCTAGTGGATATCCTCTTTGTGAAGGAGAAGAGAGGACGTAGAAAGGTTACACCACCTTCGAACCTCTATAAAGCCTATATGTTTATTTACTGCTTTCATCATACATATTTTTATACTTGCTGCATGCATCTTTAATTGCTTTATTGTGCTTATCTTTGAACTAAGTCTATTAATTTTGTAGTTAAAAGACTTAGTATATTTGTTGAACTCTCTATTAATATAAAAATTCCGTTGTGCATAAACTCTTAAGTGAAAGGCTGCGGTAATCCGTTTGCTGTAAGCTGGACATTAGACTGTGAAACTGCTGCAAGCAACGATAGCTTACAGCAGCTTGTAGCAATAGAGAGGAAAAGCGAAAATTGGAAGATGTTTATTCACCCCATGCCCCCACCCCCGAACCTCTGTAACCACTTGGGACCAACAACATATAATTGTAATTTAAATCCTAGAATTTACACAAGTAATTCATAAACAATGTTAGGGTTGAAATAGTCAATTTATAACAAAAATGACAAAAAAAACCAACACATTTCGCACATCAGGCCAGTGCTCAACACTTCTGTCAAGTTTAACGATTTTGGGGATTTCGCACCGATTTTTTGATATCACACGTGTAAGTCATGAAATTTCCAAAACACAGGGGGGACCGACACAAAATTTTCTAATCACAAGAGGGTTTGACGCAATTTACCCTTTTTGGAACTCATTCGCGTTGGGCCAAATACGATGTTTTGGAACTCATGATTTGGGAGAGGTGAGTTGAGAAAAAAAAACAGAGGGAGATGTGGAAAGTGATTGAAGATTGACTGGTTTTAATGGGTGACGATTTATTTTTTATTTTTTTTCTAGTCCAAGTTTTAGTCACTTAGTCAAAAATAATCTCTATCTTGACCAAAGAGTCTACATTACAACAAATGGAAAAGACCTAATTGATTCTTGTTTCAAGCACACAAAACGTAGTTGAGAGGTTAGACGATTTGCAAGCTTATGGTAGGGTGCATGTATTGCTTTGACTTGAGCGTATTTTCCCTAAACACTTGAGAGATGAGTGATACACTTACCTCATGAGTATTCGCTTATTATTTGAAGCATTGATTCAAGAGTAATTTGCATGAATCTCCTATGTCTTCCAAAATTACATGATGCTTGCTTGTTCATAAAAATTTACCAAATCATACAAGCAAAACGATATTCATTCCGCCCCTGAAAAAGTTCTTTTCTTTTTTTCTTTTTTCGGGGACGAATAATAGTTTAAGTTTGGGGGGTTTGATAACTTCGTTATTTAATGCATTTTGGGGCTTAATTTCATATCATTTTTTGTTGAAAAGCATGCAATAATGGGATTTTATTTAGATTTCATTATATTTTTATAATTTCATGTTTTTGCTTGATTTGAAAGGAATTTGATAGGTTTTAGCACAAAATGAAAGTCCAATGGAATTTAACGCCAAGTTGGAGTCGATATAGGGAGTCGATAGTGCGCAATTATGGAAAAAAATCATATCTCGAACTCTAGAAGTCCAAATTCTATGTTTCTTATCTTGTTGGAAAGCTAAAGGGATTTTTAAAACTTTCATGTTGGAATTTTTCGTCAATTCTGCCTCCAAGAATATCACAAGATGTTGAAAGTCGTGCAAGAATGTCCTGATTTTTATATTAACAGGGTTTGAGTAAATTGGGCATAACTTTGTGTAGAAAACTGATATTCGACTGAAATTAGTGGCATTGGATAGCTAACTTCAAATTCTACAACTATGATGCAGAAGTCGAAACCTAATTGAGAGCATAAAAGGACTGAATCGAGACTGAAAGTCGGGATTCTCGACCACCCGGCTTAGTTGGCTGGGTCGCGGGTTTATAACTCCTTTTAGACTCTCATTCGGATACAACTTCTCCTAAGTCTGATTTTTCACCTTCTTAGATATAAATTACGACTTGGGGAGTCAAGGGATAGACATGAAGATTCACAAGCATTCATCCACATCCAAATACCAAAAATCGTATCTTGAGAGCAAGCAAGAAAGTAAGGAATTGAAGATGATCAAGAGTCAAGAATAACCATCGAATCACGAATTCACTAAGTTCTTCTTTTATTTTATTTCTAGTTTTGATGATGTCGTTTTGTAATTTATTTTACTTAGGAACATGATTTGTGGCTATGGGTCACGTGATCCTAGGACACGAGAGTAGTTCTATGGATTTCTTTTTGACTATATAATTTTAATCTTTCCTCTAATTCATGATATTTTATTCATATTTCCTTGTGCTTATTTCATGTTTGAATCCTGATAAACTTTATGTGTGCTCTAGTTAATTGGATTGAGATCGAGAGAAGATATATGATTATAGATTTGAGAATGCATGGCTTAATTAAATTGTCTAGATCGAGAGATTGATAAATAATTGGGGTGAGAATATGATCTTAGGAGCGTTTGGGAGTTGGTTATTTACTGCGAGGTAGAGATACATACATTAATAATCAATCAATGGGTTAAGTTGCTCGAGAGAGATGTTAATCTACAATCATGATTGCTCACATAAAATAATTGTATTTGAGGTTGATTTTTGCTAGATTAGTAAACTTGATTGAAGTAGAATGAAATAGTTCTTAGGATCCTTGTTTAAATTTTGATATTTCTTGACAATTCGTTTGTTTCATATTTTTATTTCATTTATTTGTCTTTAGATATAGGTTAATTAGATTCAATTCTCTTAATTCGGTCACCTAAATAAAATTAGGTAAATTAATTAGGTAGTTAACTAGATTATAATTCACTAGTTTCTGTGGGATCGACCTTGCTCGCCCTATCTATAGTTGACACCGTACAATTGCGGTATAGACTATAAATATACCATCGACCAGATGATGCTAGCCATCATGTAATGGGAGTAGATCAACTGGGCTGGCTACATCATCTCCAGGATTTGTGAGGAGATTATGAAGACTTTGGGGAAGAAAAACTTTTGGCTCATCATGAAAACCTTACTCGCTATCCTCGGTTTCGACACCGATGAGGGTAAGCCCATCCAGAAAGGGAAGTTGATCATGTGGGCTGGCAAGGTCTTTGCCAGAAAGTTGGTGGTGAAAAGCCCTATAACTGTACCTCGGGAATCTATTGTGGTTACTGAGGATTCTGAGGAAGAAGATGGTGTTCCATTGGCCGCACTACAAAAGAAGGTTACTGCTACTTCTCTGAATCCTGTAGCTCTGGACATGGCGAAGGTGAAAAAGGATTTTCTTCAGCTGGTTGCCAGGTTTACAACCTGGTGGAACTACAGACATCTGGCCTTTAATTCTTTGATTCAGTGGCCAGAAGCTCGCATCGAAGAAGAATGGGTGATGAACTGGATTGGCTCAAACAGTCAAGTTAATATGCTGGAGAAAAAGTTTCATCCGCTCTCTGCCCAAGAGGAAGTGGAAGGAATTCAAGGAGGCTACGTTAGCCTAGGTACATGCTGCGAAGGGGCAAGAGGCTGAAGAAGAGGAAGTACCAGCTTCTTTACCTGAAACATCGAAGGGTAAGGAAAAGGTTAAGACTGTGTAGGTCGTTCAAATACTGATGAAGTTGCGGATAAGAGTCTTGATCCAGCAGCCGTGGTAGTTCGAGATGGAGATGACTTGACTTTTGTAGAAAGACAAGTTGCTGCTTTTGGAGCAGAGGAGATAGAGAAAATGATGATGAAGGCTGATGCTGAACAGAGCCTTAGGGAGAAAAAGATGCCCCCACCCCCAGTAAGATAACTGCAGATTGGAGAAGGGTCTTCCAACTAAATCGTAAAACTCTCCATGCCAATAGAGACCCCGATCCAATCTTGTTCTCAAGCTATTGAAGAATAACAGTTGGACTATGGTCACTTCCTCGACCTAGTCATTATTGAATACTCACGACCAACCAGTGATGAGGCCGCTGATGCAGAAGATGTCCTTGCTCCTACTAAGGTGCCAGCTTTACTACTTAGTATTGAAGAGATCCCTGCACCTATCCCTGGAGCAGAACCAACAGTTTCTGTTGGAACCGAAGTTGTGGAAGAGGAAGAGGAGGGGGAAGCTGAAGTCACTGGATGAACCCTGGTCCAAAAGGCTAGTTCAGCCGAATTAGATATAGACCTCATCTTCGACATTATCGAGTAAGCAGATGAGGCCGAGGATGCTAAGATCCTTTTAGACCTTGCTAAGATGGTTGAAAGAGTCTGCAATGAAGCTGAGAAGCCAACCACTTTGGTTGATGCTCCTGCAGAGCCTGAGCAGAACAAAGAAGATGGAGGAGCTGCAAATGAAGAGGTTGCTGACAACATAGAGCAGGCTGATGGACAAGCTGCTCCTAGTGATCAGAACACCAAGCAACCTTCTGAGGCACCTATCTAGGAAGAAATTAAGGAAGAGGCCCTAAGACCTGAAGAGCCATCCGATGATAAATCAGATTCCAGCAGCTCAAGTTCTTCAAGCTCTGATGGCGACAAATCTGATTCGGAGGATTCTGATGATAGCATGCCTGATGAAGGCAAAATATGTGAAGTTGCCCAAGAGAACCCGATAAAGCTGGAAAAGGGAAAGTACCAGCAGAGGGGGAACTTTCGCAAGCACTAGGTAACTCATCTAGGTAAACTTCATCTTCTAAGGATACTGTAAATATTCTCAAAGCCTTAAAAAGCCTGGAAACAGTTATTAAGAAATCTAGCCGAAGGATTCAAATAAAGATTGATGATAAATCCTACGAAGCCATCTGGTTCATGAATTCTATTTCCACAGATCTCGAGTCCTTCTAGAAGACTCTAAACTTTGTTTTTACCAAAGCTCCTAATCCCCGGCCAAACAAAACAAGCTGGCCACAAATGTTGCCACCATTGAGAGTGTGAGGACTCATGTGAAATCTCCAGTTGCTTTCAAAAACATGGTCAACAAGCTGAACACAATGAACAACGCTTTCACTTTGGTGAAGATCGATGTATGATTGCTTGGCGAGTCGGTCTCTAAGATCGGCAACATGTTAGCGGAACATGGTCTCTCCCTAACCAACATTGAGAGCATGCGTGAAAAAGCTTTTGGCGAACAGGTTGATGATGCTAAAAAAGAGGAAGATGGGGGTCAGAAAAGAAGGAGACTGGAGCCTGAGTCTTCCTGTAGGCAACTGGAATTCTGGAGAGATGAACCTCGAGGGGATGGAGGAAGCGGTGCACAATAAAGAAGAATTGGCTAGAGATACTCGGGCCAGAAAAGAAAGTTCGATGCTGATCAAAACAGGGGTGCTCCATACCCTTCGTAGAGGCAGAGTAGCTCTGGACACTGTCAAAGGGAAGATAAGATTCAGGAATATCTGCAAACAATGGATGCTGAGGCTGAACTAGCAAGAAGAAAATCGTTGTTGTCTAGACCTTATCCAGACCTGGAATTTCCGGTTTTGAAGATATCTTCCTATCCTCCAAACTTGAAGAAGTTTCTGGAAGAACCTCCAAGGTTGTTGAAGTCGCAGAGAATAGAAAGCATCATTCCTGAAGTCTCTCCTCCAACTCACCGGAATCCATCCTTCTCTAAGATCCAAGCCTTCAAGGAAGTTGAATATCTGAAAAACCTATTTCTCTGCAAAGAATCTCCAATTTTTGACAATTATCTGAGCAACGAAAATGCTCTCAAGAGGTATGCAGAGATGGCAAGAGCATGTGGTCTTTCCAGACAGATTAGGCTAAGAAGGTGGTTTGAAAAAGGTGAATTCATTCCCTTTCATGAATTTTTTTTTTGGCTACGGTATGAAGTAGATGAAGGGGTGAAGAACCTGCTGAAGAGATCTTACCAAGAATCAATTGATAACTAGTGGAAAGGAACAAAGTTTGAGAGAAGCTGATCTTCCTAGAGGAAGTAGTTTATATCTAGCATGAGGATGTTGTTTCTATATCTTATCTGCTTTTATTTACTTCTTGTAATCTGTTGCAAACTCTCTGAAGTTAGTGAAAGATCATGTTCTCTCTGCTGTTTAAAACACTCAGTATTTGTGAACTTGATGATTTCCTTATCTTATAGTTAATCACAATATGTTGCTTTATTTCACTGATATGCTTTTGCTAATCTTTTCTCACATATTGTTTTTCTTTTGAGCTTACAATTTATTGGTTTTGTCATCATCAAAAAGGGGGAAATTGTTGGGATATAAAGTACTTTGTTTTGATGAGACATAAACCAATATTTGACATATAAAAGAAGAACAACATATACATATAGTATCTCTATGAACATGTTGTTGAGTAGAAGAAAACATCAAAATCACCAAGACATAAAGGTCACTCTACAACAACATAAAGCTTCGGAGCAGTCAGGTCACTACATCAAGCTTATGAAGGAAGCCAAGAAGAAGGTTACTGAGTTACCAGTAGAGACCAGCGAAGTAAAGCCAATCAAGAGAAGACACGTGGACAACAAGTATGCCTTAAAGCCAACCGCATTTAATAAAGCGTACTATGAAGATCTAAAGCATTAAATGCATAAGATTTACCTTCTTCAACGGGCAGATTTTCTATCCAATAAATAGAAGAAGCTGAAGAGAAAAATAAAAAAAGCGTTGAGTGGGGGCTGGCAGAGAGATCCTAAAGATATGTGCAATCAAAGTATAAGACCCTTAGTCATACAGTGAAACAGCAAGCTACAACATAATAACCTGCACTTTGAAGTTTAAGCTTGCTGCACCAAGTTGAAGAAAAATGTACACACATCTTTTATAGATTATGGTTAGGAGTGCTTAGTACTAGGAAGAGTTTCATGCTAAGTTTTTCGCTCTTTGCATAAAAGAGTAAGGATCCTGTGTGGGTCAGTGGTCGAGTAGGGAAGTAACTTGTGTGGTAGAAGTTTGCTACTCTTTTGTTAAGTCTTGGTGGTAATAGTTATGGCTGTGTAAATGAACAACATTAACAAAGTTCACTCTTGAAAAGAGGTAGAGAGGATGTAGAAGGGTTACTCCACCTTCGAACCTCTGTATATCGTTATGTGTTGTTTTTATCTGCTTTATATATCTAGCCTGCTGCATATCTAACCAAGCATCATACTACACTTGCATAATCTGATTTCCATATCTTGTGTTTTCATAAAGTATTTTTCCGCTACACAGAACTCTAAGTTCAAATTGTCCAGTAACCTTCCAAAAAGATAATTGCAGTATCATTGAGCAGTAAACTTCATAGCTACATGCGCAGTGAGCTGAACTATATATCTTTGGAGAAAAGTTTGAGAAATCAAGAGAAGGTTTATCACCCCCCCTAAACCTTTAACCACTTGGGACCAACACACAAGATTAAATAGATATTCTAAGACAGGTTTTAGAACATGCTTTCATTCAATTCTCCCTTAGATGTCACCTTGATCAATCCAATTTCAGTTATTAATTGTCCTATATGACCAATCACAATTATCGGATTAAAAGCTCTCTCGAGTCAGTTAACCGATTGATTATTATGCTACAAGAGGTATCTCTACTCAGGGTTCTAGTCGTATATTGAAATTGTTTCTTGTTCTTGATTCTGAAAAAAACATTCCACCTCCCCCGTTTCCTGTGGATTATTATGCTACAAGAGGTATCTCTACTCAGGGTTCTAGTCGTATATTGAAATTGTTTCTTGTTCTTGATTCTGAAAAAAATATTCCACCTCCCCCGTTTCCTATGGATGTAGGCATCTAAAGCTTAACCATGCACGTTAATTTTGAGAGTGTTGTTTGAGTTTTTCATCTCGGTTCTTGTGTTGTTAGTGTATAGGTTTTCTTGTTGGAATTCTTGAAAGATCTATTGTGAATCTACAAGTTGAAGCCACAAAAGTTGTTTCCTGACAATTTGTTGTATCGCATACGTAATACATGAAGTTTGAAATATTCAAGACTTGGTTATAACATACAATAATATCAGAATCTTACACTCACTATGTATAAATTATTGAGTATTTATTTGCATAACTTTTTTCCATATCAGTTGTAACATATTATTAGTAAAGTAGTCATTATTTTTTATAAAAAATAAGAAATATTTAAAATTCATAAATTATGTGAGTAGTAGATTAGATTATAGGGTTTATTGTGCGAGACCCCTCTATGTTTTGGAAAATCGATGTCGGTCCCCCCTATAAGACGGAAAATGCATAATAAACACGTGGGATATCAAAAATTCAGCACACGTCCCATAACACTTAACGGTTGCTAACGGTGTGAATTTTTGACACCCTGTTTCCAGTTATACCCTTGTTATACATTAAAATAATTTCACTCTTGTCTCTCTCCTCTCTCCTTCTCTCTAAATGACGGAATCACTGGAAAAGATATCGTCGACCAGTAGTGATGAAAAAATTGGCAGCGAACGCACCCATCACTGGCGAATGAACTCGCCGCCACCGTCGCAACTGCCCTCTTTTCTCTCTCCCCCTTTTTTCTCTTCTCCCTCCCCTCTCTCTTCCTCCCTTTTCTCTCTAGTTCGGATCTGGTTTGATGGGATCTGATCTGTCCGAGTTTTCGACAAAAGAGAAAGTGGAATCCGTTCTGCTGAGTTCTAGTTTCACTTCCTGCATCTTGAGTCATCTTCGCGGCAGGCTTCGACCGGATGGAAAGGTCCTCCACTTTTCAAGGCCTAGGCATCGCTTGTTTATAGGTTCTGACCTGGCCTTTTCTCAAAAGCAGAGCGCCAGACCTGTTTATCGAAGAAAGAGATCATTAAGCTGAAAATTCAGATTTGCTAACGATGAGGTGGAGCAGCGGCGGAAAACGAACCCATCGCTGTAACGAACTCGCCGCCGCCGTCGCCACCGCCGTATTTTCTCTCTCCCCCTCCTTTTTCTTCTCACTCCCCCCTCTCTTCCTTTCTTTTCTCGCTGGTTCAGATCTGGCTTCGGTGGTTCGGATCCGAATCAATACAATTTTATGTGTTTCGATTTTCATCTATCTCGTCATCTTCTTCATCAATTTCCTTCAGATATTTTTTATGGTTTTTTCGATTTTCTGCCCCTTTTAATCATTATTGTAGAATAGAAATGAATCTTATGTGTTTTCTTTGAAGGAATTGTTCTTCAGTTTGTGGGTTTTTCATTTTAACCTTAGTAGAGAATGGGTGGTTATTTAAAAATTTCAATTGGACAAGAATAGGTGCTGGGGAGAATGTCTGTGGTGGCTGTGTTGCAGACAAAATGGTGGAGAGGGAATTTGCTGAGATGGCACTTGACAGCTTGAAGAAGACGAGCTAGAAAATCTCTGTTTTTTTAATTTCTGTTTGTTTTTTAATTCTTATTTTGTTAGTTAATGAAAAATTATGAAACACAAATTTTAAGGTAATAAAGGTAAATTAAAGTTGACAAAGTAAAAAAGTAAAAAGAAAAGAGTAAATAAAAGAATATTAAACTAACGATTAAAGAATATTAAAGTAACCACACTTAAACTTTTGCATACATATATACTCAACAGCAAGGGTAATTGTGTACTTTTGCCCACAGATAATGATAAAAAAAAGATCAAAAATCACACTTCCAGCGCGTCTGCTACACATCCGTCAAGTATGACGGATTTGGGTAATACGCGCCGAATTTAAGAAAACTCAGATATTTTTCGTGCAATTTCTTTAACACAAGTGGGTTTCATGCGAATTTTGATAACACGAGGGGGTCTATAGGATTTTACCCTTAGATTATATTTCACTTTTTGAAGATCTATATATATATATATATATATATATATATTATTATCAAAGCTTTTATTTCAAAAATTTACTAACACTTGAAATTTGTTTACCCATACATCACATAGTACCAAATTAAGTGAGACTTAAATATTTTAGAGACCATGATATTTTTCCTAAATTAATATTTTAAACATTAATAAACTTGTAATATCTAAATTTTTATGATGTTGAGTCAAAGGGATAATATATTAGAATTTACTATTTTTTATGACCAACATTTCATATCAAATATATAAATAGTAAAACTGATATGGTCATGCCTCATACGATACTTTTATTGTTTTTAACTTAAATTGTCATTTTAATCAAAATTTTCACTATTAATTAAATTAAATTATAAAATATACAATTTTATCAATATAAATGAAAATACATATTAAAAATATTTAATCACAAATACTTTTATGTAACAGTTGCACGGATCTGGGATCCGTGCAACCGGGTCGACCCGCCCACGCGCCCTAAATACACGCTTACACGCTCTTCCACGCTCCCTCACGCGCTCCCACGCGCTTGCGCTTAAATCCACTCAAATTCACTCGTTAATGATACCTTTAGGTGATGTTAAGGATACCTTCAGGTGATGTTAACAATATCTTTGAAATCCTGATTCTAGTTACATACATTTACGTTATGTTAAGTATACCTTTATGTGATGTTAAGGATACGACCTTTAGGTGATGGTAACAATACCTTTGAAACCCTGATTCCAGGTTACATACATTTACGTTATGTTAAATGGTACATTTATGTGATGTTAGGGATACATTTATGTGATGTTAACAATACCTTTGAAATCCTGATTTGATACCCTTAGAATTTGCTTCAAGTCACATACTTTTACGTTATGTTAAGGATACCGTTAAGTTATGTTAGGGATACCTTTATGTTATGTTAGAGATACATTTGTGTACAAAATGTGTAACACAACTATGTTATGGATAAGGTATCTCTAACATAACATAAAGGTATCCCTAACATAACCTAAAGGTATGTCTAACGTAACGTAAAAGTACGAAATATGGGCATAAATGTATTCTTAACATAATCAAAAGGTATGTCTAACGTAACGTAAATGTATCCTTATATTAACTAAAGATCATGACCAAAATTTTAAAAAGTAGTGCGGAAAAGAAAAAGGAAAAGCTGGTCGAGTAGCCCGGATCCGACCCGGTTACATGGATCTTAGATTTATGTAACCAATGCACAAGAGAGTTACTCTTATTTAATTACTATATATATACACTAAATCGTGCAGGTTTTGGGGGTGTGTTTATATATATTTGGAGTGTGCAGAGAATCATCCATTTTTATGTTATATATTTAAATGCATCTATTTTCAATAAACATCATAGTCATGAGACACAACCTAAATGTTTCATCAAATCTTTCATCCCAACACATCCTCAATTCACACATACACATGCTAATTATGTAGAAGAGATAATAAAATAGAAAAGAAGAGAGAGTATTTCCGGAAAATAAGGAGGGCAACCAATGGTTTGGATGTTTGAGATCCACGTGGCACTTCCCTGCCCCCACTTCGTCTTACTCCCGTTCTCTCTCTTCCTTCTCTTCAGTTGCATGCATTATCATACTTGATTTTCTCTCTCTTCTTTCTCCATAACAAAATTTTTTTAGCAAGGAAATGAGACACTCTCCTCTACACATTCACGCTCTTTGTCGACCCAACCAATATGATCGGCAGGTCATTTTATTATTATTATTATTATTTTGGTTGGTTTTTTCGAATATATATTGTTGAATAAAATTGACGCAATTAATATACATGAAAACTTAATTTGTTTCATTTGCAGGGATGAATTTTTGTATTTCAATTTGCATGTGAAGTTTCACCATTTTAGAATGGAAAGTTACTTCTATATATATATATAGATATGTCTATTGCATGTTTCACATCAAAGGATGATAAATTAATAATGTATATTTCTCTTTTAAAAAATTATATGCAGTACAGAATGCATTAATCTTATATAAATTATGATCTGTTAAAGTGCAGGTAATTATTAATAAGGAGATCAGCAGCTATAGTGATCCAGCTAGCTTTTATCCCATGTTTGGTAGAAAGAATCTCCTCACTTCAATTTTGGTATCTTAAAGGTTTGCAGCCTCAAGCTTCTTGTACCTCACAATTAATGACTAGTCTTTCTGAATATATACTATATAATATTCAGGCCTCATCAATATGATGAATGAATAGGTTTAAATAATACAGTAATAATGATATTTTGTTTATATCATATTATTCCTATCACTTTGTGGGGTCTGTTTGATTGAAGAATATCATACAAATCCACCACCTTATATACAATCATCATGTTGTCTTGAATGTGTAGGTAGCAAAACAAACAGAAACAGAAAGATTTAGTAAATATATATATATATATATATATATAATAAGGTGCATGGGAGAAAATGAAGAAATCACAGCAGCAAGAAGAGCAGCAACAACTGATACAATATGCAAAGCTCCACACCTCCCACAGCTATCTCCAAAACCTAGTGATCTACTTCATGTTTTTCGGGTCGGGTTTAGTGGTGGGCATCACACTAAGCTTCTATCTTAGAGACATCCCTCCAAGCATCCAATTCTCCTCCTCCACAACCATGGTGGCGCCGCCCCCGCCTCCAGTAGAACCGCCGGCGCCACCTCAGCCTAATTGCACCGTCGTGCCTACGCCACCTCCTCGGCCGGAAACGCAGGAAGATGGGGTGATCAGGCATCACATGAAGGATGAGGAACTGCTGTGGAGAGCATCAATGAAGCCAAAGATCCATGAGAACCCATTCAAACGAACCCCAAAAGTGGCCTTCATGTTTCTTGCAAAAATGGACCTGCCATTGGCGCCTCTTTGGGAGCTATTCTTTAAAGGACATCAAGGCCTCTTTTCTATCTATGTCCATTCTAACCCTTCCTATCATTGGAATTATCCTCAAACTTCTGTTTTCCATGGTCGAAAGATTCCAAGCAAGGTACCTTACTATCTCTTTTTTCTATTTCATCCAATTCTTTTTTATTTGCCTACCTAATTGCTTCATCTTTTAATATATAACTGAAATAAGTCAATTTTGCTGCTTTCTTTATTTTATCGACCATATCATATAATATCCAACTACATTAATTATGAAAATAAACTATATGTATAGTTTATTAATTTTGTGTGAGAGAGATAAATATATAGTAGTATTTTTATAGGATTGAGGGAGTATTAGTTTGTGTTGGAGATTGAAAATATTACATTATGAGTAGTCTTGATCAGTGCATGGATCTTAGATCCATGCACCCGGGTCGGATCCGGGTCGGGGGGACCGCACCCTCTTTTTTTTTTTTTTTTTTTTTCGCTCATGATTTTTGAAAAAAATCACATACCAATAGTATATGTTAGACATACCTTTACGTTATGTTAGACATACCTTTAAGCTATGTTAAACATACCAGTTATGCCCAGATTCCATGCCTTGTCTTTTTTTGGCTTGATTTTTGAATTTTGGCACATACCACTACGTTATGTTAAGCATACCTTTACGTTGTGTTAGACATACCTTTATGTATACTTAAACATACCTTTGTATATGTTAGACATACCTTTATATATAGTTAAGCATACCTTTATATATGTTAGACATACCTTTGTATATAGTTAGACCTACCTACACATGGTTGGTCTAACTATACACAAAGGTTGGTTTAACTATACACAAAGGTTGGTCTATTTGAGCGAATTCTGGATGAGCTTCAGGCCAAGTCTCCAGCGCGTGGGAGCGCGTGCATGCACGTTTTAGGCGCGTTTTGGGCGCGTTTTACGCGCGTGAACGGGTCGGGTCAGGTGCATGGATCTTAGATCCATAGATCCATGCACCTGACTCATAAAAGTTTTTGCCTTACATTATTTGGAGTTTGGTTACATTGAGATCTATGATGTTGGAGTCATAACTATTCGTTTGCTATTAATGATGTCTCGTACTGCAACGTCGACTAATTGCATATTCTTCTAATTAAACATATACATTCCCCACTCCCCCCAACTAGTATAATATTAAAAGGTTAATATAAAAATGTAATATATTTTGAATAAAAAATAATAATGCATTGAATGCACATATTGGATCAAAATTAATTATATATCGAAAATTATTTTCATATTCACATGACTTAAAATATATTTATAGTATGTAAATATTAAATTAGACTTAAAATATATAAAATACAATATATATAGTATATTTATGTATATTAATATTAACATATATTTTCATCAAAACTTTATTATTAACATATATTTATTAGCAATCAATAATTTTTTTTTTCATGAATTTACTAATATCTATATTTGTATACTCACATTACCTAAATATATATATATATATAATATTCTTATCCATTATATGCATGATTTAATTTTTTTCGCAATTTATAATTATTATATTTATTAACATATAATTTTACTGTACACAGCTCCCTTAACTTTTTGAATTAAATTAAACATTAATATTTAGCAAATATTAAAATGAAGATCTCATACCATTAAGGGAATTAGGTGAACTCATAGGTTACAAATTGCTAGCAATTATCATTAAAAAAATTAATTGAATTAAATTATTAATTAAAAACATATAAATTTAAAAATTTGAATAAAATTGGAATAATCATAGAGTGACATGTGTCCTCTAGTGTTATTTCTTTAGTATATATGAAACTTTTAACTTATATATATATATATATATATATATAACTGTTTTAATTAATTCTCGTCCTCATTAATATATAATTTTTTTCTTATAAATCGCTTTTACATTTTTATTAAGGGGTAAAAAATGAAATTTCCCCTGAAAATGTTTCCACATGCAATTACATTACTGGAATTACTGAATCGATCGATCGGTCTATTCATGTTAATTTTAGGTTGTATTTAATTAAATTGAAGGATTTCAAGAAGACTTAAAGATAACAAAATTATTGGTACTGTCCCAAGTGATATGTATTAGAAATCAAACACTTTTATTTTAAACTAATTTCTAAGCAATGTAGATGAATTTTAAATGTATTCTAATTTGAATAAATCTGAAATATATATACATCCATTCCAAATGTTATAATTAAAATTACTAGATCTAAGCACAACCTTACCTATTCCAAATTTTGACTTCCAAATGATTTCGAGCCCTAAGATGATATCTGGTTTGTACTTGTAGTTTTCAGTCTACTCTTGATCAGTACAAATAGATAAAATGTGGGTGAGACTTTATTAGGCATCACATTTTGTTAGACGATAGACCCGCTAAATGAAAAATGCTAACATGTCCACTACGGCCAGCTCTTAATAATATGTCTACCGTTAACGTATAATGATCACATCTCTTCATTTATATGAAAAATGAATATTTGAACATTAATGATGAACACATATTAATGTGCTCATTGTGGATAGAGTAGTAGGACTGCTCACTCAATTTACTAACTTTAGTATTAAACTAAAAAACATGATTGTCGATATGAATAACAATCCCGAGCACTAGGTGTAGGAAGCGTAGGTGAAATCAGGCTGGGTTGATTCGAATCCGTGAATTTTGTTTTTCTCACTTAAAGTGTTGACCTTTAAATTGTATTAGTGTGACATTTATGTTGTATTAGTATGACTTTTATATTGTATTAGTGCGATCTTTATGTACAAGTAAATCTTGAACCTGTTGGAGAAACCTTTGGAAATAGCGTTGAAACTTTCCCAAACAACAAAGAATTCCAACGGCAAGTTTCCGTTTGAATTTTATTTCATTGGAAATTCCTTTGGAGTTTTAAAATTCCAACGTCCACTTTTCTAGGGGCCCAAATTCCATTGGAAACCGTTGGAATCATCAATTCCAACGAAAAAAACACAATAGTCCAACGGATTTTGTGCCGTTGGAATTTTACAATTTTCTTGTAGTGAGTAACTTTATAGAGGGGGGGGGGGGGGGTGGGGGATGTTCAACACAATTTGTACATATATACATTTATGTGATATTTGTTATACCTTTATATCAATGTAGCTATAAATTTATGTTATATATAAGGGTACAACTAACATCACATAATTGTATGTGGATGCAAAAATGCATTGAAATTCTTTTGTAATTCTTTCTATGTGTTCTAAGTTGTAGTACATAAGGATCATCATAGTTATATATAAAAGTCACACCATTACAACATAAAGGGTCACAACATAAATATCTCAACACCTTAAGCAAAAAGGAATATATATATATATATATATATATAATTGTGATCCAAATCAGATCGACCCAATTTATGGATCTAAATTCATACGACTAGTGAACAAATTTTTTATAATATCTAAAGGGTCACAACATAAATATCTCAACACGTTAAGCAAAAAGGAAATATATATATATATATATATATATCCAAATCAGATCGACCCAATTTATGCATCTAAATTCATACGACTAGTGAACAATTTTTTTTATATATCTATATATATTCGAATCTTTTGTACATGACTACGTTAAGGGTCAAGGGAGAGTGGTTCCTAAAAATACTATGGATAGATAAAAAAACATTAAATATAGTTTCCCACATATTGTGTTTAACTAAAGTGAAAACTCCTAAAAGAAAGCAGTAACATCGCTTTTTTTCTCCTCTAAAATTCAAACTAATCAACTACAAGAATATGTTATCGCAAAAACCTCAATAATTATTGTCAGTACAATTTACGACACATGTTGTTAAATTATTATCACAAAAGTCTTCTCATAAATGTTTTTTTAACAACATTAGTTGTTGTCGCAAATATATTGGCGACAACGTTATTGTCGCAAATAAGTTGTTTTATATTATTTTTTGCGACAACGTATTGTCAATTTTTATTAATATTTTGTTGCCGCAAAAACTAGAAAAGTTGTCGGAAATATGTTATCACACATACACATTTTTCTTGTAGTAATTAAATACCAATTACTCACTCGTTACCTATAACAAATTTGGAAACAGTCGACCTCTCCGGATGATCTCGTTTAATAGACACACAACATTCTTTATTGTAAATTATTAAAATCTTATATGATATTCTAAATTAACCATCATATATGTTCGACACTAAGTGAAAAAGGTACATAAATTAAAAGTCAGTTTAAGTACATATATTGTTTAGATTATATTGAACTTGTTAATCCACAAGAAATTCGCTCAACCACAACGGTTATTCAACCATAACGGTTATTAACCGTTGTGGTAGACAATTTTTTATCGTTGTGGTAGATGGTGTTGTCGTTGACCCCCCTCAACCACAACAGTTATTAACCGTTGCCGAAAATGTCAAATACAACGGTTATTAACCACAACGGTAAAAAAAAAAGGTCTAGAACAACGGTTCATAACCGTTGTCGAAGACCTTAACTAAAACGCTTGGGATAACAGTTTTAACTGTTGTTGTGTTATGAAATTTACAACAAATTTTTGACCGTTGTCGAAGAGGTTAAATACAGCGGTTGGCACAACGACTAAAAATTACAAAATAATAATAATAATAATAATAATAATAATAATAAGAAATAGAGTTTTATGTTTGTGTGTGTGAAACAAGGCAAAAACTTTTATGCATGTCCAACCTGGTTGACCTGTTCACGCACCCAAAACGCACTTCCACGCGCCTCCCACGCGCTTGAACACTTGTGCTGAAGCTCACCCAAAATTCGCTCAAATAGACCAACTTTTGTGTATAGTTAGACAAACCTTTGTGTTATGTTAAACATAACTTATGTAGGTAGGTCTAATTATATACAAAGGTATGTCTAACATATATAAAGGTATGTCTAACTATATACAAAGGTATGTCTAACATATACGAAAGTATGTCTAAGTATACATAAAGGTATGCCTAACACAACGTAAATGTATGTCTAACACAACGTAAACATATGTCTAACATAACTTAGTGGTATGTGCCAAAATTCAAAAATCAAGCCCAAAAAAGACAAGGTATGAAATTTGGGCAGTATGGTATGTTTAACATAGCTTAAAGGTATGTCTAACATAACGTAAATGTATGTCTAACATAACTGATTAGTATGTGAATTTTTTCAAAAATCATGCGCGAAAAAAAAAAAAAAAGGGTCTCCCTGACCCGGATCCGATTCGGGTACATGGATCTAAGATCCATGCATTTGATTCACAAGAGACTTACTCGTGAAATAATACAACTTTTGTGCTGGAGATTAATTTCTTGGACTCCACGTAGTATTCTAATTGCATAGCTGTCCACCCTTTTCCAAATTCCTTTCTTTCCTTCTTTACAACAAGTTCAAATGTTATAAACAAGTATTTATGCCGTTTTTACAAGATTCTTAACAAACAGAACAATTGATTTTCTTGTAAGATATTCTGTTTAAAATGATGTTTATCTGATGATGATGTAAGTAAATTTAGAATATATATATGCCTAAGAGATTCTCTATTTCAATGTCTGATATTCAAAAATTATGATCAATATATCATAGGTAGTAGGTTCTGAGATTAGTTATTAACCTTATTTGATTAGCGATGAATATATATATATATATATATATATATATATATATACACGAGTATCAGCACATACGTCGCATGTGAAAGATGAATTATTTAAATCAAAAATATTATAATACTATTAATCTTAAATAATAATTTTTTATAAGATATACAATCTATATTAAATTAAATTAAATTCAAAAAAATGTATAATAAATTAGAGTAACACTCATAATAGAACTCTATATGATTTTGGTTTAGAATTCTTTTGTAAAATTATTTAAATATGAAAGTCATAAATTACTATTATAACCTTAAATAAAATCTTTTATAAGGAGATAATAGGCAATCCATATTTTGTAAGAAATATACATACTTTTATATAGGTAATAGATATAGTATTATTGGCTTATTTAAATATGTTGTTCTCAATGAAGCAATTAAAGCTGTTATTAATTAAGATTAGAGTAGTGCGAAGAAGTGTTAGAATAATGAGTTGATAAAAGGGTGAATTGAAGTGCAGGAAGTAGAATGGGGTAAGTTCAGCATGATAGAAGCAGAACGTCGGTTGGTGGGAAACGCATTGCTTGATTACTCAAACGAACGGTTCGTTCTTCTCTCGGAGGCTTGCATTCCTCTGTTCAACTTTGAAACAGTGTACAGTTACCTGATGAACTCCAGCACCTCCTTCCTCGAGTCGTACGACTTGGTGGGCCCCGTGGGGCGGGGCCGATACAACAAGCTCATGAAGCCTACGGTGAGGCTTGAAGAGTGGCGTAAGGGGGCCCAGTGGTTCGAGCTGGACCGGGAATTGGCCATCGAGGTCGTCTCCGACCGAGTCTATAGCAAGCTGTTTAAGAAGTACTGCAAGCCGGCTTGCTACTCCGACGAGCACTACTTGCCCACCTTCATAACCAAGAAATACCCTTGGAAGATCGCCTACAGGACCTTGACCTGGGTCGATTGGTCAAGGGGTGGGCCGCACCCCTTGAAGTTCCTGCGCACCGATGTCTCACCCCAGTTGCTCAATGGGATGAGGACTGCTACGCGTTGCAAGTACAACGGGAGGGATACTAATATCTGTTACTTGTTTGCTAGGAAATTTTCCCCTGCTGCCTTGGACAGATTGATAAGGTTTGCTCCCACCATCATGCAATTTTAATGTATGCACACAAGAATATTATATATAGAAGATCAACATTTTTTTTATTCTTTCTAACAATGTCATTTCCATGGGATCCATTCTGTCTCAAAAATGTATGTTATTATTAGCAACCAAACCTTGATGCTGCTTTCCTAGCTAGCTATAATTCTTAGAGAAAGAGTTCTAATTTTGTGATTTATGTTGTGCTTTGTTGCTGAATTAAATTGTTATTGATGAATTTATTTCCTATCTGCAAATCGCTTACAATTGGACTGCTAGCTGTTCAAATTTGCTAGGAGCCTTAGACTATAATTATGTGTGATCAAACGGTCTCACATGTAGTTTTTGTAAGACGAATCTTAATTACCCATGAATCGGATCAATTTTCACAAATATTTATATGAATTTTTAAGTGTTGGTTAATATTGAGAATATTTTTGGTATATATATGGTTCTCTTTTTATGTATGGTTAACACTTATCTTTATTTCCTTTGTAGTTTTTGATTAAGCTCTTTTGTAGGGATCCTTGTACGTTTTTCTAGGAAGGAGTAGATTCTTTCTTCTTGTATATATTAGCTAGTGCTTTCTTGTATCAAGAACACAGAATGAAATTCTTCCAGTTTTGATTTCTTTCATGATATCAGAGCCATGACAAATTTTGGACAAAATACAAAGAATGAAATAGGGGAGAAGATAAACTCTCCCTATGATCTGTCATCTAACGACAACCCTGGAAATATTATCACACTGCAAGTTAAATTGCGAGGTGATGATAATTATGAGGAATGGGCGAAATCTGTCCGAACCTCATTCCGAGCACGAAGAAAATGGCCATGAAGGGTCTTCAGATTTGTGGACTATGCAATCTATGTTGGCATCATGGATTCGGAACACCATCGAACCAGATTTGCGAACTACTACTGTATAGCATATGGAGAATGCAAAAGACTTGTGGGAAGATAATATCAAGGAACGCTTTTGCATTGGAAATGAACCTCGCTCGCATTCAGCAGATAAAATTTGAATTAAATGAACGCAAATGGGTTGTCCATAGTTGCTTACTATGGGAAGATGAAAACACTATGGGATGAATTGGTAAATTATGATCCAATACCTACGTGTATGTACGTAGGTTGCAAGTGTAACATATAGATGAAATTGGAGAAACGTGGAGAGGAAGAAAAGGTACATCCGTTTTTAATGGGATTGGATGAATTGACCTATAACATCCCAAATAAAATTAAACATTAATTATAAGTCACGAGAATTATAATAAGTTAACTTATAAAATTGAATTTAAATTCACCTTTCCGAAATTTAGATTTAAGTCAGAAAATCAAACTGGCAATAGGGTTGCGTATAAAATATGTTATTACGATATTATAATACCCTAAAATTAATTATTAATTAAAAATATTATTAAATATATAAAGATCAAATCAACATTTACTAATATAAGATATCAATTAATTTTATCACCAGTAAATTATATATAGTATTAAATTATTTGATCCAATTTTAATTAATGAGATTGGACACAATAGATATTTTTATACGAGGACCCAATTGTCTTTAGCCCATACACAAAACAATATAGGGAAAATTTCAAAACTACCCAATTTTACCGGACAAAGAACTTTTTTGCCCATTTATTTAAAAAATGATTTTTTTACCCAATTTGTATAGTGAAATGTCTTAGGTGCCCCCAACTTAACTTTGTATTTACATTAAAAATCAATTTTTATTTTAAACACACTAAATTTATAATACAAAATACATGTTTTGTTCAAGGCAATATATAATTGAAAATACAAAATACATCTAATTTTTTAAAATAGTAAATTAAAAATACAAAATTTCAGTTACATTATTTAATATTCAAAATAAAAAAAAAACGTCCCAAAATTTTGAAATTTTACTGCTACTTCCCCCTTTTTATCCCACCATTCGTCCCCACCCACCATCAGTAACAGAACACAAACCATAGCAACTCTACATTCATAAGAAACAAGTATTGAAAAGGACCATACATATCGTGAAGGATCAATCACGACATTTTTTACGCATATCGTGTTCATACAAGAAGTGCAAAGAAGAACCCTAAAATGCAGAAACAAATGTCTAAGAAATCGAGAAAAAGATTCAGACCAGCACCCACGCCGGCGCAAGACCAACCATCGGAGTTGGTGGTTCCAGTTACGGCCAGTTTAGATGCCCCGGAAATGGTGGCGGCTTTAGAGGCGGCGCCCAGTGACCCTAATCCACCGGAGTCGGTGCCGCTTTTAGAGGCACCGCCCAGTAACCCTAATCCACAGGAGTCGGTTCCTTTTCCGGTGCCACGGCCCAGTAACCCTAATCCACCGGAGATGTTGTCGGTTGAAGATCCGTTCCCCAATTTAGAAGTTCTATAGGAGGAGGCTCCGATTGCAAAGGCCAATTTAGATGTTCGGCCGGAGTGTGAGCCTGCTGCAGCGGCGGCGTCGTCTATGGCCACCTCTGAGGTTGGTTGCTTTTGCTTCTTTTGTGTGTTTCAGTTTCAAATTCAAATTTGGTGCAACACGCTAATTGTGGGATCTGAAAACGATATCGAACACCAAAATAGCGTTGTGAACTTGATATAATTCGATATTGTGATGTCGGCTTATATCGTGATCACACCGCGGTGTAAGAGCACAAGAGTTGTTGATCTGTATTCATAAATCGTGTTCACACATGATCTCAGTAAATTCATATCATGCTCACACTGAACGGTGTGTCCACATATCGTGTCGACACTAAACCGTTATGAATGCAGTGTATATAGTGTACATGTATATATCGTGATCACGCTTAAGACAGTTCATATCGTTATATCAATTCATATCGTGTCCTCACAGTTCTAGTTATGAATGTATGCCGTTGCATATCGTGTTCACAGTAAAAGCATGTAAACATATCGTGTCACACCACCTTAAACCAATATAAATGTTTTTCTCATATAGTGGTCACCCGTAATTTCACATATCGTGTCCACACTTATTGATATGTCCACATTGTGATCACACGTTTTGATGGATGATACCATTTAGGATTCCATCCACATATATATTGAACACGACATAATTTATATCATGATCACCAAATGTGCATATCGTGTCCACACATGAAATTATTCTTAATTTACTTTTTACTTTATATCGTTCTGACATTTCTGTATCTTCAGCACAATCTTGTTTTTCTGTTCACTTATCATTTACACACAAGCATTTTCTTGTTTGATTGTTTTGCGTTAGGATGATTTTGAATGGATCAGAAGTCATGCAAAGGACTCCATGTATAGTATCAATACATATGTGTAGTCCAAGTGTATTAACGAGATTGAGATGCAACTGAAGTAAGTTGGAGTTGATACCTTAAATGCATTTCGATGTTCATGTTTTGGGCATTTTCTTAATTTCCACGGTGGTGGAACGAGCTCGAACATTGCCCTACATTCCCTTATTGCCAGAGAGGTCAAGAGAGGCATTAGCAGGGAAGTTGATCGCCTGTGGTTCAGAGTTGGTGGCCAAAATCTTCGATTCTCCAAGTTTGAGTTCGCACTGACAATGGGTCTGAAATTTGGAACCTCCAATTGCGACCCTAATATGAAACACTCTTTGAGTGAAACGAGTCTCTACATGAGGAAAGTCCATTCTGGGCCAAGAATGACTGTTGAGTCATTGAAGAATCGGTTTGTACGAGGGGATTTTCATAGCTCCACTGATGACACATTGAAGGTGGCGAAGATTCTTTTTCTATATATTTTCCTTCTTGGAGTTGATCCCCAACGCACAGCCGTGTATAAGTGGGTTTGTTGCTTGGTGGAGGACACCGATTCTTGGGATAATTTCCCTTGGGGGAAAGTAGTTTTTCAGAAATTGCTAGAGTTAGTCAGAAGGGTGCATATCCCCAACACCAACACCACCAAAAAAAGGGCCTACCACATATACGGATGCTCGACAGCCTTACTAGTAAGTTATTATTGACTCTTAACAATCATTGAATTGTATCTTCATTATATTGGTTTTTTTTTTCACATATCGTATTCAATCCAATATTCTCAAGGTATGGGCATACGAGGCCATTCCAGCCTTGGGGGCCATTTGTGCCGGGTTGCAGTGCCAGAGGCAAGGTCGCGTTGCCTCCGATGGAGATTCAAAGTTGTGAAGACCATTTCACTATCTGTGTTTGAAGATGCAGAGGTAAGCTGTAGTATAAAATTACTAATCTTTTTATTTCTAACAATATGCCAACGTCCATTTGACTGCCCTTGCAACATTTGCAGGCCCAGAATTTGAATACACTCGTTGCCACAGACTTGGAGATGCAGATGCCATACATGTCCGACATTCATGATAACATCACTGAAGGAATTCAATACATTCCTCCTCTGAGCCATTTTCGTCGAGAAAGAGTGGTGCCCGGTGATGTGGTCGAAGGCCACGGATTAATAGAAGGAGTAGAAGTCCAAGAGGTAGAAGAACGTGTCACAAAAAGACCTAGGCCCCAGCCGCGTATGGAAGCTCCACCCTCCCGACTTCTACAAACAGAAGCAGTTCACCATGAACCTACCATTCCCGGATAAGAAGCTTCATGTGCTCCTTCTCCCCGACAAGCCATGAGCCCTACTACTCGGAGCCCCGCTGATGAAGACGGACGTTGCGAGTGTCATGAAGCTGCAAGTGGATATGATGATACCTTCTGGACACGCTTGGATGGGCTATACAAGCTGGACAAACGCATATGCAAGCAATGGAGGCTCGTATTGAGCTCGTATTGAGCAGAAGCTTAGACTCGTTGTGTCTAAAGAGTTGGACAAATTGACCACTGCTCTTAGGCACTCTGAGCATCCCACAGCTGATGATCATGAGAAAGGCCATCTGGATATTTCAACCGCAGATGTCGCAGGAATTTCCACGGATCGGGGTGATAAGACCACTGATCCAAACGTCCTTCATGATGACGCTCAAAATTTGTTTATAACATCGCTACCCACCGAAAGAGATGGGAGGGTTAAAGATGTCGGTGTAGAAATGGCCCAAGCTTCAAATGCCGAAGTTCCTCGCTTGGATGATAGCCTTGCACATACGCTCCTTAACACAGATGCTTTGATAGAGGAGCCACACAGTCCGAAGCGTGCCCGACAGCCACCACTCAAACTCATAAGCCCGTTCAGGGAGAACGAGGCCCATCTTCACAAGGCCTCAAAAAAGGATTTCACAAGGTTCCTGAAGAGCAATCATATGTGCGCATCTTATACGTTGTAACACCGCCAGCGCCCTCAATTTTCAATTTATAGTCTTAAATGCATTTTAGGGTTTAGGCATCACAATAAAAAATTCGGTGCTTTTGGAACAGTCGAAACGTTGGCCTCTTCGAGTGTGTGGACGCAGAATGGTTCGACCATCTGATGAACCCGAAGACATATCTGACTGATCAGGTAGTGTTTTGACATTGAACACTACCAACCTTTATTAATTCTAGTGCTACACGATATAGGTGTTTAACATTAACATTAATGTCTTTGTTGTAGCATTTGAATGTGTACATGTCCATCTTGCATTCTGATCCATCTTTTGCTGGAGTGGAATTACAATTCAAGACTCCTAACACTCCTGGAGTAACCCTTGTAGATATACTCTTCTTTGTAAGTGACCGAACAACTCCGTCATATCGTGTTTATTAATTTGGTATATTTTTCGTCTTTGCATTAAGTTGTACACTGTTTTCGTAGACTGCTTGCAAGGACATATGGAAAGAAAAATTTGGCGCGGATTATATGTTTAAGGAGTATGATCCGAATGTGTTGGATGACTTCACGGATGATGAATTGAAATTTTTGATTGCTTACGTACATGACCTTAAACCGAGATGGGGCAAACACAAGCCATGGTCTGAAGTCCAACAAGTATGATCTACAAGTTCCTACACAACATGAATCTCCAAGATGAAATATAATATCATTGTGAACAGGTGTTTGATTGATGGGATTATTTTGTTTTGTAGGTTCTAACCATTGTACACTACTCTGATTCAATTGTTGGGAAGGAGTCTACAGAAGGGCATTGGATCCCATATAGGATTGTATTATCCGATTAGCTTTAGAATGGAAAATGATTTGTGGGTAGCCCGTCAACAATACTTCAAACCTTTGTGCCGCCTTTTACCTCTGCTTGTTCAAAAATCGGGCTTTTACGAGGATCAACCTGACATACCACATGACATGACGGAGTGGCCTCTGAAAAAACCCAAACCTGAAATGATGTTCGAACAGCAAGACGACGTGAGTTGTGGCCCTCTTGCACTTATGACCATGGAATCGCTAATCTCTAGATCTATCAACAAAGATCATGCCGAGCCTTCACTGATTGCACAATATCGTAAGAGGGTTGCTTTCACAATCTACAAGTGGAGCACGGACCTGGATACCCACGACATGACACCTTTCTTCGAGGACTAACCAGGAAAAACATGTAAAGTCTTGTGTTTGTGTGTTTGTTTATATAGTAGTGAATAAATAATGATTCTTGATCATACACTCATTTTTAAATTTCATTGAGGTTGTGAAGTTCGATGTCATAATGGTGTGTATGTCCTTCTTTTGTACAAATATTAACTCGGATTACAAAGAACAATTTAAAGACTAAATGAGCCCTAAATTCAACTCGAGTCGATGTTGTATGCTCGAGAAACATGAAATTGTGGTCCCGACATAAGAAAAATGATACAGACGCTTCAATATAACGTGATCACAGCAATTAACGCGTGATCACAATGTGCGTGCTAGTAAATGACTTACTTATAACTTATCATGTGAAGAAAACAATATTCCACTCGAGTCGTATTGCCCAACTCGAGTCGCGTTGACATCACTGTCATAATTTGCACTTAACTAATAATGGTGAAGATTTTGCTCACGTTGTTTGATATCGTGTCAATGTGTCATCAAGATTCCACAGTTGCATTTGTTCCATAGTCACGAGAGGGTAAACCGATAAACACGCAACAAAAATGAGGGATCACACAATGTGATCTCGTGATGACGATGTGTGTCATATAAAGTTGTGAATACTTTCGCTGAAATATTTTGCACTTCCGATGTCATGTTGAAGTTGTGATCACGCAGTTTGATATCGTGTTAATGTTTCTCCACTATTCTATCGTTGAATCTATAAAAATCCCTAGGGTGTTTTCTTGTGACAACAATCCTACTCGAGTCGATGTTGTACGCTCGAGTCGTGCTCAAAAAATGAAATCGTTGTCACGACTATTTGCTGGGGAAACTGATAAACACGGTTCAATTAAACGTGATCACGTACGTATAAGCATGATGACGATGTGCGTCAGATTCACCTATATGTGTTAATTTGAAAACAATTCAACTCGACTCGTCTGCGTTTACTCGTGTCGAGTTTATTTCACTGGAATAATTTACACTTATGATGTCATGTTAAAGTTGTGATCACGCAGTTTGATCTCGTGTTAATGCGTGGTCACGATTTCCCTGATCAACATGACATATCCTGAATATATGATATCGTGATGACATTTCCGACCCAGTGAAGAATCCAAATTTCTAAAATAAGTTAAAATTCCAATTGAAAAAATGATCTAAAAATAAGCGTAAATAATAACTCCCACCTATTAGGGCAGAAAAATGGCCATTACCATTTTCTTTTAAAACCAAACTCGATGGCGCCACACCGTATTTGAATCAAACCTTTCATATTCCCGAGGAAAAATCCCCCAAGATTTTTTGTTATCTGTATCGTTAATGTATCTTCACGCTATAATGATTTCTGTAGCCACGATAAAGTGAAACATAACAGCTAACACCATCTAAAAAATCACAAAAACCAATTTAGACGACGATAAACTGCAGAAATTGTGAGAAGATCCCAACGAGAAGATCCCTCGACTCTTGTTAATGAGACTGTTCTCATCGAGGTTTCGAATGGCGATGAAACCTGGGATGGTGCTTCCAGCGATGGAACTTCATCTGTGGGCGGTCCCGTTTTGGATGCGGCACCGCCGGAAGAAGCAACCGCTCCAGAATCTCCGCGTGCAGCCCACCAGCATCCTTCAATAAACCCTCAAACCAGAATGTCACAGGTATGTTCTGCAACCTTTAATACATATTTCGGTAATTTTTTGAAGAGGCAAGAGACTCACGCCTCACGATATGATCAGGGTTACGCACCGTGTTGGTACAAACCTGGGTCTCAACATGTATTGTGATTAATATCGTGATCATGAAATCTATGTTTTTATATAGTGTCAGTATCGTTGAATGAAATTAATCACGTGTTCATATTTACTGTACATAAATGCTGACGGTTTCATATCATATTCATATCTTGTTCACGCATCTTATAGATAAATGTCGTGTTCATATCCCCTTCTCAGAGCCTTACATGAGTATGAGTAGCTTCATATCGTGCACTCACCATATGCCTTGAGATGCTCATATAGGTGTTCATTTGGCTTATTTATATGGATACAATGTCCTCACCATATGCCTATTGCTATTGCTTCACTTTGTACATATCGTGTTTATCTACTCATTCACAGCAACTAATTTGGTTTTAACCTCCTTCATCTTAATGTGTTAGGATGGCTATGAGTGGGTAAGGCCAGAAGTCCGAGATGCTACCTACACAATCAATGAGTACTGTAGGTTAAAGTTGATTCCTCAGATACATATGCACTTAAAGGATGTAGGCACCAAGGCGTTCAACCAGTTTCGAGATTCATGTTTTGGACATTCATCAGTTTAGACACTGATACTGCCACCTCAAACATAGCACTTCAGACCATTATATCCAGATAGGTTCGCATAGACAACGCACAAGGGGATGTGTTGTGGTTTTGAATCGCCGGTCAAAATTTAAGATTTTCGAAGATTGAATTCGCTTTGATAATGGGGTTGAAATTTGGCAGCTCCAGTTTTGATCCAAATGGATTGTTGGTGTTCAGGCCTCAAAGCCTGTACAGGAGGAAAGTAGCCCATGGAGTCAACGTTACTCCAAAATAACTGAAGGTAAGGTTTTTCAGAGGCGAATTTGATGACTCCGTTGACGACGCATACCGAAAGCTCATTTACTCATTGAAAAATGTGCACATACCGGAAGGATCGTGGATGTTAGGTGCAAGACAAGACAGGCCTATCATTTGCACGGCTGTACCATTGCATTGCTTGTAAGTTTTTTTATATCCTCATGAAAACAGAGATGTATATTATATCATATACCATCTAAGTTCATTCTTGTTTCTCATGGGTTTTAGATATGGGCGTATGAGGCGATTTCCAAACTGGGAGAGTATTGTGATCGTGTAGAACATCCAAATGCTCTGTCACGTTGCAACCGATGGACTTTCAAGATTGTGAGGCACATTCCACCTCATCTTTTTACCGACACATGGGTAACAACCAACGTTTAAATTATTATACATAGCGTGTTTGCCTAAACCCTAAACCTAATGCAAGGATACTTTTCATTTTGTAGGAACAATACTTCTCCGAGCAAGCGCGGCTGAGCTCCAGCAACCGTACATGAGAGACATCGAGGAGAACATGGAGGATGGAGTTCAATTCGTTCCTGAAGAAATGCCTACTGGGAGAGGAATGCACCACCGAGTGAAGAAAGTCGGGGATGATGGAAACCATGAAGACACTCATCCAAAAAGAAGAATACATGATGAGGACATTGGGCCATCAGCATCTGTGGCTGAAGAGTATGATGACAATGTGCCAATAAGTCGACCAGATCATCAGGCCGATCCACTTGAAGATCGGGTTAATGAGACCATGGGACAGGATGCTGGAACGCCACATTCCACATTGTTGGACAGCTTTTGGACGAATGTTAGGGGGATAATTCGAAGTGAGTTTGGAGAGATGGAGAATAGGCTGAAGGCCGACATTCGGGCCATGTTGGCCGAAGAAGCTCTCAGTAGACGACCTGGAAATAACACTCAAAATCCCCTGGCTGAGCACATCACTCGGGAAGATACGAACGCGGCACATGATCCAATTGTTGACAAAACTGTGACCACGATCATGAATGACGGCATCGACCCGAGGGTTACCAGAAGTCGCTCAAGAAAATGTGGGAAAAAATGACTCGTGCGTTTATTTACTTCGATGTTAGAACTTCATGCATTTTATGGTTGTAATATACGAACTTACGCATTGTTTATAAATTAAGTAAATGTGTTCTCTTTGTTTATTTACGCTTTAAATTCCTGTGGACTTCCGGATGAACTTCAGACTTAGGATTTTTTTTTGCTTTCCAGATCTTAATTTTAGTCCGACTCGAGCCATATGGTGATATGGATGACTTTTTATCTTTTCACGGTTCTTGATAAATTGACCCATGTAAAAAACACGACTCTAGTAAGAACAATAGATAATGATATGGTGCTCAGACTGAAGAATCATGATCACGTAGATGTATATCGTGATCTTGATATGAATTGGTATAGCGTGATCACGCACGTTTGTACATTGTGGTCACTTTCTTCAGCCACTACAAATTTATGTTCTCCACCCCGTGTAAAATGACACGACTCGAGCGTCGTTCGCTGGACAATGATATGGTGCTCAGACTGAGGAACAGTACTCACGCTGTCTTATATCATGTTCTTGATATTAATTATCATTGCGTGATCATGAACGATGGTATAGTATGAGCTCGACATTTATTGAGTCATAAAATTGTCTAAACTTATCTCGACCTTTGTACCATAACACGACTCGAGTGTCAGTCGATGGACATGGATATATAGTGGATAATTGTGGATTCGTTTTATCACGACATGCGTATGTATTAAACACAATATTAATGTGTCGTGTCAGATTCGAATTCTTTTTTGAAATATGTCTCGTGCGCGCCGAAGTAGAAATGGAGCCCATTTCAAATTTTAAAAAATTTGAAAGATATTTATGATGGAAAACTATGTTTTATTTGGATAGAAACCGCATATTTCAGGAATGAACGGTTTCACCACAATTTGATATTGCCTAGTACGGATCATTGTGCTTCCATGAACTTGGATAGCACGTCTGATAACATCAGCACGATTGGTAAGTATTCTTGTTAGTTTTAACCCAAGTTTAATTCATGCTTTCATTTGGTACATGCTTAGTTTCATTATGACGAGCAAAAAAAAAGAGGGATAAAACCAGTGCGAGAGATGGTCCGCGTGGAAAGAAAACACGACACGATTTGTCGTCACTAAACAAACATCAACACAAACCTAGGTTTGATGCATTGTCTAAACTGGAGGTTGCAGTAACTAGATTCTTTTCCCGACAAACTGCTAGAGATTTGAAAATTGAATCAGATTGTGATCGATTGATTGGCAAAATTGGAGCATCTAGATTGTTGCTGGACGCTTGGGCTACGTATGGACGAATTACAATTGAGTTCCTGTGCAGTCTTGAGGTTGAAAGGGACTCTCAAACGAACGAGCGAACAAATATTGAGTTCCAAATAATAAATGTTGCTCATACTCTCACCATCAAACAAGTACAAGAAATCTTCAAACTCCCAATTGATGAGATATACAAACAGCCAGAGATGTTTAACCCAGACATTTTTTGGAAATCACTGGTCAAACCTGTTGGTACTGATAACTCTCAGTACGACATGTCCGGTTCCAAGGCCTCTTGGATAAGAATCCAGTGTTTCGGTATGTACACAGGATACTTGTATGTACTATTTTTGCTCGATACGAGACTGGGACTGTCCGTAAAGATGAGTTGTTTCTTTTTTGGTGTATGCTAACTGGCACGAGGGTAAATCTGGTAGCCTACTGGATAGACCACCTGTGGAGGGTGTCTCAAAAGAAGACAGGCATTATAAGCGTTGGTGGCATGTTGACGTCGATTGCTAATTTCCTTGAAATTGTGTTCGATAATGACAATATCGAAAATATGATTGGACCGCAAGATGGTGTCTTCCTCGACATTCCAACATTGACTGCGATGAGGATAATCACGAAGGAGGGCCGTGATCATTGTCTGGTTCAAGTACATGGAGACTCATTTTGGTTGATATATCCTCATTTGACGATCGTTGATAGTTTTAAGAACATGACCAATTTGTTATTGGATACCACAGCACATTATGAGGCCATAATGGACAGAAAATGTCAATGCTTACCGGGGGATAAGGCGGGTGAAATTCCAATAAACAATATTGACTTCTACAAGACAAGTCGTGCCAAGTCGAGTGGCACCAATGATGCTGTTGAGAAAAAATTGGAGGCGTTCATGGATTCACAACAACTGTGGAATGAAGCCACCGAGCAAAGGGACAAGCGTATTATTGAAATGTTGGAATTGATACATCGAGGGATCACTCGACTACATGTTTTAGGGTCGGAAGGGCCACAACAGACATAATGTAACCTTTGGGCAACTTGATTGCCATTATTGTTTGGCTTTTGTTATTTATGTATTATGTGTATTTCGATTATGCATTTTATCTTTTCTCTATTTTAGTCCATTAAATAGGCTGGTTTCCGGTAATAGAAATGTTGAACAAGAACAAAAAATTATGTTATGAAACTGGTTCCCAAGAATCAAAAGTGTTGCTATTATAATTTAATAATAAAACCCTGGAAATGAAATACAGCTTAGGCAACATAATGAAGAGTAAACAAGGGTAGACATAACGACAGTCGCTCTTTACTCCATGTAGTTCATGAGGACATCTGCCGCCAGGTACCAGACGAAGATCCTCTTCCAATAACGTTCATAGAACGGAAATCCATTTTCATGGAACAATCGGGCATTGTACGATTCCTTGAAAAATCAACAATGCATATATAAAGCAATGAGTGGGTATACTACATATTTTTCATTGACAGAATATGAAGGGTCTAAGTGTTCTACCTTCTCAATATGACGCCAGTAAGAGTCATCAACGGTAATAGTGTGCGATGTTCGATCCCAGGTGACAATATTCCATTTCTTGTAACTCCTGAAATCGTCAACCAAAAGCATGTTATCATGTACGAGTTTCCGAACTGCTTGCCAATATAATTTATCGTATTCACCAGTAAATATTACGAGATTTATCACATCGGACTCACGAACTATATGGAGGAGGAGGTTCGTAATATCGACAACTTCATCGTGCGTTAACGGACCGAAGAAAGCAGAAAGATCTGGTACAATATCAAACATTATGTTGAAACGGTATAGAGAAATTGTAAGTGAGAATAATGGTTGTCAAACAGTCTTTAATATATAGAGGAGGAGCCCTTAGGATGATTGATTCTATCCAAATCACATTTAAAATTTTTCAACAGTCATTTTTATTGAGAGTTGTATTTGAATTTTAATAAGTTAAATTTTAATATTATCGGGAGTTGTACTTTTGCTACCGACGCTTGTGTAATGAAATTGCGGGAACACGCTCCCTACGTATTGTCATGACAACATTGTATAGTGTGATCCCTACGTTTTTAAAGTGTTGAGATTGTGTATTCGTGTTAACGTTGTTTTTTACTCCAGATCATTATATCTCGCATCGTACCATGATGACAACATTGCATCGTGTGTTCCCGACATTTTCTGACAACTGAAATTAATATAAGTCGAATAGTGTAACATGAGCCGACTCAAGTGGTAATCACCGGACAAGATAAAGGTTTGTGTAATTGTGTAATCGTGTTCAAAACGTGTTATATCGTGTTCATGATATTCCGCACCACATCGTGATGATGACATATCATAGTGTGATCGCCACAATTCTATGCAAATGAAAGCATTTGAACTCAACCAGTGCAACTTGGACACGGCTCGAGTGTTATTCGCTGGACAAGAATATGGGTTGTGGAATGATGGTTTCGTGATCACATTGAAATTTAACGTGATATGGGGTGGCCCTCTTATCGTATCATGATCACGAAGCTGTATAGAATAATGGTGTTTTTTTTGCACAATTAGTGTGTGGCAAGGTCTTTCGTGTTCAGGGTATGCGTATGTCATCCAAACAGAAGAATGTATTGTCAACCAAAAACAGTATATACAGAAAAAAAAAGTACACATACGAGGCGATTGTTCAACAACAAACAACATAAATTAAAGTAAATAGATTACCACTTGATTTTTGGATCAATTATGGCACAGGTAGGTCGACAGATCCTCAGCATACAAGAGAACATCAGCCGTCTTGCCCCAGACAAAGATCTTCTTCCAAACTTTGTCATAAAATGGAAACTCATGCTCACGAAACAAGCAGGCTCTAAACGATTCCTTGAAAATGAAAAAGTTGATTAAAAATCAATATACTCAAATGACAAAAATTATGAGTTGTGATCACACAGAAGGACTAGGTGCTTCACCTTCTCCACAAGACGCCAATAAGAAAAATCGACCTCAACATAGTTCGATGTTGGATCCCAGTGGACAATATTCCAACTGATGAAACTCCTGAAGTCGTCAATCAAAAGCTTGTTGTAATGTACGAGCCGCCGCACATTTTTTTTCAAGAATTTATTATCGCCCGTTTGCTCCCACATTTTCACTGCGACTTTGTCAACAATTTCAGTGAAAACCAAGGAATTGGTCAACCTAACCTCACCACACATAGAGAGATAGAGGAGGTGGTCCGTAATGGCGGTGACTTCATCTTTGGTGAACGGTCCGAAGAAGGAAGAAAGAGATGGTACTGGTCGAGACATTATGTGCAGAATGTTGTGTAGTGTTTTTTAGAAAAATGTAGGTGTGAAATGGCATGGAGGAAAAAGAATATTTAATATACCTTTAATATATAAAGGAGACGTGGTCCCGACAGTTTTGGACATGCAGAAGCGTGTCCTATCCGAATGATTTAAAAAAAATTTGCAAAAAATTGGAAGTTGTTTATGATTATATGTCTTGGTGTGAACACGATTGAAATCTAATTGTATAGATTTGTGAGAAGACGATTGTAAAATAGTTGTATGAACACGCTTGTATACAATGTCAACTGTGATCGCGCACGTGAAGAGGATAACATCTCGTAAACGCAGCCCATAAAGCTGTTTTATCAAAGGGACCTCTTCTGTACACTGGAGTCCATATAACACGATTCCACAAACAATGGTGTGAACACACGGTTTTGCTTTTATATTATCTATATTTTGACCACATCTGAAAATGGAAATGCCGACGACCCGTGGTGTATAACACTTGAAAGTGCTGTATCAATTTATGTGAACACGCTTGACGATATTTTTTTCGTATGAATCGATATATGTATTGTGAAATCAAATGCATGAGTATGAGATAGTAAACAACCAAACTAGAATTTTAATTCAACAATGTATATACAAACATTTCAAAGTTAAAAAGAACATAAAAAACTTAAAGCAGGGTACTGACAAGTGGCAACGAGGATCACTTGGGCACCCTCTGGTACAAGATAACATCAGGCGCCATGTGCCACAAAAAGATCTTCTTCCAATAATCTTCATAAAACGGAAACTCATTCTCATGGAACAATCGAGCATTGAACGACTCCTTGAAAATGAACAATTTGAATATCAAATTCAGAAAATCAATAAATTGAATAATATAAAATTTTCACTAACATAATATGAAGGAACTCGGTGCTCAACCTTCTCAATAAATTGCCAGTAAGATTCCTCCACGTAAATAGTGTTGGCGTGTGGATCCCAAGTGACAATATTCCACCGAATGAAACTCCTGAACTGGTTCACCAAAAGTTTGTTGGCTTGTACCAGCCTCCGCACTGCTTTCACTAAGAATTTGGAATCGCCAGTTTGCTCAAACATTATCTTCGCCACTTTGTCAACAATTTCAGTAAAAATGATGGGATTGTACACTTCTTTCCCACCACATCGCTGGAGGAGGATGGCCACAATACCGCCGACTTCGACCTTTGTGAACGGATCGAAGAAGACAGAAAGATCTGGTACACGACTGGCCGCCATGTGTTGAACTACAGCTTGTTGATAAACTAAAGATTTTGGATAATCCTCTGATTTGAGTTTTTAATATAAAGTGTGAACACCCAGTTAGCTGTATGGTCACGCTGTGGATTAATAAACTGTCAACATGCTGTTCATTGTTCAGACCCGTGTTCCCAAAAAACATAAAATCATGAGGACGTGTGTTCACAATGAAAATTTCAGATCCTGAGATCACTGTTTATTAATCGTATTGTGTTCAAATACATATCGTACAGACGAGTGTTCTAACGATATGTGGAAATGTGTTGTACACTTACAGTATCTATGTGTGGTTAAAGTTGTATTCTACACGCCAACCATCACATTCGCAAAAAAAGGCTGAATTTGTCAGTCAGGTGTCATTCAGTCAATCACAATGTCACAAAACACTTGCCCCTATATGCCTCGGTACTCATGAAAATAAACTAGCCCCCATATGCCTCGGTAGTTATGACAATTGACAATATGAACATACGCTAGACCCCATATTGTGAACAACCCCACGACCCGTTCGATATAGCATGAGTCAAGTATTGGATCATTTTGTGTGAACACGCTTGAGTGAACACACCGGTGTAACAGTTTACGTGAAAACACAAATATTAACATCAAATATTAAAGACACTTGACCCATTTGATCTACCACCAGTCGACTGTTAGGTCAGTTAGTGTGAATACGGTGGTCTAAAGCATATCGTGTGAAGGCGATTGTGTATTAGTTTGCTACACAACGACCCAGTAAAGAATGTATTCAATGAAAAAAGTGAACAATGTAATATAGTTCGAGTCGTGTATTAGTTCAATTCACGTGAACACGCTTGTGCCTGCGAACACAAATATTGTGTGAACACGATGGAGGCAAACAAGCTAAAATCTGTGATCACACGGTAAAGGCCTACGCAGCCCAGACATCCGTTTAATTCAAGCAACCTCTACTCGACTAGACTCAATATAACACGACTCGTGCCTTTTCAGGTGTGATCACGGTTTGGAGTGTTATATATCGTGTTCACATGATAAACTAACGCGATCCAAAATGTCAATCAGTGACATCTTTTTTTCAGAGTAATAAAGCGAGATTCTCTTCCAACAACCAGTATTGAATATTTCAACCTACCATTTAAGAGAGGTGTCTATTTCAATCCAATATCATTAACTTGTATTTCAGATTGCAGTATTGAATTTAAAATTAACACATCATGGAGAAGTATGAAAATTTTGATTGGGAGGATGAGGATCTTAAAGTAGAGGAGTGGAAGCGAAGGACACATCAGAAGTTATATCTGTATAAAGACACTAAATGGACACCAACCCTTGAGGAAACTTTGCTCGATTCATTGTTGGAGTGCAAGGAAAATGGAACGTGGCAGGTGCGCCACGAGAGGAACGAAACAGCTATAGAACGTGCCTGTGAAGCTGTTAACAGAGACACGGTCGTGAAAATGACATGTCTAGAGGTCATCGATCGTGTCAACCAATTGGAAAGACGTTTCAAGATGTTCTCTATAATGTTGAAGACTCCCGGAGTTACTCTATACCCGGAGTGGAACTGGGTACATGGGGGTTGGCAAGAAGATATGAAGTGGTACCGTGTAAGTATACCATGCATTAGGTTGGTATTTTTACTACAAACATGCATTCTTAACACATATATACGTTGTAAAAAATATCATTACATTATATGGTAGACATTAGGAGATAAGATCTCATTTTACACAAGATGCTTAAATACTCATGGTTTGTAAGTCAATATCTAATGTGTGTGCACTTATAGATTGATCACAAATCCTCTGCATACTTCTTGGCTGGAGAACCTTACACTCAGCAATTAGCACAACTTTTCAAAGGTCCAGACTATGAAGATCCTCTTGACAAGAGAGCCTCAACTTCAACAGGTAAGTCATGATCGGGTCAAAATTTCCCTCTAAGACTTTATTAATGAAGTTCTTTCACCGTATTATGTATGCTATGACCTTATTTTATTTTATTGTATTATATACTAAGTAATGGTTGAAGACTGAACATGTTTATCAAAAGTTCATATAAAGGCTATATACATTAATTACCATTCAAACTTACACTACAAGTTCTCCTTGTATGTCCAAGCCCCCCACAATTGCTACAGTGTACAGGACCATGAGATCTCTTTCGTTGTGGCTCAACAGAGAGTATCTCGGTAGGATGTATGTTGGGGGCTGCATCAGAGGTACTTGCAACACAATTTCTAAGTTTATGCCATGTGAGCCCACATCGGCCACAATGTTACGGTAAACCTCTAGTCGATCTTCGTTGTCCACTGGTTTGTTCAATTCCATTACGAAAACGAGGACATCTTGGGTGACCTGCTTGCTTTGGGGCATTAGGTGACATGCATTTTTGTTCTACACATATTAAAATTCAAAGAATAATGTTCCACTGATGGACACAAAAGAGAGCAAACTTATACACTTAGATTACAAATAAGCAATGTAAGGGATGAAGGGTCTTACGAATAAGTTCCCAATTTTCAGGGCAAGAAATGGGTGTAACTTCACCATTCCAGTTTCGCCTCAATGCATCCGTTTTAAAGTACTCTAAAACAAAAGATTCCAAGGAACACTTTGCCTTCCTTCATAAAACAATTTCAAACAATAGGAAATGTGAAATAAAATTTGATAGCACCATTGCATTGATTATGAGAAAGCATCTTTTGATCAATAATGTAGACTAACCTGATTGTAGAAACAACATGTGGACAAGGAATCAAATCTACTTGAAATCGTGAGCACGTACATGTTTTAGCGTCTAGATCGACAATGTAGACATTACGATCACATTGAACCTTTTATTTATGAACATTCAAACCATTAACAGTCATATCAGCACTATGAGCCACGTTTATGTTCAACCTTGTGAGAGCAGCTTCACTTAATACTTCGGTGCGTGAAAGAGCCATATTGCGTCATTCAAAAAACCACTTCTCGATTATAGTTCTTGCACACTCCAATACTACACAAACAGGAAGACCCCTTGCCCACAACAATCGATTGTTGAAGCTTTCAGCAGCATTGGAATTCAAGAATCTGAAACATAGAACAGCACACTGGGATCGAGCCAAAAGAGTGTATCCTAGAGTGGATAGAGTCTTCAAGGCTTCAGCACCACGAGGGAGACCTTTAAGAGATGAAATATGCTTCTCAAATTCGGTAAAGGAGTAACAATATGCAGCATTCTGAAAGTTTGCTACAACTTCTTTACCGTACTTGGCCAGGTTATTCTGTAGATGATAACAACATAATCCATGATGGGCGTCGGGATAAACCTCTCTCACCGCCTTTTCAATACCTTTGTGTTGGTCAGAGACAATTAGAAGGTCATTTGGACAAGCATATGCAAGCCGCATCTGGTGTAGGAACCATTTCCATGATGCTTCAGATTCAACGTCACCAACACCAATACCCAATGGGAATATTTGATCATTTCCATCAAGTGTGACGGTAACAAACAGAATACCATGGTATCTACCTTTCAAATGTGTGCCATCAACAAAAAAAACTGGTCTACAAGCACTATGGAAACCTTCGATGGATGCTCCCAATGCATAAAAGACATTTAAAAATATCATTCAAAGTTAGGAGCTCTGCGACAGAACCGGGATTCATCAATTTCAATTGGTTCAAGTACGAAGGAATCTGATGAAAACTGGTTTAGGAATCTCCGTATACGAGAGACATGGCATGATGTTCCCCCTCAGTGCGACTCTATACGACACGTGTACCCCGTGATCTCTTTCCAAATCAGCCACAATATTCTTCGGGATGACGGAGTAGTTTTCCCGAACTAATCTCGAAGCAAACAGTGCACCAACCACCTTTGATTTGATGGTCCGGTTGAGAACACGGTTGGGATCGGCAACACACGAATGAGGCCCTACGAAAGTGGTCACTCTCCGAACCCCCCCAAATCCCTGAACACGTATTGTGAAAGGACACTCAGGTTGAGTGCATTTAATGTACAATCGGGTACTATCAGAACATACAACTTTATAATCAACCTTATTTCGTAAGTGATATAAACCAACTTCCTTAACCAACTGGTCTTTTGACCCAAATGTCGAACCTTTGACAAAGGGTTTACATATTCAGAAGTGGATTGGGTTTCAACACCGTCAATATGATTATCATTCACAAATCTAGACCCAAATGTTGATGCAATATGTTTTGGATCAACACGGACTTCACCATCGATGTTAGGCTGACTGGATGGGCATGCAAAGAACTGGGAGAGGGCACCACCTTTTTGCATAACATAAGATCCGAATTCTTCGAAAAAAGCTCCAACATCCAACTTGGAGTCAACGTCAATTCGACCATCAGGAACTGAAGGCTCTTCATAGTCATTTTCTTCATGAATATGCAAATCTGACTCAGTATTCATATCATCTTCACTGTTTTCATAATGCTCCACTTCATGGTCAGATGCATACTCAGCTACGTCACCCCATTCGCCGTCATGTGAACTTTCAATATTTGAAACGCCTTGATCCAATGGGTTGATAGAATCATCAAAATCACTAACCAAATTCTTGTTCAGCGGTGTACAGATGTCATCACCCAATGATTTTGGAAGGCCACTGAGATTCAGGCAGATCGGTGAATGATGTCGGGATAAAGAGTTACGCCATTGATCATTGCATTGTGTTGTCCATATTTGAGCAGTCCGGGATTTCATTAGCTCAACAAAACCACCTTGGCTACCACAAGGTTGTTGCCTGGCAGATTGATTTGTTGGGCTACTTATGCTTTTATGTGTAATATAAATGATCGGCATATCTGAGCTAGCTAATACTCGATCCACATCATGATTTGTTTGAATCATCAATTTTCCTCTTCTATAGGAAGCTATATTAATCAAAGCATGAATGATGTATGTTTTAGTAGCTTTATCTGCTTGAATAACACCGTGGACCAATTCATATAAATCATCATGGGTAATTCCATTTGGTGGAATTGTTATGAACTCTTCCTCCCAACATTTGTATTGTAAGCCTTCCCAATATCCCCAAAACGAACAATCAAATTGCTCAAATCCGTCTGAAAATAAAGTACATAAATTTTTTAATTGTACTATCTACAGCGAGGATTTAACTATGCATAAATTTCAATTTCATATGTGGACATCACATTTATATCATTACATATTAATCGAATGAAATCGTGAAGGCATACATATCATAATAGTGATGATGGACGTTCATATCGTGATCATGTGTTGTCAGTTCAATTAATTAAGGTTTCATAAATTAATATCGTTAAAATGTATGAAAATTTCATATCGTGACCACAACTAGACAGCTGAATATCGTGATCACGATTAACATTTTCATATCATGAACACTTAAACTGCACCATAATAGTGATCACGCATTACATCTTCATGTCGTGAACACTCAAGCTGAGATCACACAATAAAACATGATCACGTACTATATTTTCATGTCGTCAACACACTTGCTAAGTTCATATCGTGAAAATGTAATAAAACTTCATGTCTTGAACACACTTTCGCCTTCCATATCGTGTACTAAATTTTCATGTCGTTTAGAAGCTTCATCGGAGGTTGAGATCATGAGCACACCGTCAACAAACTTCATCATTTCAAATAGTGAGACGCTATTCTCAATTCATAGCATGAGACTTGGTTAACATTAAAAATCAGAAATGAGAACTGCCACCAACATCAATGGCGAGAAAACTGAAAGTTAAAACATACAACACCAATTTTGAAAAAACTTAAAATTACAAGCTAAAACTTACCATTTGCAATGAAGCTTCGGTTGCTTTTAACGAGGATGAAAGTTTCAATGGAGATGAGGATCACAAAAAAAATGTTGTTTTTATGGACATGAGAGGAGCTTCAAGTTTTCAGGGGAAATGATGATCATGTAAATATGACTGCAAAAAGTGGGTTAGGGTGTTTTGATCACGCAAAGTTTTGAAATATATGTTAAAGTATTCATTTAATTTAATTTGATGTTAAATACAATGTATTAAATTGTGTTTTTGAATTAAATTACAATGTATTTAAAACAAGAAAAATACAAACTTATGACCAGGGTATTAAGGACTTTTTACTTACCAAATTGGGTAAAAAAGTAATTTCTTCAAAAAATGGATATAAAAGTTTCTTGGCCCATGAATATGGGTAAAGGGGGGTATTTCCACAACAATATATCGACCTAAGAAGATAGAGTTCCCTGCCCAATTCGTAGCCAAAATCCAAGTTCATTTCCTTGTTGCTCTAATATGTAGAATGGGGAGTGAGTCACCATTCAAATCCACCTCACCCTATCAGTGTGTGACACCTCACACTTTTTCTTTCTCTTCTTTTGCCTCTTCTCTTTATGTATCAAAATAAAAAATCGGACCACTCCCACTCCCTCCCCCCCCCATCTCGCTCCTCTCTCTCTATCTTTGTCTCTATGCCTTCTGACGCCGCCGTGCCGCTTGGAAATGGCCGAGAACTTCATGACTTCCTCTTCACGGTTACCCATCCCCTGGCTTTCCCTTCTTTCTCCCTCTCCTTCTGTTCTCCTTGTCGTTGCTACCGCCTATAGTCGAGCACCGCTGGGAACGGCGACGCTAGGTTGGGGTAAGGGTGCGCTGCCGGGTGTGGCGGTGCTAGGTCAGTGTTGGTGGTGGTTTGTGATGGCAATGAGGTATGTGTGGAGCTGCGATGTGGTTAGTCTTGTCAGTGAGAGAGGTAGCTGCCATGGTGGCCGACGACGTGCGGTTAAGGCAGCGGCGGCGGCCGCCTCTGTTTCTCTCCCCTCAACCCTACTCTCTCTCTGTTCGGCCAGCATGGTGGTCATGCCGACGGTATCGATTTCAAATGTCGCTTCACGTAACGACGCTATGGTTTGATTCATGGGTATGTGCATGTGTTAGGTGTGAGTACTGCGTTCTGTCTGTGTGTGTATGTTGTTCGCCTAGGGGGTGGAGGCGCTTCCGTGGATTGCAGCGCCGTGTCGGGCGTCCGGTGGTGTTACCGTGAGATATGGTGTGGTGGTGTGAGTGTGATGATGGTTTGCGTAAGGTTGGTGATGACCAATTTGTGTGTCGTTGTATGTGTTCGGCTCTGTATGTGTGTGTGTTGGGCTCCTCAGGCGTTTGCGTGGGTAGTTGGGTGTTGTTGGAAGCCGGTGAAAACCTGCTGGTGACGAATTAATAGTGAAGTTGAGAAGGGAAGCAGGATGGATGGTTTTGGGTAATGCTGTCAAAACGGGCCGACAGGGCGGGGCGGGTTGGGAAAACCCCATCCCACCCGCGGGCCACGGGCTAGGTGGGTCAGTCCACTTCAATTTTTATGTTTTTTTTTTGTTTTGTTTAATTTTTAAAATTGATAATTTTAATTTAAAAATGAAAAATACTTTTTACTCTTTATTCAACCTTACATGCATTGAATTACATGTAAATTACAAAAAAAAAATCATAAAAAATATAAAATTCTTTAACATTCTTTCATTTTTATAAATAAATTGACCAACTTTAATATATGAACATCATTATTTGCTTTAAATGGTAATAATTCTTCTCAATATTAAATATTTTTTATTTGTGTGTCAAATAAAATTTTTTTTTTTTTTTTATAGGCGAGCTAGCCCGCCGGCCCGCGGGCTAGCCCACCCCAGCCAAGGCCCACCCCGCCTAGGCCCGCCTTGTGGCGGGCTCCTAAATGCTAAGCTCAACCCTCAAATTTAGTGAGGCGGGGCGGGCCAGCCCAACGGGCCCAACCCATTTTGACAGCTCTTGTTTTGGGGAATGGGGTACTTTGTAAAGTTGACTAAGTAGGAGGTGTAATTATGAGAATTTGATATGGTTTGGGGCTGTTTTACAAACTCCAAGTTTTCCCAAAAATTTGGATATAACCCACACATTTTGAAAATCATAAGTTGAACCCCAAGTCCGTACAAACTTATGTTTTGGCCGAAAGAGTTTTATAAATTGCATTAGGACAAGCCCTTCTTGACTTCAGTTTTGACACATGGGTATAGCAAAATACTAGTTAAACCCAAAAGAATATGAGATGTGGCAATTTCACCAAGGAGGATGAAAAGGAAGAAAAAAAAAAAAGGTGGGATAGAAGAATAGGTTTCAACCAAGAATTGAACTAAAAGAAAATATAAAAGAAAGTTCGAAGTTGATAAGTGTCGTTTTTACTATACTTTTACGTATGTTTATAATGTTTCTATAGTGATTTAGATACTTTTGATTTATTAGTTGCATTTGATGGTTTTGTGTTTTTAGTATAAAAATTGCAAGTTTCAGCTCACATGCGCAATTGTCGAAGAAATGACACATCTCACGATTTAGAAGTCCGAATTGGAAGATCTTAATTTTGTTGGAAAGCTAAGGAAGTGATCTTCAACTTTTATGTTGAAAACATTTCTCAATTCGTTCTTCAAGAAAGAAGAATATTAAGGAAAAACGGAAGTTTTGCGTTCGGTTCTTTGTCGTGACAGGGATCTAGTATTTTGATCATAACTTTCTCTAGAAGACTGCTATTGAGGTGAAATTTGTGAAATTTGAAAGCCAACTTTAAGACCTACAACTTTTATGAAGACGTCAAAGTTAAATTCAGAACTTTACACCAGCACACGACCGTGTCTTGGGACACGGTCGTGTCCCACTGCACAGAAACACTAGCACTGGCGCACGGTCGTGCCCGAGAGACTCCTATTCCATCCCAAACTCGATTTTTGACATATTTCACACTTCTAAACCATCTAGGAGACCTCCAAGATGCTATATATACCCAAATTCGGTAGGTAGGAATAAATCATTAAGTAGGAATAACATCTATAGAGAGAAAACACATATTCTGAGAGCATCCGGAGAGGAGAAGAAGACTTCAAAGATCGAAGAATCGAGAGATCATCGTTCATATAGAGTTTTTCTTTATCTTTCTTTTATTTTTTGATTATTTCAATTTGATATGATATTTTCAATCTTGTCTATGAGTTTGTTTATATTCATGTCTGGCTAGTTTTCCATGGGTTTCTAGGGCTTGTTAGTAGTCTGATTCGAATCTGATGGATCTTTGATTTCAATTCAATTTCTTGATTATTTATCTTAGTGATGTGTTTATGGTTTGATTGCTTGTTTGATTATGTGGCCACTAATTGAGCATGTTTAAGTAATTAAGTCAAAATTCGAGAGAGGATATTTAATTACGGAAGAGTAAACACATGACATATATGCAACATAAGATTGAGAGATAAATGACATATGTGATGAGATTTTCAATCCTAGGTGCTTTTGGGAATTGTTGTGTTATATCAGATCGAGTAGAGATACCTCTGGTAACATAATAATCAACCGGTTAAATTGACTCGAGAGAGCTTTTAATTTGATATGTATTTGTGATTGCTCATATAGGATAATGAATCGTTGAATTGGATTGATCAAGTGATATCATGATGAGAATTAGATGAAAGCATGTTCTAGAACCTATCTCAGTTATATTTGTTTGTCTCCTTGTATTTTTTGTTTTTTGTTTTAATATAGTTTATTTGACATCTTTGATATCTGATAGCCTAGATAAAGTTAGGGGTTGAATTTGGGTAATCAATTATTCCTAGATAATAATCTCTGTGGGATCGACCTTACAAAGAGATCCAATGAGAAATGAGTAACTAGTCCAATCATCTCATCAACTAAGTCTCCAATTACCTAATATTCATATATATATTCTTGAACACGTTCTGCCCACTCCTTACGTACTTCATCGATCTCTGCTTCATTATGTTTCTCCTTATAAGGTGCTGCAACTCCTATGACAGGTCCAAGCACATCTAAGGTGCCCGAGATTGACGATTCATTGAGTGACTTGTAATTCTCAAAAACCAAAGTAATTTTCTACTCAATCTCCTTGGAAACTTCCCCCAATATACGGACTTAATATATCAATGGAACAAAAGATCAAGAGTTACAAATAAAAATATTAAACTTAACTTAGTCTACAACAACACTAATATGAGGTTAAGACAACGCTGAAATGTTACAGTTGTCTTAGGATCAATGACTATGTCTCTACGACAACCTCATATCATAAGGGTTGTCATAGGGATCAATGACTACATATCAACGACAACCTCATATCATAAGCATTGTCTTAAGGCTCAATTTTAACCTAAAACTACGCCTCTACGACAACCTCAAGTCACCACCGTTGTCTTAGATCTCAATTTTACCATACGACTACACCTCTACGACAACGCCAAGAAAAAACTCTTGTTTATGAGAGCGTTTTTACACTCTACGATAAGGGTTTTATCTACGATAAGGGTTTTTACGACAAAACACATGTTTTAGAGGTGTAGTCTATGAGAGAATTTCTTGTAGTGATATTAGTAGTTTGATTTACATGTTCTTTTTTTCATCCTTTTTCGTTTTATACCTTGCATTTACGACATTAAAACAAATTATACATAATAATCAATTCAATATACTGTGTGAAAAAAATCATTTATTGCAACACTTAAGCATGGATAAGTAATTCGTCAATCGAATAATATTATGTATCTCACGAGACCGATATTAGTTAGTGTATCCATTGTCATGTTTATTTTACCATTATCCAAAACATTAATAATATTACAACCAAAATAAATATTGTGATTTGTTTTCAACAAGTAACCCTAATTTAAATCATTCAAATAATTTGTAATGTAGGGTATGTTTGGAAGAGAATTGAGTGTGATTGAAGAATTCCAGAATTTTTAGGTGAAGGTATAAAGTTATACCAAAACTTGGAATTCTTAGGTGATTATGTTTGGAAGAGAATTGGGTGTGATTGAAGAATTTCAGTAATTTTAAGTGAAGGTATAAAGTTACACCAAAACTTGTATACAGTCATTGCTAAGATCCATGCGCTTAGGTCCATCCATTCCATCAGAAGCACACACAGCTGCACCTAGGTTTCCGCTCCCAAACTCGCCTAAAGGTTTGTACAATTATGTTATAATAGTCATAGTTTTTAGTAGTATTAGTCGTAAATTTTTGTTATGTTAGTCATACCTTTTATAGATTTTAGTTATACCTTAACAGTTTTATAGACTGACATTAATATCTTTCATACCTTTTAGTTATGTTAGTCATACTTTTTGGTTATGTTAATTGTAGGGTTAAATTCAATTTTAATCCATTTAAAAAGCCACTGTCCAATTTTCGTCCACCATGGAAGCGGTTTTCAATTTTAGTCCAATTAAGCCAAAAATCGTCACTATTTGGTCCATTTTTGTCACTATTTCGTCCACTATGGAAGCGGTTTACAATTTTCAATTTTCAATTTTAGTCCAATTAAGCTAAAAATAGACCAAATAGTGACGATTTTTGGCTTAATTGGACTAAAATCGAAAACCACTTTCATGGTGGACGAAAATTGGACAGTGACTTTTTAAAAGGACTAAAATTGATTTTTTCCCGTTAATTGTATTTTTATATATTTATACAGGATATGACTATATTGATATAAAGGTATGAATAATATCACTTGTGCCAAAATTGAGATTTTTTTTAAATTAAAGTATTACATAAGAGTATGTGATTAATTAATATAATATTTAGGCAAAAACTTATATATCCATGTGGCATATAGGGGCACGAATCTAGGTGTTATACACATGTGCTTCAGGTGTTATATATATACTCTTATGGTGTTAAGTTTCTTGGTGTTACACATATATTTTAAAGATATCACATGTATATATGAGAATACATGTGATACTTGAAGAGTATACACGTGATATCTGTAGAGTATATATGTAACATCATATGATTGTCAAGTAGGGGACACCGTGCCCCGGGGCACACAAGTGTTGCTCTAATATTTATATGTCAAAGAGCAAAATTTAAATATAAAAAACAGAGTAATAGGTGAGGATTCAGGTCAGATTCGACTGACCCGAGTTTATTAGCACTAATTGCACATGAGGCGTTTTCAAAAAGTTATTTTGTATTTGTGTGTGTTTTTTTAGGGCTAGTTTGGATTGAATGTTGGGATTGTTTGGGTGAGATACTGTACGTTTATTTTAACCTTTGATGTGACATGTTTTTTTGTTTGGATTGTATGTTTAATGTAGTAGGATTAGTTGGAGTTTTTGTTTGGATTGAAGTATTGTGACTTTTTTGAGGTGGGTTTAATTTTTAACTTTATGTTTGGATTGTATGATTATTATCACATGTCTGAAATACCTAAAATGCCCTTCATGAATTTACACAAAAGTTCACCCCTATTTCTCGTGTGTTTTTTCGAAGTACCTTGTGCTTTTTTTTTTTTTTGGTGACGTGTCATTCTAAATTCAAATAACACAAATTGTATATGTTTTTCTAAATTAAAGTATATAATTTCCTTAATTGAAGTTTACTGAATGAAAAGGCTTTTCCATTCATTTTTTAAAGCTACAGTCTCAATTTCAAAATTCGAAAAGATCATGTCTCTAGATGATGAAAAGACTAAAGTTAATGTGCTAAATTTGTAATTTCCCCAATCAATCTTATTATTAGGAGGACTTATTTATTAAATTTATTTAATTAATTGATATCTCACCATAAAATTTGTATGCAATCTAAAGATAAATAGACCCATCTCTATTTATTTTTTCTGTAATGTAAATTAATTTATTATATATAAATATATGTGTGTATATTTATGAGTTTAATTAAATAATTTATTTTTCTCAATTTAAAATAGGTATTTATATATACTAACAAAATTATTTTAAATGATGTATACTTTTAGTAATACAAATTAGAATTATTTTCAAGATATGTATCAGAAAAATATATTATTATATTTTCTATTATACATTCTATATTAAAAATATATATATTATATTTTCTATTATACATTATTTGGCGGTGATTGGACAATTGCGAAATGATTAGTGAGTTAGCCTCCTGTGCACTAGTTGCATGGATCTATGATCCGTGCAACTGGGCCGCGCGCAGGCTGGGCTGGCCCGCCCAGCCCGTGCCTCTTTACTTATTTCGCGTGTTTTGCTCGTTACCCTCACGTTATGTTAGGGTTACTTTCGCGTTATATTAGGGTTACCTTCGCGTTATGTTAATGTGACCCCTAGATTTCATACCCTTAGTTTAAAACCACTGAACTAAAATGTTAATCATACCCTCATGTTATGTTAGAGTTACCCTCATGTTATGTTAGGGTTACCCTCATATTATGTTAGTGTTACCCTCGTGAGGGTAACACGGGTAACACTAACATAAACATGAGGGTAACCTTAACATAACATGATGGTATGACTGCCTGAGCGAATCTTGGTGGGTTTGAGCGCCCACCAGGGTAACACGGATAACACTAACATAATATGAGAGTAACCCTAACATAACATGAGGGTATGACTGCCTGAGCGAATCTTGGTAGGTTTGAGCGCACCCACCAGGCGCGTGAGGGCGTGTGAGAGCGCATTGGGGCGCGTAAAAACGCGAGTCAGAGGCGCGTGGGGCGGGTCGACCCGGCCTATCCATGCCCCAGTTGCATAAAATATTTTGCCATGATTAGTGTGTTATGTTGGTAATGTGTTGAAATTGTTAATTTGGTGTGCATATACATTTATGTGTGTATATATATTTCTAATTATGTTTTGCACGTTGTTAATTTGTGTGTATATACATAAGGATCTGTAATACATACATATATCAAACTTTTTTAATTAAAAAACTCCAAATTGTTACATCTTAACAAGTAATTATCATTTTCCCTTTTCAGAATTCTTTCTCAAATTCTTCAATCCTCAATCCAAATACAGCTTGTAGCGGAGCTACAGATAATCAAAGAGAGGTAGTTGCTTTGGCTTGAGTAACAACTGGGTGGGTGGGTCAAGGATGGTGTAAAAAAGGCTTACATATCAGATTAAACAAATAGTTTAATTTAGAATAACATTAATATCCTTATAAGTGTATCAAGTAGATCCTGTACACATACAACATACTTGAGAGAGAGAGAGAGAGAGGGAGAGAGAGAATCCACCTAATTAAGAAAGAATATGGTCAAGATTTTTGCCTCTTGTCAAAACTTCTTCTACTGCTACTTTCAGTTGCTGAAGCTGCAGCCAATTCCATTATGCTTTCACAGTCAATCTCAGTAGATTTGTACTTCAGCTTGATTCCACTTTGCATCCATGACTTTACACAAAGCAAAGCTTGAATATCATAATGAGGCGTACATAGCCTTTGTCTATCAATTTCATCACCCTTGCTATAGAATATATCTTCAGGCAGCAATGCAGTTGATTGCACAGCCAACAAGTCTCGAGCCATCAAAGACAACCCCGGATATCTTGAGCTATTCACTTTCCACCAATCCAGAACATCTGTTAGCATTGGAACTGGAGGCTCAGACAAGTATTGCGTGAGCTCATCAGTGGCAGAGTTCAGGCTTCCCCTTCGCTTCTTTCGAGCAATTTCCTCTGCAAAAGAAGCACTTCCTCCTCCCCCGCCTTCCAGCTCTTGAGTGCTGTATGAATTGTTCATGAAAGGAGAATACCCACTAGAGTAATTCCTAATGAAATGATTCCTTGTCTCCTCCAAATAGCCTTCTAAGTTGAGATATTCAGGAATGAGCTCAACCTTTATCCGTGGATCGAGAATTGCGGTCATATATGTGAATGCATTGCAAACCTGACCACTGTAATTTTGAGCCTTTGCATACATGTCCTCAGCAGCAGTCTTGAGCCACTCAGGGGTTTGCCTTGAGTCTTTGCACGACAAAATTGTCTCCGCAATGTGATCCATGAAGAAGAGAACCATACCAATTGTCGGCATTTTACTTGTACATATGTTGTTAATGGTCTTATAGAAGGGTTCCAGATACTTATGCATAATATTGACAACATTCTTCTCTCCAGAGTTGAGCAGCAAGCGGCCACCCACTTGTTCCTCATACTTTCTGACAACAGTTTCCATCGATTTACCAGCCTGAAAAAGAAATATATCCATGCGCTTGTAAGAATAATAATCCTAGAGGAAAGACTTGCATAAGAACTGCAAGAGATGAGATTACCTTGCGTGCAATATCAAGCATCTGGTAGCTGCCACTCCACCGAGCTGAGGCATCAAGTGGGAACTTCCAGTTTCCTTCTTGGTATGCTGTAGTAAATTGCACGAAGTCCTCAGACATTTCAAATGATGAATTCAGTTCCATCACAAACTCCCTGATCTTTGAAATCACTGAAAATACTGATTTTGTAGTTCTTAACCCCACATTTACGATAGAATTCAGAGTATGAGCAGCACAGGGAATATAGCAAAAGGCTGGCAGTTTCTGACTATCCATATTACCTTTCAGGGTATGTGTACAAGAGAGGATTTTACTCTCAAGGTTGTACAATCTCAGGACTTTGAGTAGAGCATAATAGATTTCGGACCCCCCACAAGGACTTGGAATGTGACAAATATCAAGAAGAACCTTCTGAAAGGACCAGTTTTCATCAATCCACTGACATGTAACACTCATATACCGGATTTGTTCATAGGAGGTCCAAGAATCAAGAGTAATTGAAACTTTCGAAGAAACCTGCTCCACAATCAGCCTCACTGATTCCTGCATGCTTCTAGAGACTTCACGTAGCACAGTTTGGAACTTTTCCTCACGCCATAGCTCAACAGAAGGATTCAGGAACTTAAATGAATTAGTCAGCCATTTTTCTGCCAAAGCAGAAGTGGGAAGAGATGATACAAGTAGCCATTTGATGAGCAACCAGTTCAAGTGATCGAACTCTATTGCAGGAAGCTTAACTTGAGTTTGAGGTTTCTTAGCTATTGTCACAGACTGTGGAGCAGGACTATTGGCACGATCTCCTATCTTATCATATCCTGGATGTCGATTACTGAGATGCCTCCCCAAATTGCCTTCAGCAAATGAAGGAAAAATAAATAATTTTCAGCTAGAGATGGTGTATATGCAAACAAAGTTTGCGTGCTGGTTGAATTTAGTCATAAACACAACTGAGAAGTCGGATCTTGGTAACTTAGCAACTGATGTTGCAGCCTCAATGATAGTCTGGACTTAATGTTACTGGCTATCTACACCTGTCCTACACTAAGATAATCCAGATGCGACATGTCTATATCATAATTAAGTTTCAATTACTCGAAGAAATAATGAAAAACTTAAAAAAAGGAAAAAAAACAGTTGAGAAAATAACCAGTTGCAGTGGCAATAGAATAGCTTTGTCCGCAAAATTTGCACCTTCTGCTCTTCCCGTCTACTGCTGTTTCAAAATACTTGAGATATACTGAGGTCATGGTCTTTTTCCTGGGTTTTGCATTAAGTAGAGTATTCCCTTTTTCCATAGAACCCAAGCCAATATCCATTGGATCAATATGTGGGATCACTGCTGTATTCATTGTCGTCAGCGACTTTGGGTCCATATCCACTACAAACAAAGAGAAAAAGTGTCTTATCATTGAAGAGGAAAATACACTATTATTGCAAGATACACCATGAGAAATCATTATGGCAGCTTGGCATTGTCACATGGATACTCTTCTTCAACTTCATTGAACTAAGGTTCATCAATAAATTTAAATTCCTTCCAGTGACAGCATCCATGAGATTACAGTTAAGACATCAACAAGGTTAACTACTTTAACATATTACATATGTTCCCTTTTTATGTCTGCACTTTATAACCTTCACTTTCTTTGCCTAAAACATCTTAATATATTCCTGTGACAGTTCTTTTTCAAGTTGTATCATAGTAGAACACTAAAAAAATATGCTTATTGAGTTATTTCTACTTCCAACATCCACATTTTATTTTTACCACAACTTTATCATATCTTAACATCTAGTCCAAGACACCCATAATCTAATGCTTTAAGATTCCAAAAGGTTATTGTGTGGTAATGCATTCATGTGTTCCATGCATGGTTAGTTTTTGGATGCAACAATTGCTAACATAATGTGAATCTGTGGATACATATATACCATTTCGTGTCTTAACAGAACGACCAAGGTTTATTTAGATAGCTTTTTGTGTTTGTTGTGTTGCCGTCCAAACAATAAACACCTTTATGGCGTTGTGGATAAGTGTGGTACTGCGTTCATTAAGTTGCATACTATGATCTTAGATCCCACAGCGCTAGCATAACACATGTGTGTGGCATATAAATCATTTCACATCTTGACAATATTACTATGTTCTCTTAGATGGCATGTGGTGCCTGTTGTGTTGTGCACTGTATTGCTTTTAAAAATAAAGAAAAAAAAAATTAAAAACCAGACCACTAATCAGAAACAAAAATTAAGATTGCGAGCTAATTTATTTTTCATGAAAATCTGAGCTTAAAAAGAAATTTTGATGGGCTGGATTTCAGAGAAATGAAAAATCAACTAATGACTTTAAACATCTAACTTCTTTGATCATTAGACTAGGAACTAAAAAAAACAGCTAAGCAGGGTAGTAGTTCTTAAGTTATACTATCAATTTGAGTTGAGCTAGATTGTTAAGATAGTCGAACTTTAATCGAGTCAAACTCAACTTGAACTTGAATATCTTGATTTGTTTAAACATTTTAATACATCTAGTAATTAAGTTAAACGCAGACCCATCTATTGCATGAAAAATTATTTTGTGCTTTTGGTTTTTTCTGTTTCACAAAGCAAGCTGAAAAGCTTCTAGTCAATTTTGGTTTGAGCATCACGCTGTACATTTACCTAGATTTAGTTACATGAATTTCTTTAGTCTAAAACTATTTGAAGCATTGATTCAAAAAACTATATGAGGCATGTGAACCTGCCATAGTACATGCAAGGAATTGTATAACGCACATTTAGAATCAAGTCACCAGAATTATCTTTTGCATATGGTTAGAGGATCTCTCCACTTTTACCACCTTCAATGAGTAGCAGACAACTTTTTTTTAGGTTATATGATCTGCTTTCAGTACAAGTTCATACTTTCTTAGATTGGATTATAAGAGGAAATGGACAAATATATTAAGGTTATCCGTGCAGATATATTCATCCAATCCTGAAACAATTACTCTTCACATTATATAATATATCTGTTTCTGAAATATAAAATGGATAATCACATTGCTAAATCTCCCTAATCATAGGGGCACTTAGAAAATTTCTCTGGTTCAAGCTTACATTTTGACGTAGAAATCACCTTCAATGCATTTCCAGGACTCCAGATTACTTAGTGTCTTAAGCTTTGGACTGGCAGGTATAACTCTGTTTCTTATGTTAATTACTCTTAAAGTAGATAAAGACAAAGAATAACCATGAAACATTAGAGTCGGCAAGGCCTGAGGCACCATATCATTATGATTCATTATATTCTTTATTTTAATTGAATTATTGCGGCTTTATCAATTAATTGGCTGCAGTGGTATGATCATATAATAGTGATACAGATTTGCAATGATGTGTAAAAGCTGTAACTTGTGAAAATTTACTTGACTTCTTTAGCTAAAAAAATTTGATTACTATACCAGAAAATACTTAACAATTTCCAGATAATATATTCAACTGACAGTTGCTCGTTAGAACTCTCATATTAAGTTACGAAAGTTAGAAGTCTCATCACAGAAAGAAATGATGTGGTAGATGAACTACTACTTATGGTCACTATGGTAGTCAAGCATGTGATTGCGAAACAAGCAAAACATTAATTCAAAACTGCGACGTGGAAAAAGAAATGGCAATACCCATGACTGAACTGTATTGAAGAGATATGATGAATCAACAAAGAAAAAGTATGAACAAACAAAAAAACAAAAAAAAACGAGTCAACATTTTGAATCTGTTTTGGTCACTAAATTTACAATAATAAGTTATCACAGCAAGAGTTCTGCTTTGCATATCAGCAATTCAAATAGAAAGAACAGTTTAAAGAAGCAAACTATTCAAGATTTGATAGCAGATACAGATACAAAACAAGCTACAATGTGGAAGAGGCATACACAATAGAAACAATTCACAAATACTAATTTAAAAAACTAAAACAAAATAAGCAAATGAAACTAAAAGAGGAATCGCATACCTTTCAGGGACTGACTGCTAAACGAATTGTTAACCCCCCAATCCATTACATTGCCAGCTCAAGCTATCCCTGGATGTTGCAATTCAGCTCAGTCAGGCCTCTGATTTCATACTTAGGTGGATAGAGAGATAAATTACTAACAGAAAACTCATAGAGAATGGGTCAGAGCAAGAAACGTGAATCCAAGGTCAGAATAATTGGGGTTTTCAGATGTAGTTGGGTACGTGTGAGAGTGAGTAAGAAGAGGGAGAAGAAAATTGGAGGGAAGGAAAGAAGAGTGAAGAGAGAGAAGTTTGATTTGAGCTGAGATTGTGGAGCGAACGAGCGAGCCAGATCTGAGCCGCCGATGAAAAAATGAAATACAGAAGAGGAGAAAAGACAGCTAAACAAGATAGAGTGAGAGTCAGTCGAAGCTGTTTCATCTATTTATATTGTGGAGCCGTCAGTCAGCCAACGGCCCCAATGGCCCAATCTTTCTCTCTTTTTTAATTTATTATATTTATAATTTATAATTTTGAGAATTTCTCAATCTATATATATAGACAAAAACTTTTGTACACTCACCCGGGTCAAACCCATCTTATGCGCCCGGTGATTGCGTTCAAACCCTAAAAAATTCACTCCAAATAGTTATACTTTCATGTTATGTTAGTGATAACATGAATGTATGACTAACATAGTATAAATGTCAGTGATTTTGAAATAAGAGTATGAAATTTGAAAATATAGGTATAACTAACATAGGATGAAGGTCACAACCAAAACACTTGATAAAAAAAAGAAAGGTATGAAATTTGAAAATGAAGGTGTGAGTAACATAACATGAAGGTCACGACCAAAACATGCGAAAACAAAGAGGAGCTATGGAGACCTACTCATATATCTATATTTATATATATAATAACAAAATGATCACTTATTTCCTGCCAAAAGTCAAACTCTCAACCTTCCATTGTTTTAATTTTTATTAATTAATAGATAAAAATTGATTATAAAATCTATATATATAATAAGAGAGTTACAACTCTAAATAAATTGACACCTAAGCACTTTCAAGCTTCTCTTTTACTGTTAAGTGTCATATCCTAAATTTAAAGTGTCATATCCTAAATTTAATTTTAATTTTTTTAATAAAAATCTCAATTAATTCCCAAAGATGCAAAGAGTCTCTCCATCCTCCCTCTTAATCTCCCCATCTCCCCATCTCTCTAAAGAATCCGAAAAGTCTCTCCATTATCTCTCTCAACCTATTTATCTCTCCAATTCTAATGAAAAAGTGTCCAACTTCTTCTCTTTCATGATCAACTTCATGTAGCCCGTTTTTGACAATAAACTCAGATTTGTCTTGCTTTCTCTACGTCATTACCATTGCCATTTGTGGCTTCTGCTGCCAATGAAACTTCCAGACCACAATGCTTGATTATTTTTTGCACCAAAAACATAATGTAAGAAATGTATTATAGTTTTTTGATACTAATCATTTATATATTACCTATGTTTTGTTATATCAGATGAAAGTGTTTGTCATTTAAAGCTTCCAAGGATCGAACAGAGGAAGCCACTAGCTCTTCCAAGTAAGCATTCAGAGACACTTTAATTCTACACCTAATGCTTACGTTGACATTCAATATCTTATTCTCATAGTAGTCATTAAGACTTGATGTAATTGTAAGTTATGACTTAATTAATTCATGGAGCTCCAACATCATATCTTCTTCATTATTTGTCTTTGCATATGTAGAACAAGTTGGAGGAGGAGAAAGAAATGGAGAGAAGGGATGAGTAGAAGCTTATCAACCCTAGAATTTGAGGAGGTCAAACGATTTATGGATTTAGTGTTTGTTTTTGATGAAGAAACCAAGAATTCAAACGTGTGTTCAATAGTTCCAAGGCTGCAAAAATAGGGCAAGATGGCTGGTTATGAAGATGAAAAATGTGAGATTTCCGGGCCTCATCTTCCTGAAGCATGGGATTGTGTTGGGAATAAGAGAAGAAGAGATAATATTTTTTTGATAAAGTGGAAACTTCCATCTATGAATAACAAAATTGGTATGACATCTCAGGTTTTGGGCTCATAGTATTGCACCAGATATTAAATAATTGTAACATTGTGATGGGAAATTTTCTATTTTTCTATTTTTTTTTCAAAATTTTTGTGAATTTTATTATGATAGATTTTGTTGCTCGATGTGAAGAAAGATTGCAATTGCAATTGAAAGTTTGCAACTCTCAAGAAGTTGATACCTCATCACTTTCAAGTTTTTCTCATTTGTCAAGTGTCATATCTTAGTTTATTTTTTTTTTTTCAAAGAAAACCTCAATCTCATCAATTTTGGATACGTTGATATTCAGTATCTTACTCTCATATCTATTCTCATAGTACCCATTAAAGCTTAATGTATTTAGTAGTCTATGACTTAATTAATTCATGGAGAGCTCCACTGTCATATCTTCTTCATGAGTATTTGCTTTGCATATGTACAAGTTGGATAAATTCATTCATAATATGAAATTATTAGTTTAGGAGCATTGCTCTATATGCATTGACAATCATTGTAAAAAATTGTGTTTTATAAACTTCTTATAAGTTCTGAATTTCTTTTATTTTGAAGTACGTAGTATTGGTCAAAATAGGAGCAATGATAATTAATCAAATATATATATATATATATATATATATTATGTAATTGATGTATATTTATGTTTGTAACAACAAAAAGAATTAGAAAAGATAGAATAGCATTCTAAATGGATTCGTGCAATGCACAAGCAATCCACTAGAAAATGAAAAGATTTTCTTAGGAGAAAAAAAAAAACAAATTGTTTTGTTGATTTTTAACCAACTCGAAGTAAATGTAACTGTGGGAAGCCTAATTCTATTTGTAGGCAATACAAAGATCTGTGATTTAGAATTTAAACAAAGAACACGATTTTAATTAAAGGACAAATAACATGAAAATTTTCTAATCATACAAAATTAACCGAGAGCCATCTAACTCGTGCAATGCACGGGCTCTACCTAGTCTAATTTAAGTATGCTGAAAAATTCAAGTTTGGGAACATATTTTAAGGCAAATTCTCTTGTTCACCAGGTGCACGGATCAAGATTGGTGCAACTGGAGTGACCCGACCCGGTTCCGCGCATCTGAGTTTTTTTTTTTTCGCTTGAGGTCGTTTTCTTTATGTTGTGAGAATATGACCTTTATATTATAAAAGTGTGACATTTATATATAAATGTTATAACATTTATGTTTAGTAGTTAAGGAAAAAATGAAGAACTTTTGGTTTTTTCGCTTTAGGCTCAGACCTTTATGTTGTATTGTTGTGACCTTTATGTATAAATATCATGACTTTTATGATCCATAACTTGGGAAAAAAGTGAGAATTTTCAGAAAATTTTCACCGCATTCATACATAAAGGTCACTACATTTATACATAAATGTCACACTTATATAACATAAAGGTCACACCCATATAACATAAAGGTAATAGCTTGAAGCGAAAAAATAAAATTAAAAAAAAAAGTGCATGAATCTGGGTCGGCCCGGACCCAATCCGAATTCTAGGTGCACAGGAGACCAACTCTATTTTTAATTGATTGTTTAGATTTTTTTTTTTTTATCAAATCTAAATTGAAGTTTTTTTCCTTAACTTTTAGAAGATTATTATTTTAGAAAACTGATATCAAAATTAAGCAATGACAATAAAAAAAGAAAAGTGAAGAGAAATAACAGTAGATATCAAAATATGTATCTAGATATGCCCATCCAGTTCACTGGTTCCGATTTCGAAACCGGCGGTTCACTGTTTCGGGGAGGCCGAACCGGAACTGAACTGGATGGGGTAAGGTTACGGTTACGGTTCCGGTTTTGGAACCAACAGTTTAACTTGAACCGTTGATTCCCTTTTTTTTTTTGCATCTCTAATGTTGATTTTTAATACCTGTTTTCGAAGTATACTAAAATAAATTGATATTTTAGAATACAAATTATTAAATGGGAGAGACAAACAATAATTAAGTGAACAAACTTTTGATTTTTGATAAAAAAAATTGGAAAATTATTACAAGTTAGAACTTTAATTTTGAATGAAGAAGAACTCTATCTAATCTATCTATCTTTTAAAAAATTATAAATCTATAGATTATGTAGTACAAAAAGTCTATCTATTACAACTTTTTAATTATCTATTACAATTACAAATTTACAAATTACAAGACTAAAAATTGATATTACAATACAAACAAACAAGTACAACATTAAAGAATGAAATCAAATAAAATAAAACAAAAGATATAAGGGGGAGGGGAAATAAAATTAAAAGAGCTTGAGTTTCATTCTAATTTTGGAATTGAAATTCATTTCCAAATTTATAATGAAATTGTCTACGTATCCTTAATTTTATGAATTAAGGAATCAAAGCTCATGTAGTTCTCTTACCTCAACTTACCTTTTTTAATAATCGTCGAGGTTGGTTGTGCTTGTGCCGCCGGAGGTTGATGAGTTTGAATCGTAGCCATACAAATTGGGGCCACCGTCGTCCAATGTTGTTGCATCGAGATGTTGTTGGTGTTTGGCGGCTTTGACCCAATCCTCAAGGAGCATAATTTTTTCACATTCTCCTTGGCTAAGTTTGCCTCGTAGTTAATGTGTAGCCCCCAATGCTAAATGCATGTTCAACCGAGACCGTAGAGGCGGGACTTGCAAAAAACTCCTTAGCAATAATGGTTAAAATAACATACATAGTGGTTCATCATGACCACCACTTCAATAAATCTAAAGGGTTATCAAAAGTAATTGATTCAAAAGTGGCACCTAAATATGAATCTAATTCTTGTGAATGGTTACTACTTCTAGCTCGTTTTTGTGTCCTAATGTAATAAAAGTTATAAAATTGACTAAGGGCCGGTCCAAAGGTAGATGAAGAACTACTAAATCCTACATTTTGTTGAGCACCTACATTTTCACTACTACTAGATTCACTACTATAAATTGTTTCGTAGTCTCTAAATAAATCATATAAATATCCTTTAGCTCTAGCAACTACTTCCCTCGGATTAGACACATAATCTACTTCATCATACTCGGTTATTAGGCCATGTGGAAACAATGCATTATGATACATAATTCTTCTAAGTCATCTTCTGTAATCCCAGGATCTAATAATTTAGCACACAAAAAGATGGGGGGTATTTCATGAAAATATTTTAACCATTTAGACCTCATCAATATAAGTACATTGCACAAAGAAGGATCATCACAATATGCGTTAAAAATTAAAGCAATTTTCACACATTGATCCAATGCTATAGGAGAAGTAATATAATAACATCCACTAATGTGCTTAGTTGCTTCTTCAAAAACTTTTAAAATTTCTATCAAGTTTATACAAGAATCTCATGTCTCGCTATATAATATATATCTAGGCTCACCCATTTCCAAAAACATAAAAATACATAAAAGGTCTTTATAGGCATAAGTATCTTGAAGTATATAATATGTAGAGTTCCACCTTGTGTCAACATCTTTTACAAATTTTCCAAATTCCATACCATTATCCTTACAAAATCTAGCCCATGTTTTATGTTTGTTAACGGAAGAACATAAAAAATTAATTGATTTTCTAATTTTTCTAAATCTTTATGTATACATTTTAAAACATCTTGCACACATGATAAGTTAAAAACATAACACATGAAACGGGTATGGAAAAATACAACAGGTATGGAAAAAATACACCATTTACTAGAGGTTTACAAAATTCAAGAAGAGTAGGTATGCTAGCATTATTATTTAAATCAAAGGCTATGACAAATATTCTAGTTAATATTCCATAATCATTTAAAACTTTAATCATTGTTTGAGCAATATGAATACCGCAATGTGTATCATCAAATTGTAGAAAAGCAATCAAACGTTTTTGATGATCTCATGCATCATCAATCCAATGACAAGTCATACCCAAATAATTATGATATCTGTAAGGATCCTTCCAAGAATCACAACAAATAGAAAATCTTTATTTAAGTTTACCTAACTCTTGATTAAGTTACTACTTGATATTGAAATTCACCCACTCCTTTAGCAATATCACGTGTTTGAGTGTTCCTAAATACGACTCTAGCAGATGGTTGTAAATACTTATTAACATAATTTTCATCGCAAGGATATCCTAGTGGAAGATGTTTTATGACAATTAAATCACAATTGTCTTTCCTAAATTCTAATTGATTAAATTTAAATGTTAAAGAAACCATACCTTGTGACGAGCCGGTAAATCCTTGTAGTTGTGTTTGAGACAGCTCCACCCATCTTGTCCGAATGCTTCTTCACGACATGGTTGGTGAAGGTTTCATATCCCCCTCTATGATTGAACTTGTATTGCTTCGAACAATGGTTGCAAGTGACTATGTAGTCGATGTCACTACTAAGACATTGTTCCTTCTTGAGGTGGACGGAGAAAATGTCACTTCGAAGTGATGATGCGGCTCTAGGTGTTGTTGAAGTGGTTCGAGTAGGGACACTTTCTTGTGTACTTTCTTGTGTTGTAGGCAGTGACATCTCATCTTCACTTTAGGCTAAGACGGATTGGATTTCGGGGCCTAAATCCACATCTTGATCTATAAAATATGAATTAGAACTAGAAATTATCTACTACCAACTTTAATTTTACTACTAAAGCTTGAATTGAAAGAGAGTGAGAGAAATAGTAAGAATTGAGAGAGATAGAGCAAGAGAAAGGTGTGAAAAAATACAACATTTCAACCTCTATTTATAGATTTCAAAAAATACAAAAAAAAAAAGAAATTGGGCACACTCAGGTTCGAACTGCCGGTTCTGATTAGGTTGAACCGGTGGTTCGGCGATGGTTCAGTGATATGGATCATTGATCTCCAACAGTCACTTGATCTCGGCCGTTAGATGATTTCAGCCTCAAAACCGACGGTTCGAACCGCCGATTTGCTTGACGGTTTGAACTGGCCGGTTCACAACGACTAGTTCATTTGGACCGTTGATCTCCAATGGATACTACCGTTTGAATGTCAGTTGTCAGTCGTCCACGTGTCATCCAACATTTATATATATATGTAAAATCGACGGTTTAACCGGCAGTTTGAACCACCGTTTAAATTATCGGTTGAACCTCCGATTTCGTGGTTTGGAATATCCCGAACAGAAACCGAACCGGCCCGATTTTGGTTTTCAAAATCGGATGGGCATGTCTATACGTATCTATTCAAAAAAAATTAAGGAGAGTCGTAGATGTTAATTTTTATATCTTCGTTATTGAAATTTATTTTATAAATTCATATTTCTAATAGTAAAATATATTAGAATTATATTTGTGTGGTATTTAGAATGTGAGATAAGATATATATATATACACACACATATATATATATATATTAAAACAATTACCCTCAAAACGTGGGAATGAAATTATTTTCCCAACCATTTTCTTTCCGAAAGTAGAAATTGAATTTTTTTATATATTAATTTATAGGTTATCATGAATAAAACAACATACAAATTGGAATAATATACCCTTAACTAATTAAGAAATTTATGATTCAAGATTGGAAAAAGATTCAAAATATTTCTATCATATTAAATTCCTAAAGTTTAGCTAATGAATATTAGTAGGGATAATATGATATATAATGAAATTGTATAAAACATAATTGATATGAAACATAATTTAGACTCCAGAATGACGATAATTATAAAAATAGAGGGAGTAATATATATAGAGTATGTTTCTTGTGTACCTGGTGCATGGATCTGAGATCCATACACTTGGGTCGGTCTAGCCCACAACGTCTCTTTTTTCCGCATGTTTTGGTCGTTACCTTCATTTTATGTAAGTTATACCTTCATCTTATTTAGTCATACATTCATTTCCAGATTTCATACCCATAATTCAAAATCATTGACCTTTATATTATGTTAGTCATACCTTCATGTTATGTTAGTCATACAGGTTGACAAATATAACATGAAGGTATGACAAATATAACATGAAGGTATGAACATCTGTAGCGAATTTTTATGGGTTTGAGCGTACCCACCAGGCTGACCCGAATGCAAGTGCACAAGTTTTGGTGATGTATATATTGTATATGTTAGGAATTTAGATGTTTAGTTTTAATGAGACAAAAGTCAATAATTTTAATAGACAAATAGAGTACCCTATTTCTCACACTATTTAAGTGAGCTAGATAATAACTTAGATAGGTTGCTGGATCAAAAATATCGTAAAATTCTCGAAGACATGAAGGTCACTGCAGCAACCTCTGAAGGTTACTCTACAACAACATAGGCTTTGGAGCCCAATGTCACTTGGATAAAAGACCACTTGGATACAAGGTCAAAACAAGAGCAAATGGAATGTTGTTGGTTACCAGTAGATACATCAGTAAAAGCAACAAATAAGGATACGTGTTGTTCCCAAGTGGTATAGAGGTTTAAAGGGGTTGAATGAACCTCTATTTTTTCTGCACTTTTCTCTCTATCGTAGTATCCTGTTGTAAACTATCGCTGCCTGTAGCAAGTTATGAAATTGTGCTCTGTTTGCAACAAACTAAGTTACTGCAGCCTAACACTTCAGAGTTATATGCACAACGGAATTTGTGTGATAGAGAGTTCAGCAAATAATATAATTTTTAACTATAAAGTTAGAAGACTATAGCACATTGAAGCAACAAATAAAGCCATTTAACTCTGCATGCAGCAATATATATATATATATATATATATGTATATATGAATGCAGAAAGCTGTAAGATAAAAAATAAAAGACAAGGCTTTATAGAGGTTCGACGGTGGTGTAATCCTTCCACGTCCTCTCTGCTCCTTCACTAGGAGGAAATCCACCATGATACTTTAGATTTACAAGACTCTTCCTAACTAAACATTTCCTAAGGATGAACACAATCTACTTAAATTCTTACTCCCTTCTTAGGTTTCAGCAATCAGATAGGATCCACACATGATATTATTCAACAAAATGGACTAAATAACACAACAAGGAAAGATTCCTATCAACTGTGGACACCAAATTAAAACAACCTTAGCACATAGCTAAATAAAGGTTAAATGAAAATGTTTTCTTCAATGTAGTCAAGAATGGCCTCAAAAAGATGTTCGTTGTCTGGATGGCTTGCTTTTAGGTTGAGTGCAACAGAAAATGCTTGAATGCTTTTGAGCTCAATAATCGATGGGTATGAATATCAATATGCGATTTGGATTTTCAGTCTTATATTTTTCATCTCCACTCTTCTTCTTTTATAGATGGTGGAATGCACCAGTTGAATGTTGCACATTCCACATGTCTTCGTGTTAGCTTTTTACTTTATGCCGCACCATCTTGATCGTTGATCCTTTTCTTGTTCTTCAAGGTTGTCCTTGGGTTGATTTGCATGGTTGGCATTTCTCCTTCTTGATCCTCCTTGATCTTTATCGGGTACAGCCATTAATGAGCACCTGAAAAGTTATAAGCATGTCTTCTCCTTGAGCTTCAATGTCATTAAATATGGTTGTCCTTTGTTGCAGTTTTATTGCAGTTGCTCAGGCCAGGTGACAGCTTCTTACTTGCTGGTCGTCCTTGAATTTGTCTCTAAATGTAACAGTCTGTCGAACATTGTAGTGGCAACTGAAGTTGATGTTTCCTCGTACTTCATAGACCATGCAGTAAATATTGATTACTTTGAAGTTGATCTCATTGCACGTCTTCTTCAGTTGGTGCAACTTATTGATAGTGTTGCATCCAGGGTTGCTGCATCTTGAGGGTGCCAGCTTCCTGGTTACAACATGCAGCAAAATCTTTTCCTCCGGAAATTCTTCTGTGTAGCGCGCTGAAAGCTTACTTCTTCTGTTCCTGTAGCTTGCAGCGTGCAACAAATAAATTCAATAGAAGATTTCATAGTAGAGATTTTGTTACTTATTACATACAATGGGAATAGACTAAAGCATTATAGTTACAACGGTTTTGTCTCATCAAAATCTATTTTATCTTACAATTTCTCCCTTTTTGATGATGACAAAACCGACAAAAAAAGTTGGTGTAACTTTAAAATATTTCCCTTAGGTAAAAATAAAATAAGAGTTTTTTTTTTTTTTTGCTAAGAGACTTCTAATTTTGCTCTTTTTTTGTTTTTCCCTTTTTTTTCTTGGAAACTTTTGTTTTTGCTCCTTTTTTATTTTTCCCTTTTTTTTCTAAATCGTGTTGCTGCATCTAAAAAATAAGACAAAAGATATAGAATTGTATTCTTTGATTATGTCGAACACTTATTGAAAGATAAAGAATAGTATAGAAAGTAAACAGTAAAGGGATGAGTCTACTGCATCCTATTCTTCGAAGTTCAGCTTTCTTGCAATTGCAACAGACTCTTCATTTTTCTTTTCAGCTCGAAGTGGCTTCTTCCACCAATTCAGTATAGACTCTTGATATGACTTGTCAAATTGTTTCTGCATCCTGGGATCCTCAATCCATCGCTGCCAGAAGTCATCCCAGAAGGCTAACTGTTTTCTTTTCTTCATATCCTTAAGCAGGCTCATCTGTATTAGCAGAAAAACTTTCCTCGTCAAGGTTTCATAATGAACAAGTGTCTTTGCACAAGTTTTGTAATAGCTAAAATCCCTTTTCTTGCAAAGAAACTTAAAGTTGTGCAAGTATCTTGATCCTTTGTATGCAACAATTTCTTCAAATGAGGGGTTTCTTGACCTAGAAAGTTTGAATACTTCAAAAATTTTCAAATCCCATCCTACCAAATCTGCTGTAGGTGGTAGATTCAGAATATAGAAACTTCAGCCGAGTCGCTGTTTTGATCAATTTTTGGAATCATTTGTGGTGGATATTTGATTAATTATGCATCTACACCCTGCATTAATATACTTTTTGGTTCACCCACAACGTCCAATCTGCTGATCCACCTTTCCTCTTCTGCAAGCTTCTCCACCTCTGCTTTCTTCATTGCAGCACATCTTTCATTGTAAGCCTTCTTTGCCTCCCACTTAGATATTTTGCTTCTTTTCTGGGGTGGAGACTTGGCTCTGCTGCCGTCGCTTCCTCTTTTCTCCCCGGTGTTGTGTGGTGCTGTTGTACTATTCGATACATCGCTTTTTGTTGTCTTGCTTGCAGCTGCACCAACACCACCAGCTCCATCCCTATCCTTCTTATTTCTCCTTTTCTGGGGGAGGGACTTGATCTTCTCTTCCTCTTCTTGATAAGATAAAGGTCTTCCTGCAAGACAACAGTGAGAAGTTGGATGGCTGAAAAGATTTTGTGGAGGGAGTCTTCAGATGCACTTAGGCCAGAGCTTGCAACAGTTTTCTCAAATAGTGTAGTGTAGGAAATTACTATTTGCTGCATGTCTGTCGTGGTCTCCTTATTTCTGGGTTGCTGTTGGGTCTGCTTAATGGTACATTAGTCCAAAGTGGTAGAAAGTTTTTTTTGGGGGTTGAATAAACCTTCTCAAATTTTCAAACTTTTCTTCAAAATATATTAAGTTTAGCTCATTGAGTAGGTAGTTAGAAAGCTTGCGGCTCAATGATACTACAATAACCTTTCAGAAAGTTTACTGGACAGTTTGAACTTAGAGTTTATGCAGCAGAAAATCTTTTATAAAAACACAAGTATGGAAATCAGATCTTTGATGCAAGTGCAGTATGATGCTTGGTTACATATGAAGTAAGATAAGATATAAAGATAAACAGACAGAGTGATATACAGAGGTTCGAAGGTGGAGTAACCCTTTTACATCCTCTCTGCATCTTCTCAAGAGGAAACTTTGTTAATCTTGTTGAATTACACAACCCTAGCTATTACAACATAGACTCACCAAAGAGTAGCAAGTTTTTCCACACAAGTTGCTTGCCTACTCGACCAACTGACCCACACAGGATCCTTACTCTTTCTACAAAGAGCGAAAGCTTAGCGGGAATCTATTTTATAGCACTAAGCACTTCTATACACAGTCTATTAAAAGATATGTTTACAGATTCTTCTAATAGGTGTAGCAAGCTTAAATTTCTAAGTGCAGGTTACTCTGCTATAGCTTGCTGCTTTGACTGAGTGACTGAATAGATATGTGATTTCCTTAAGTATTAAGACTTGAATTCGTGTATAAGAGTTGTAGATTCAATTGTTGTTTCAGTCGAACTCGTTCTCTATTATAGTCTTGAAAATTTACCCGTTGAAAAGAGGCAAATCTTCAGTATTTAATGCATTTAATCTTCATAGTACACTTCATTAAATGCGGCTATCTTTGGAGCATCCACCTTGTCCACATGACACATTATAATTTGTTATTGTTACTCCCAAGTGGTTATAGAGGTTCAGAGGGGGGGGGGGGTGAATGAACTTCTAATTTGTTATTGTTGCAAGCTGCTGTAAGCTATTGTTGCTTGTAGCAGTTTGACAGACTCATGTTCCGCTTACAGCAAACTGGTTACTGCAGCTTCACACTTAGAGTATATGCACAGTGGAATAGTTTAAGTAATAGAGAGTTTTAGCAAATATATTTTAACCCTTTTAATTATAAAGTTAATAGGCTAGATCACAGATAAGCACATAATAAAGCCATAAACATGCATGCAGCAGATATATGAAATGTATGTTGAAAGCAGTAAATAAACACAAGGCTTTATAGAGGTTCGAAGGTGGTGTAACCCTTCTACGTCCTCTTTTATCCTTCACAAGGAGGATATCCACTAGTGTATTTAGATTTACAGAACTCTTCCTACTAAACACAACTCTAAGGACAGACACAACCTACTAAGTTTCTTACCCCCACAGAGGATGTTGTATTTACAAGACTAAAACGCACAACAAGGATTCTTTTTCTCTCAACTGTGGACACCAAACTAAAACAACCCACACACAGAGTAATATGAATGTTTATAAAACAAATTCTCCAAATTGTGGTGAACAAGAACATTCCAAAGATCTTCAATGCTGGAATGCTCTGCTTTTGGGTTGAGTGAGGGACTGAAAATACTTGATATTCGATTAAGCTTGATGATCGCTGAAAGTATATATTCAATGCGCGATTTAAAAATTCAGTCCTCTAGTTTTTCAGCCTCACTCCTTTCTTTTATAGTTGCTGGAATGCACCAGTTGAAGAGTACACATTCCACGCGTCTTCATTTTAGCTCATCTCTTCTGTTGTTGCATCCTTATCGTTGATCCATTCACGCACAGGAATATCCTCTTTTGATTTGATCTGGATGGCCAACATTTATTCTTCTTGATCTTTAATGATCTTTAAGATACACCCATTTAATGCGCTCTTGAAAAAGGTGGAGACATGCTCCTCTTTAAGCTCCAGCGTCTTTAAATGCGGTTATTCTTCTGTTACAGATCACAGACAGTTGCTTAGGGCAGGTGGCAACTCTTCATTCTCTTGCCATCCTTGATTTTGTCTTTATGTATCGGTCTATCGAGCACTACAGCTTCAACTGAAGTTGATATTTCCTCGTATTAGCAGAAACATGTAGTGGATGTTGGTTTCTTCAAAGTTGATCCCACTTTACATGTCTCACTTCAGTTGCTGCAACTTATTGGCGGTTGCTGTATCCAGGATCGCTGCTTCTTGTAGGTTGTAGCTTCCAGCATGCAGCATGCAACAAAACGTTTTTCTTGAAGCTCTTCCAAGTATTGCTCTCTGTATGCAGACTTCTTCTTTTCCATGTTGCTTACAGCTTACAGCTCTAGGTTTCAGTGGAAGACTTCATAGCAGAACTTTGCTACTTATCAAACGAAACAATGGGAAATACATATGAATTTAGAACGTAATGTTACAGTGGTTTTGTCTCATCAAAATCTACAAGTGCTTCTTTTTACAATTTCCCCCTTTTTGATAATGACAAAACCTCTGATAAAAGTTGTTGTAACATACAAAATATTTTCCCTTAGGTAAATTAAAAATATAAGACTTTTGTTTTTGCTCATTTTATGGTTTTCTCCTTTTTTGTTTTTTGATTTTCTTGGAGTCTTCTACTTTTGCTCCCTTTTTGTTTTTTAGTTTTCTATTTTTCTCCTTTTTTTTTTTTGTTTTTCTTGGAGTCTTCTATTTTTGCTCCCTTTTTTCTATTTTTTTTTTGAGTTTTCTGTTTTCTCCTCCTCCTTTTTTTTTTTTTTTTTGATTTTCTTGGTTCTTTGGTATCAGAGCTGAAACTAAAACAAATCAGAAAGAAAAACCAAAGAGCTGTGTTCTGTAGGATTGAACACTTATTGAAATGAAAGATACAGTACATAAAGTAAAGATAAACAAAGGGGTGGAGTCTACTGCATTCTACTCTCTGAAGTCCAATTTCCTTGAAGTTGCAGCAGACTATTCCTTCTTCTCTTCAAACTTCAACGACGTCTTCCACAGTATAATATAAACTCTTGGTAGGTCTTCTCGAACCGCGCTTTCATCCTTGGATCATCTATCCATCGCAGCCAGAAGTTCTCCCAGAAGGGCACTTGTTTTCCCTTCTTCACCTCTTCTAACAGTTCCTGTTGCAGCGGCAGCTTTCCAGTCCTAAGCATTTAATGCTGTAAAGCAGTTCGGCGATATCCTTTGAAGTAGTCAGATTTGTAGAGACTCTTGAAATATCTCAAGAATCTCGTGATCTTGTAGAGTTTGATATGTTCAAAGGTGGGATTCTTGTCTCTGACTAACTAAAATCTCATGAATATCCCCAAATTCTATTGATCAAGATCCTTGGTTGTCTTGAGGTCGAGCAATATTGAAACCTCAGGAGACTTGTTGAATTGATCAACACTTGGGACTTCTTGTGGCGGAAACTTCTGCAGCGCTGCAAACACCTACTGCATAGCTATAGATTTTTTCTCGCCCACAATACCCAGCCTGCGGATCCACCTTTCCTCCTCAGCCTTCTTCTTTGATTCGGCCATCCTTGCAGCATAGAACTTTTCATCTTCCATCTTCAGCAAAACACGTTTACAAATTTCGTGCTTTTTTGAAAATGGTGAATCTCCTCTGCTTCTGTTGCTTTGACCTCTATTTCGGCTTCTTGGTGGGTCTACTCCATCCTTCCTGCCAGTCTCCTTGGATGCAACGTCCTCTGTTGCCTTGCTTGCAGCACCTCCTGCACCACCAACACTATCATCATCTTTTCTATCTTTCTTTTGCTGGGGTGGGGGACTTGTCCTTCTCTTCTTCTCCCTTGGCTGCAGCAGTTCCTCATCATCATCATCCTCTTCTGCTGGGTCAATCTCTTTTGTAGTGTCCTCTACAACTTGCAATAGCAGCTTCTCTGCTACAACTGCACCACCTTTTATTAAGGTAGCAATAGACAACTTTTCAGTTACTTTTTTCCCCTTTTTAGCATCATCAAAAGCCGGCTTTTCTTGGTGGCCGTCTACTTCATTCTACGGTTCAGTCATCCTCTGGAGTGTTTGATTCATCTCCCCCAGCAGCAACTCGATATTGGCCAGTCTTTCATCCATACTTTTCACTTTAGAGCCCGACTCATTGACTTCACTCTAAATGATGGAAAGAGTGCTACAATGAGATGTGAGTGTATCGGAGACAGTGCCTAGAGTTTAATTCGTGTCATTTCTGAATTTGATGGCTAGCAGATCTGCTAACTTCCTGAAAGTGTGCTGCTTCATCCATTCTTCATTCAGTGCATCTCGGAGAGCATTAGAAATCTTTTCTAGTTGCTCTACCACATTCTTCAGATCGACGTTGGGTTTAGGGGTTGACTGATTTGTGTTCCTGTAGGACACTGGCAAGATTATCAGTAGCAGAGATAATCTTACTGAAGGATTCTTCAGGAGTCGGAGAACTTACAGCTGCTGGCTTTGAGGATTTAGTAGGTGTAGTAACAGTGAGCTGTAAGTTCCTGTCCTTCTCCTGTTCTAGTTGTAGCACTGTGTTCTTGATGGACACTTCCCACGCCTGCAGGGCTTCATGGTCCATCACACCTTTGCCTTTGTCGGAAATATCTTTCATCCGGAAAGTTGCAGCACCAGAAGTGGAGGACTCGTCTTCATTGTCTAATTCTTCAGCGAAGTCATCAACCCCTCCATCAGAACCTTCAGGAGAGTCACCAAAGATGTCTGCGAGGGGTACTTCTGCATCCTTGTTGTCTTGACCAGCATCAACCTCTTTGGGTTCCTCTAGCCGCTTGGCTTCATTTACAACAACCACTGGTTCGTTGCTCTCCTTCTCCTTCTTTTCTCTATCCTCTTTCTGGCCATGTTTCCCTTCTGCAGTTTCAACCTCCTGTTGAGGTGCCTCTTGCTGCATGGCCTATTCTTTTCTTCCTGTTGCAAGCTCTACTTCTGCTTGCTTACAGCCTTCAGCATCATCCCTTGCAGCAAGCTCTTCTTCGTGCTTACTGCTCTCCTCATTTCCTTCAGATGTAGCTACAAGCTCCTCTTCTTCATGCTTGCAGCCTTCTTCTTCAGGCTCTTTCTGACCCGCATCTTTAGTAGATATATCTCTTGCAGCATCACCCAGAGAAGGTTCATGCTCAACCTCTATGCCTTTTGCAGTATCAGGTGACTCTGCAATCCTGCAGCAGACAGTACTGTAACTTCTGCCAGTACCGGGAGACCTGCCTCCGTAACTTTCTCCATCGTTGCATCATCGATGACTTCAGCATTTAGAAGACGTGCAAGCACATATTTGATGATATCTGATGGCTCCTTTTCTGCAGCAGCATCTTCTGGATACTTAGGTGATTCCTCGTAGTCCACCTGCTCCTCCTTTTCACTGATCTGCTGTAAGGTCATGATTGGAGGTAGACTACTCATCACCGTGTTGAAGGTTAGAAAACTCCCTGATTTCATCGTTGGTGTATCCTCAGGTTGCAGTGACCTGATAGGGGTTCCAACTCTTCTTTCTTCATAGCTATGTTCCAAGGACTCGTGCAGCTATGACTTATCACTGTCATCTGCCGACTTTGGTGTTGCATCCTTCGGAACAATCTCACCCATAGACGAATTTACCTCTACAGTAGCCATCAGGGCATTCTCTGTTGTTTCATTAACCTTCTTGGTTCTGGAGGGACATAGTCAAGCAGTATCTTGACATCCCGAGTCCCTGCCCAAATCATAAGGGATTCTTCTATCACTGTCCAATCCTCTCATGTCTGCAGCATCCAACTTTCCTACAGCCTCATGTCCTTCCAAACAGGAAGGTTGGTCATCATTTGGGCATCAAATCCCTCAAAAGAGATCCTGAATACCTCCTTCACCAGCCTCTTCCTTATCTTCTTTACCTCCTCCTCCTTTTGTTGTAAGGAGAGGATCGTGGCCTTCATGCTCTTGCCCTGCCTCTGCTTCAGCAGCCTCTGGATCAGTCTCTTGCTGAGCTTCTTCCGAAGAGTCCTCTTCTTATTTGCTGAAGTAGATGGAAGTTCAGCTACTCCTGCTGTAACTTCCTGGGCATCCTTTGAACCCATGACACCTCCACCTCACTTTTTCCTCATCTCATTGTATTTGTCGTTAAAGTTGGCCTGTTCAATGGGGTCAGCGGTGGGTTCTCTTATCTTTTCGCCATCATCTGCAGCCTCGATAGGAACTTCATCTCCTCCTTCGTTTCCTGCTGCTTCCCTCTTCTCCATGGGACTAGCAGTAACTATCTGATCCACACCCTCCATCTCCATGGTGTGATCATCTCCCCTGGATATAGTTGATGTGCTATTGCAATATATGGGTGCAGCAAGGCTGACTGCCCTTAAGGGCTTCTTGGCTATCTCCTTGGATCGACCCTTCTTTAGTATCCTTACTGGAACCAGCAGCCTTCAACCTCTGCTGCAGTATTGCTTGCAACAGCCTTCTCCACTGCATCCTCCTTACTTACTGCAACCTCCTCACCTGCTGCAGCCTTCTTTGGCTTTTCCTTATGCAGTGGGTTGACCGCTTTCTCCGTCTTCTTCTTTGAGGATCCCTCTGCAGCTGCAACCTTCCTCTCCTTATTCTTCTCAGATTTCCCTGCAGCAGGGTTGCTGTCTGGTTCTTCCTTGGGTTGCACTTTCTTCCCCTTCTTTGGTTCCTCTAGGAACTTACCAGCAACAATGGGAACTGGATCTCACAGTGGGATGTCCAAATGATTCAGGATAACGCAAATGCAATCCCATAGCTTCTCCGAGGAGTGACCTTTGAAGCTTCTTTCCAAATCCTTTAAAGGATGAACCTGCTCTAGTTAACAGGTTCTTCGGCCATGATTGCCGACATCATTCTAAACCGGAGATCGGTGCATTTGTTGTAGCATCTAAATTTGCCTTCAATGATATAGGCACAAATGTCATGCAATAACGAGTACTCTGGTTTGAAGGCTTTCTTCAAAGTACTCTTTTTCACTTCACCGTTCACTTCATCGGTGAAGAGATCCCACATCTTCTGGGAGTTGTCCTCCCCAAACTTCGACAGAGCCTTGAGGCTGATTCCGGAGGTGTAGATCTTGAAGGCTTCTCCAATGGTGTTGGATATATTTAAATAATGTTTCGATGAGACAAATCCTTAAAGTAACTCTAAAAAGTATAACCAATCTAAGGATAGGTTACTACAAATAGAGTTAATATAGAAGATTAAAAGAAATAGAGAATATGTCAAAATGGAAGGATACTGAAGAGAAAGGTTATAAAGAATCGGATAAACTAACTAGGATGCTATTGACTAACAGGTAGCTACTGGAAGAAAAGATCTCACCAAAGAAGGATGCAGCGAGCCAGGAAGCTACCTGAGAAGACCATGCCGAAAGCATACTGCATAGGCAGCATGCTACAGAAGCCTCGAGCCACAAGAAGGAGCAAGCTGGAAGAGGAAGCTCCAGAGTGAAGCCAGAGGAGGAAGCTACAAAGTAGGCATGGAGAGAAAAGTCAAAGTTACCAGTAGACACAAGAAGTTACCGGTAGAGAGAAAAGAAGAGGAGCCAACCGGAAGAAGACACGTGGAAAGCAAAAGGCTGTCGTATGTTAGGAGTGCGGTGGGTCATTGTCAGAAATCTGTCTACCTTCAATGGGCAGATTTCACACCCTATAAAGAGGAGGACTGAAGACTAAAGTGTGTGTGAGAGAAGCACCAAGTGTGCAAGATTGAAGAAGACGAGCCCATCAGAATATCCAAGCTAGCCAGAGAGAAACGTAAAAGAAGAGAGAAGAGCTCATCAGAGAGAAGCGCAGTAACAGGGGGAAGTTAAGAAGAAGATGGAGTGTTCACAAAAAGCAATAGAAAAGAAGAAAAGCTCTAACACTCCACACCCCAAGAAGACACACACCCAGTCTACCAGTCAAGCAGCAAGCTTCAGCAGAATCAAGTCTGCAAACCAAGGCCAAGCTTGCTGCACCCAGTTGAAGAAGAAGGAGATAAACCTCTTTAAAAGGTTGTCTCGGAGTACTCAGTGCGAAGAATAATGTCCTGCTGAGTTTACCACTTTCGAGGAAAAAGTGAAGACCCTGGGTGGGTAGAGTAGGATCCTGTGTGGATCAGGGAAGTAGGCAAGTATCTGTGTGAAAGCTTGCTACTTTCTGGTTAAGGGTGGGTTGTAATAGATAGGTCTATGTAATTCAACCAGCTTAACAGTGGTTCTCTCCTGTGTGGAGGAAGAGAGGACGTAGAAGGATTACTCCACCTTCGAACCTCTATACATGCTTGTGTCTTTATTTGCTTACTGCCATGCATACACTCTCTCTAATAAGGTGTACAACTTCTACCAGACATAGTTAAAGGCTTCCGCATTCAATCTGATCAGTAACCTCCCAAAAGGTTACTGACATAAGAAGAAGCCGATAGATGTAGAAGAAAAATGTATGATGGTTTAGTAGGCTTATTCACCCTCCCTCTAAGCCTACTACCAGTTGCTTTTTGGGACCAATAAGTGGTATCAGAGCAGGTTTGACTATTCACTGGCTGATCTATCTAATACCAACAAGTGGTATCAGTGGTCAATGACCAGTGATTATTCATCCTTGCTCAATGGTCAATCTGATACCAACAAGTGGTATTAGAGCAGATGAATAAAATAAAAGATCTAATCGATCTGTCCAGATCCCATCTGTGAAAAAGCCTCTCTCTCAATATCTCCCTCTTTTTCTCACTCTCACATCAAAAGATCATTTCAATACCTTCTGCTTTAGAAAGGATATGATTGATGTGAATACAACAAACAACTAAAAGATGTAGAAAATCAAGCTGTGTTGAGAAGAAAAGTTGTTTCTGAGAGGGAACAGCAAGCTGCGAAGAAGAAAACCATGCACAAAGAAGCTACGTCCTTATCTATCTGGAGGAGACCAATATGGAGCTGATCAACAAAGAAGACTTACTCCTGAGTAAACAAAGGAACCTGACATCAACAAGCGAAGAAGAAGATGCTGAGGATGTCAACCAAAGGAGTAAGAAGAAGAAGCTCACTCCAGTCTCCAGACTGAAACAAGATAAAAGAGGACCTACTCTTTCAAAAAGAACAAAAATGACCAGGTACCTCGTTCCAATTCTATACTCTTTATTTCTGGTCATAATCATTTCTTTTTCTGTCAAAGATCTCAAGTGACTATTTTCTATAATAATGAACTTTAAACCGTTGTCACTTTGTTCTAATAATAAGAAGGAAGCCTGCATGTTTTTGTTTCACATTATAATGCTTTACCTTCTCATGCTAAGCCTCAAAGTAACCCGGAATAGTATTGATAAGTGACCCACATCTTAAAAGAGAAGACCACAAAGTAAGGGGGAACTTCCAGTACAAATCGAGGAAACTTTGAAGGCAAAAAGGTTAAAATCCTTGGAGTAACCCAAGTGTGGGTATGCTATACAAAGTCTGCAACAAACTAACAATCAAGCAGAATAGCAACTCCAGAAAAATTAAAAAAAAACATATAAAAAAAAAGTAAATAGTAAATAGATAGTCTAAGCTCTGAAAGAAAACAAGAAGGACTCATACTTATATGAGTACCTATACATGTTTATCGTTATGCAGGTACATCTGACGAAGAAATAGTAAATTTAGGGGGAACCATTGACAAGATGACAAACTCTGACTATAGGATGCTGAACATCCGGCTACTAGATACTAAGTCATGGGATAACAGGACATTGTATACCCAGACACTAGATATCAAGCTAACTAGATGCTAAGTTACTAAAAATCAGAGCACTTGTCATTAAGTCAATAGAAAAGGTAGAAGGGCCTAATTGAAAAAGATAAAGGTCTGACTAAAGGAAACACTTGACACCAGAATATTAAAAACTAGGTCACTGATAGCAGGATGCTGGACATCAGGATGCTAGAGACTAGGCTGACTGGAAATTAGGTCGCTGGGTGACAGGATGCTAGATATCAGGATGCTAGATACCAGGGGCTGGAAACTAGATCGCTGAACACTAGGTCGCTGGGCAACAGGATGCTAAATACCGAGTAGCTGGATACTGGATCGCTGAACACCAGGTCGCTGTGTATCAGGACGCTAGATTTCAATATTCTGGATACTAGGTTACTAGAAGTCATAGCTTATCATCAAAACTGGATAAAGAGATCTCTTGGATGTTACACGTTAAAGCAGTTACTGAGAAAATATTTCTTGGTAACATGCATACACTTTAAAGAGATCGCATTTTCCAAAAATAAACTACATTTTCTAAAAACCCTAAAAGAACTCCAGCCACACGATCAGAAAAATCCAAAGGTGGAGATTCAACCACTGACCACAGACGCAATCAAATCAAGAGATAAGATTTAAAGCTGTGAAAACTGTCAACATCAGCCTTAGAAACCGGCGGAGCAGTTAATGAGATCTTGAAAGATCCAAACTGCAACAGGGAGTATTTTTATCCTTATATATACATGCACTCCTATTCTTCATAATGCATATATATCAATATCCTCTATCTCTCATCCTAAGAGCTTAAATGGAACCAGATTGTTGGAAACCCTTCTCTTCATTCCTTCCTAAATGCAAATTCTCTGCAAATAATCAACCAAGCACACCTCAAACCTCATTGTTTCACCCTTCATGCTTGATACTTGCTAAGCAAGTCTTTCTCAGAAGACTTGACCTTCTAACGTTCTCTCCTCACCTCAAACCTGAGGATGCTTGAGGTCTTGCCCAACAGTCTCCTCTGAGACGTTGGAGGTTGAATTTGAGGAATCCCTCTCCAACTTTCCCCTGAGCTCTTGCTCTTTGTTGATTATGACAAAAAGGGGGAAGAACTAAGAAGGATTTAGGAAGATCAAAAGTCTTCCTGAGGTGAAGAACAGAAGAGACAAAACTCTTCCTTTGGGAGAGTTCTCTTCTGTATCTAAAAAGAAGGAAGGATCAGTCACATGAGTTGGTGAAAGAAGTGCAAGAAGAAAGGTTGCAGCAAGCTACTGCACCTGAGCATCTCCACTACTTCTTGATCATCTCCAATTGAATCATCTTTCTCTTTGCGATCATCTTCCTTAATTCTCCTCCACGATCAAAGAGGAAACGACTGGGAGCAAACCTCGCAATAGAGGACGAAATAAGAAAGAAGCTCGCAAGAAGCTTAAGAAAGGAAAAGAAAGATAGGAAAGAGCAAGAAGAATAGAAGAATGAATTTAGATAGGATGTTTATTGTACTTTGCTAACTGCAATGTAATGTATACGTATTATCTTAATAAAATGTCTTCTGTTCTTCAAAAATTGCTCATTCCTTATATACTTTCTTTTTGACTTATATGACATTTATGTATGAAAATAGTATGCCCAATTGTGCCATGCTTTAAATATGCTTTCTGTGCTTAAGAGATTATATTCTTTCGATCTTCAGATAAGGTTTTGTCATCATCAAAAAGGGGGAAATTGTTGGATATATTTAAAGAATGTTTTGATGGGACAAATCCTTAAAGTAACTCTAAAAAGTATAACCAATCTAAGGATAGGTTACAACAAATAGAGTTACTACAGAAGATTAAAATAAATAGAGAATATGTCAAAATGGAAGGATACTGAAGAGAAAGGTTATAAAGAATTGAATAAACTAACTAGGATGCTATTGACTAACAGGAAGCTACTTGAAGAAAGGATCTCGCCAAAGAAAGATGTAGCGAGCCAGGAAGCTACCTGAGAAGACCATGCCTAAAGCATACTGCATAGGCAGCATGCTACAGAAGCCTCGAGCCACAAGAAGGAGCAAGCTGGAAGAGGAAGCTCCAGAGTGAAGCCAGAGAAGGAAGCTGCAAAGTGGGCATGGGGAGAAAAGTCAAAGTTACCGGTAGACACAAGAAGTTACCGATAGAGAGAAAAGAAGAGGAGCCAACTGAAAGAAGACACGTGGACAACAAAAGGCTGCCGTGTGTCAGAAGTGTGGCGCGTCATTTTCAGAAATCTGTCTACCTTCAACGGGCAGATTTCGCACCCTATAAAGAGGAGGACTGAAGACTAAAGTGTGTGTGAGAGAAGCACCAAGTGTGCAAGATTGAAGAAGACGAGCCCATCAGAATATCCAAGCTCGCCAGAGAGAAGCGTAAAAGAAGAGAGAAGAGCTCATCAGAGAGAAGCGCAGTAACAGGGGGAAGTTAAGAAGAAGAGGGAGTGTTCACAAAGAGCAATAGAAAAGAAGAAAAGCTCTAACACTCCACACCCCAAGAAGACACACACCCAGTCTACCAGTCAAGCAGCAAGCTTCAGCAGAATCAAGTTTGCAAACCAAGACCAAGCTTGCTGCACCCAGTTGAAGAAGAAGGAGATAAACCTCTCTAAAAGGTTGTCTCGGAGTACTCAGTGCGAGGAGTAATGTCCTGCTGAGTTTACCACTTTCGAGGAGAAAGTGAAGACCCTGGGTGGGTAGAGTAGGATCCTATGTGGATCAGGGAAGTAGGCAAGTATCTGTGTGAAAGCTTGCTACTTTTAGGTTAAGGGTGGGTTGTAATAGATAGGTCTATGTAATTCAACCAGCTTAACAGTGGTTCCCTCCTGTGAGGAGGAAAAGAGGACGTAGAAGGATTACTCCACCTTCGAACCTCTATACATGCTTGTGTCTTTATCTGTTTACTGCCATGCATACACTCTATCTAATAAGCTGCACAACTTCTACCAGGCATAGTAAAAGGCTTCCGCATTCACTCTGATCAGTAACCTCCCAAAAGGTTACTGACATAAGAAAAAGCCGATAGATATAGAAGAAAAATGTGTGATGGTTTAGTAGGCTTATTCACCCCCCCCCTCTAAGCCTACTACCAGTTGCTTTTCTGGACCAACAAATGGTTTCTATTGAAACCTCATACTCCTTCCCATTTTCAGAGAAGATAATGCTCTTCCCTGTTTCACTGGTTCGGGCAGTAGAGTAAAACTTTTAACTGAAGTTTCAGAGTAACCACATCCATGGTCCCGCAGAAACCCTAAGATCTTCATGGCCTGCAAATTCTTGAATAGATCCTTCAAACAATCAGGATCATATTATTTGTTCAACAGTAAACCTGTAAGGTTTACAAGTCTTCCCTCGACTACAATGGTCTTCTTCACTTGTAGAGTCATTCTAGATGTTAGTGCAAGAAGTTTTAGGGGTTTGAGGAATTTTGCAGAGAGAGTGAGAGAGTTTGAGTGTAAGAATGTAAGTGATCTCAAGGAAGATTATGAAGATCGGTTTTGTTGAAACTTCCTTGAATTTGAATTGATCAAGGGCTGAGATCAATCCATTCTGCTAACGTGTCACTCATCCAGCATTTTATTCAAAAATGTGGAGTGGCAATCTTGTAAATATGGCATAAGTCGAACTGTTGCTTACGCGCGTGCCTGCAATTACTGACACAAAAGGTGTTTTTGCATTTAATGCTAAAACACATGTTTGCCGCCCTAATCATGATTATGATTTTATCCGAGGTTTCAGCATTAAACACTAATATTGATTGCTCCGAGAACTAAGTGTTTAATGTGATGCTTCAGGTATTGTTTTGCAGACATGTGTTGCACGCATAAAAATGTTGTAACCTGAGTAGTACCTCTTTGTTGTATGCAGCGTAGTTCCCCCTTTACTTGTGCATATCTTTCATTGTTGCATCCTTACACCTTAGCGACGTTGTACGTAGTGTTCCTCCTTGCTTGACTATTCTTGCTGTAATCTGTCCAAGGACATGTTACTGCAAGCTCTCTGCATCTCTCTCCTTATTATAACATCTACTTGTCCAGGGACATGTTCTTGTAACCTTGTCCTTGCAATCTCCATTGTAGCTTGATGATTCCAAGCTCATTCCTCAAGGTTGAAAATGTTGCTTCATTAAGAGGTTTGGAAAAGATATCAGCTAGCTGTAGATCACTATGGATCTTTTCAAGTACAACATCCTTCTTTTCAACATGATCTCTGATGAAGTGATGTTTAATGTTAATGTGCTTGGTTCTTGAGTGGAAAACAAGATTGTGAGTTATTGCTATGGCACTTGTTATCACACATGATTGGAGTTTCTTTTTCTTCAATGCCATACTCTCTGAGTTGTTGCTGTATCCATAGGATTTGAGCACAACAACTTCCTGCAGCAACAAAATCATCTTCTGCAGTGGATGTAGCAATAGAGGGTTGCTTCCTACAGAACCAAGAGACAAGTCTATTGCCTAAGAATTGACAAGTTCCACTTATGTTTTTCTTGTCCACCCTGCAACCAGTGAAGTCAGAATCTGAATAACCTTTCAAGCTGAATCCTCCTTCTTTTGGATACCATAGACCAACATCTTGAGTGCCTTTAAGATATTTGATAATCCTTTTAGTTGCAGCAAGATGAGATTATTTAGGACATGATTGAAATCTTGCGCATATTCCAACTGCAAACATGATGTCTTGTCTACTTGTTGTAAGATAAAGGAGTGATCCAATGATTCTTCTGTACTTGGTGACATCGATATCTTTTCCATCTTCATCTTTGTCTAAGCTCATGGATGTGCACATAGGTATGCCTACAAAGGCTCCACCTTCCATACCAAACTTATTAATGAGTTCCTTTGTATATTTAGCTAGATTGATGAAGATTCCTGCACCCAACCGTCTTACTTGCAGTCCCAAAAAGAAGCTTAACTCTCCCATCATGCTCATCTCAAACTTCTTCTGCATGAGACAAGAGAACTTCTCACAAAGTTGTTTGTTTGTTGACCTGAATATGATATCATCAACATAGATTTAGACTAGAAAGATGCTTTCACCATCCTTGATCCTGACGAGTGTTTTATCCACAGTCCCATTTTTGAAGCCGTTTTTAAGAAGATACATGGACAAGGTATCATACCTTGCTCTAGGGGCTTGTTTAAGTCCATACAGTGCTTTTTGCAGCCTGTAGACTTTACTTGCAGTATCATCTTCGATTCCTAGAGGTTGCTCAACAATCACTTCTTCCACAAGGAGTCTATTTAGAAATGCACTCTTTACATCCATTTAGTAGACATTGAAGTTCATGTGAGCAGCATATGCAAGGAAGACTCTTAAAGCTTCAAGGGGTGCGACGGGGGCAAATGTCTCATCAAAATAAATGTCTTCTTCTTGACAATACCCCTTGGCAATCAACCTTGCTTTGTTTCTCACAACTAATCTGGATTCATCTGGCTTGTTTTTGAATACCTATTTTGTTTTGATGACCCCTTGATATGATGGTCTGGGCACAAGCTTCCATACTTGATTTCTTTCGAATCCGTTCAGATCTTCCTGCATTGCTTGGATCCAGTTGCTATCTTTCAGAGCTTCCTCTATGGTTTTAGGCTCGATTTGAGAAATGAACCATCCAAACAGTACTTCATGCGGAATTGTTCTTCTTGTCTTTACACCGGCTCTCGGATCACCAATGATAAGGTTTTTCGGGTGACTCCCCAGCCATGTTCTATCTGGATCTGTGTACTCTTGTCTTTCTTCTAGATCGTCAGGTTGCAGTACTGTAGAATTTTCTTCTATGCTATGTTCTGCATTCTGCTCAGCTGTAAGTTGTTCCTCTGTATGTTGCACTGCATCCTGGTTTGCTGAAACCTGTCTTGCAGCATTTGAAGTTGATGCATCTAAGTTCTCTTCTTTATCATATCTTTCAGAGAGTATGGGAAGATGAGAACTCTCTATATAGGAGACTTGGGTCTTAGGTGTGGCGCCCCGATGCCCATTAGTTGGGAACAGGCCATCACCCTTTACTTATTTACTAATTAAATAATTCATAAGATAATGTACAGCGGAAGACTAAAATGAAACACGAGATATATTTTTTTTCTTTTAATCTAACATAATTACTTCAAAAACTCGTGTCTCACCCACATTTCTAGGCTAAATGTTCAAACATACTCCTACATGAGATAACATAATAGAACAACATATTATACCAAAATATAAGTCTAGACCCATCATCTATCATAATTTACATATCAAAACTATAATATTGTTCTCAAAAGTAAGTATTGTTTTGGTATTTTAACATTAAAGAGGTGATGGAAAGTCAGTCTAGTTTGCTACACGTCCACATTATCATATGTCGGATCTGAAAATATAAAAAGTAGAATCATGAGACACCTCCGGAGAGGGATCCCAGTGGGATAACTATACTCTCTAATATATATTGAAGCAATTAAATTACTAAGCACATACTACATGTCCTTCGGGCACGCTCACCCTGGACCATACATAACATAAAGCAATGTGGGAGTCGTTCGCCCACTAAACCTTGCTTTCATAGACCAGACACTCTCGCCCTTATGGTCGTTGCTCGATAGTGAAGCAACTATCGGTTATATCTACGGAGCTTCAACCATAGATTTTCATACATAACTTACTAATTTAATTATCAACGCATAGTAGAGTGTAGAAGTTACCCACTTTAAGTTGACGGTTCGAGGATTGCTGCTGGATTCACCGGTCGTCTCGACTGCACTCGACACACGTAACTGTTTAGTTTCTTTTGTCATATAACATGATCTTTTGTATGTTATATTAAGTTATTTAACCTAAAACATAATCATTAGTAACTTAAGGTAAAACTTCATCCTAAATGTAAATATTATGATTCTAAAATATTATGATTCTATACATATTATTCAAGCATTTATAATAACCATACTTTATTTAATACATACTTCATTCATACATGAAGTTTTAAAGATGATCATATCATACATAATTCATCTAAGTTATATTAGAACATTAAATACATTATCATATTTATAACTTAATTGTTAAGCATTTAAACTAGCAATTACAAACCTAAAATGACATATGAAGATGTAATAATTTTAATAATTCATATATAATTCCTAAAATCACAACATTATTCATATGATCACATATGGTTTTTTAGTATAACATACTGAAAATTCATAAACTTCAAATTTCAGCTAGAAATCAGCCTTCAATTAAGAATTTATCGTACCTTATAGGATTTATGAAATTTTTTCATCTTTTCACAGAAGGCAGAAAACATGTTGATTTATAACATATAAAAATTTCAAGCAGAAATATGATTCACACAATTAGATATGTATTTTACAAGTTGGCAGTAAACAGGGTTACTTGAAAACAATTCTTATAAATTCTATTCTACTCCAAAATTCACAAGACAAACTTTATTATGTTCCTAAGAGCTAATAATATAACATAGTAAAACATGGTCTATGAATATGATGTAGATAAACAGTTATGAATTTCAAAAATTGAGAGAAAACAGAACATTGTTTATGCAGAAAACAATCTATATTGTAAAATTTGGTATAAATGGTACAAGACTCCAAAAAATGTATACTAAATTTCTGCAGGTACCTAAGAACAGGTTCTCAGATATATTATAAGATCACACAAAATGTCGAAGAATACAGTGCAAAAGAATGGTCTGATTACTACCTAAAAATAGAATGAATATTTTGGAAAATAGGGTCTTATTTGAAAAATCATAATAAATCAAGGTTAACTCCAAATCATTTGAAATTTTACAGACATGTTCATCACATCATATTATTGAAGATATGAGAGGGGTTCATTCTAAGTAACTTTCTATAATGCCCAGAAAAGTTCAGAATATGAATGTAGAATACGAAAATAATCATCATTCATTCTTTATGTTAAAAGACCTAACTTGTATGGTTAATGAATAGAAAATTTCAATGATTTATAATAGTTCTCATAGACAACATAAATATTTTAATCATATAGAGTTTATGTATACATCTAACTGAATCGTTCAAATCTTATAAAACATGAAATGAAACAAATAATGCAACATATAGGCTAATTAAGAAAATCACATAAATCCATTAGGAGAGTTGTCATATCTATACACATATGCATGTATGTATAGTAAATAAGGTATGAATAAAATGAAAGAAAACTAGAGTTCCCAACCTTTGAATCGTAAACTCTTCTCTACTCTTCCCGTTTCTTATTCTTATTTTTTCTCTTTTGGTTGTTCCATTCTTCCTCCAATTTGTATCATTTAAGTATTAGTGCTATGAGTCATCGATGCAAACTGGACACACGTCTTCTTACCTTTTCTTCTAATTATGAGTCATGTGTTAAGTTTATCACTTTAGTTATTTAATTTATTCTTTATTAATATGATAGTCTTCTAGTTTACCTTCTTTTATATAAATATTTATACATATATGTATCTTCAGGCAGACAAAGCCATATTATTTATATATGTTTGTATATGTGTGTTTTCATGATCACAAAAGAGAACTAACTTAATATTACAATGTGTAGTAAGAATACATTCTAATACCTATTTTGATGCACAAATATATTTCCAGTGAAATATTTTATCACATAGGATAACATATAAAGATCATAATTAAATTTGCATAAAAACCTAGTATCATTTTTCCTCATTTAAACTTATCTATATTTTATCTGTTTACTTTCATCCATGTTTGTCGAGTGAGTTGAGATCAAGCTCGGTTTCCTCCGTGAGCAATCCTACAAAAAAATGTTTAAAATCTTGAAAGATATATTAAGTCATAAAATCTTTAAAATCATGAAGCATAATGTAATACATAAATCATAACTTTAAATAACATAAGAGCTCACTTCAAATCATTTTCAATTAAAAGGTAAAATAAATTTTGTGACATATGCAGTGCAGGTTTTTTTGAAAACGGGTGTTACAATTCCCCCCACCTTTTAAAAATTTCTTCCCGAAATTTGGCTTGGCTACAAGAATAACTCGGGGTACTTATTCCGAATCTCCTCTTCACGTTCCCATGTAGCTTCCTCTTGCCTATGTCTATTCCATTGTACCAAAACTAATGGTATATCTCTATTCCTTAAGGTCTTAAACTTTTTCCCAATATTAATGGACATAAGTCGTTCCTCATAGGTTAGATCCTTCTTAATTTCGAAATACATGCACTTCTTATTCTTCGTCTTCATTCAAAAACCCTCTCTTATCCTTGATACAACATGGCTCCAGATTGTTGGAAATCATTCTCTCCATTCTTTCTTAGAAGGACATTCTCTGTAAATAATCAACCAAGCATCTCTCAAATCATGAATAGACACCTCTCACGCTTGACACTTGCTAAGAAAGTCTTTCTCAGAAGACTCGATCTTCTAGCTTACTGCCCTCACCTCAATTCCAAAGGACTTGCACCCAAGTTCTCCTCTTAGAGGCCGGAGATAGAGTGGAAAGATACCTCTCCAGTAACCCCAGAGCTTCAGCTTGAAGATAATGAAATAAAGGGGGAAGAAATTGTGAAGGGTCTTGGAAGATCAAAAGTCTTTCAAAGGTGGAGAAGTAAAGATTCCAGCCCTTCAAGGGTGTTGGATGAATTCTGCATGAAAGAGAATGAGAAGGTAGGGAACTGAGGAGTTGGGGAGGTTAGAGGAGGAAAAGCTGCAGCAAGCTACTGCGCCTAAGCTCCTCTGCCACTTCACGTTCCCCTCTGATTGAACCCCCTTTCCCTCTCTTCAAGCCTCTTCACCTTTTTGCTCTCATCTTCCCAATCAAAGAGGAAAACCAATTAGGAGCAAGAACTTGCACTGAAGAGGGAAAAGCTAGACTGAAGAAGGAAGCTAGCAGCAAGTAAAAGGGGAAACGAAGGAAATGAAAGAGCAAGAGAAAGAAGAATGAGTCTATATAGAATGTTTACATTGTACTTTGCTTACTGTTTTGTATTGTAATGGTTCATCTATATAAAATATCTTTTGTTTTCTAAAGCTCACTCCTTGTGACCTTTCTTTTAGACTTATATGTGATTTGATGAAAGCAGTATGCTCTATCTTTATATATCATACATCTGCTTCCTATGCTTAAATGATTATGTATTTTTGATCTTATCTGCAAAGGTTTTGCATCATAAAAAATGGGGAAATTGTTGGAACATATTTAAGTATGTTTAGATGAGACAAAACCACAGAATAGTAACCCTCATTCTATAAGCATAACCTATATTATATACTGCAACGAGGTTACTATAGAAAGATACGACAGAGTAAGCTTCAGAAGAAGGATACTGAAAAGAAATGGTTAAAGGAATCTGGTAGACTACTTCGGATACTGCTTACTGCAGGAAGCTACCAGGAAAAGACTATGGTTAAAGCATACTGCAAAGTAGCAAGCTACCGAAGACTCAAGCTACATGACTGAAAGCTACTTGGAAGAGACCATGCCGAAGCATACTGCAAAGTAGCAAGTGACAGAAGCCTAAAGCCACCTGAGAGCAAGGCCAGGAAGAGAGCTACAAAGCAAACTTCAACGGGCAGATTTCCTAATCCATAAATAGAATAAGACTGAATACTGAGAAGTGAGAGAGAAGAAGTGAGCACAATAAAGCGTAGAGATAAGCTCGTAGAGAGAAAGGAGTAGCGCACTAGAAAGAACAAAAGAGCACAAGAGAGAGCTTTGAAGAGAAAGCGCAAATAAGCATATAGAAAATAAGGAGAAAAAAAAGAGTGTATAAAAGATAAAAGGAGAGAAGAAAGCTCAAAAACTCTATGCCCAGAAACGCATACTCAGTCACTCAGTCCAGGCAGCAAGCTACAGCAGATCAACCTGCAAAAGAAGGATAAGCTTGCTGCATCTAGTTGAAGAAGAAGAAGACAAACCTTTTAAGGATTGTCTTGGAGTGCTTAGTCAGGACTGGGATCCTGATAAGCTGTTCGCTTTCTTGGAGTGCGTCTAGTAATGATGGGAGGTCCTTCCATGATCACGTATCACATTTCGTCATGACTGATAGATGTGCATGCATTCTTAGTTTCCAGTCATCATAATCCTTAATAGTAAACATAGGTAACTTTGCATGCATAGAATCAATGATGAAAGAAAGTAGTAAAGTACATAGACACAAAAACAACGATGTGGTCAGGGGGGGGGGGGATCTGGGTAGGCAAACAGACGAGTTGGTTTTTAACCCAACCCGCTCTGATACCACTTGTTGGTCCCAAGTGGATGCAGAGGTTCAGGGGGGTGAATGAACCTCTCTCTTTTTCACTCTTTTTCTCTATTCTATGGTTCAGCAACTTATCAATCTAGCAATCTGCTTGCAGCAAACTTGTTGTTGCAGGTTCACACTTAGAGTTATGCACAACAGAATATGTTAAAGAATACAGAGTTCAACAATTATATTCTAACATTTTTAACTATAAGTGAAAATGCCAGATTCACATGTAAGCTTATATAAACAAGGCCATTGATATGCATGCAGCAAGATATAGAAATGTATGCTGAAAGCAGTAAATGAACACAAAGCCTTTATAGACGTTCGAAGGTGGTGTAAGCCTTCTACGTCCTCTCTTCTCATTCACAAGGAGGATATCCACTAGAGTTTTAGATTTACAGGACTCTTTCCCTACTAAAACACAAAGGATTCTAACTAAGCCTACTAAAGTTCTTACTCCCTTCTTAGGTTTCAGCAACTAGACAGGATCCACACAAAATGTTATCTTAAACAAGACCAAAACGCACAACAAGGATTTAATTTCTATCAACTATGGACACCTAAATAAAACAACCTACACACACAACATATAAAAGGTTAAAACAAATCTTAAACTGTGGTGAAACAAAAACACGTAGGATCTTCAATGGTAGAATGCTTTTGTTTCGGGTTGAGTGAGGGACTGAAAAGTGTTGTATATTTCTTTAAGCTCGATGATCGTTGTAATGTTGGAAGTTTAGGGTGTGATCTTCAAATTATCAATCCTCTTTTCTTCTCAGCCTCACATCTTCCTTTTATAGTTGCTGGAATGCCCCAGTTGAAGAGTGCACATTCCATGCGTCTTCATATAAGCTCTTCTCTTCTACTACTGCATCCTGACCGTTGATCCATTCACGCTCAAGTATATTCCTTGTTGAATCGATTTGGACACTCAACATTCTTCTTCATGATCTTCATGATCTTCAAGGTACACCCAATTTAATGTGCACCTGAAAAAGTAGGAGACAAATTCCTCCTCGGGCATCGAGGCCATTAATTGCAGCTGTCTTTTACGTTCCAGGTTGGAGGCGCTTGCTCAGGCCAGGCGGCAACTATTCACCGTCCTTGTATTTGTCCTTTATGCTTCAGCCTGTCGCGCACTACACCTTCAACTAAAATTGATGTTTCCTCGTATCAACAGAGAGCATGCAGCGGGTGTTAATCCTTCGAGGTTGATCCCACTATACATGTCTCACTTCAGTTGCTGCAACTTCTTCTTTATTGCTGCAACAGGCCTCACTGCATCCATAACTTGTAGTGTCCAGTCGTGCAGCATGCATCAAAGTTGTTCTCTTTCAGCTCTTCCAAGACAAGCTCACTGTATGCAGACTTCTTCTATCCTTGTTACATGCAGCTTGCAGCTATGAAACACAGTGGAAGACTTTAGACAGGCCTTTGCTACTTATTGAAACTAAAAACTAAGTGGGAAAATAATCAGTAAAAACATAGTAGGTTACAGCCGGTTTTGTCTCATCAAAATACATCGAGGGTTCTTCATACAAACACAGTAGGTTACAACGGGTTTTGTTTCATCAAAATATATCAAGGGTTCTTCTTACATTGGTTACTGCAACTTCACACTCAGAGTATATACACAACGGAATTGTTTAAGTAACAGAGAGTTTCAGCAAATATATTCTAACCCTTTTAACTATAAAGTTAATAGGCTAGATCAAGATAAGCACATAATAGAGCTACAAACATGCATGCAACATATATATGAAATGTATGCTGAAAGCAGTAAATAAACACAAGGCTTTATAGAGATTAGAAGGTGGTGTAACCCTTCAACGTCCTTTCTTCTCCTTCACAAGAAGGATATCCAATAGAGTATTTAGATTTACAGAACACTTCATACTAAACACAACTCTAAGGACAGACACGGCCTACTAAGTTTCTTACTCCCTCTCAAGGTTTCAGCAAAATAATAGGATCCACACAGGATGTTTTCTTTACAAGACCAAAACGCTCAACAAGGATTCTTTTCCTCTCAACTGTGGACACCAAACTAAAACAACCTACACACACAGTAATATGAATAGTTATAAAACAAATTCTCTAACTGTGGTGAAACAAGAACACTCCAAAGATCTTCAATGTTGGAATGCTTTGCTTCTAGATTGAGTGAGGGACTGAAAATACTTATATTCAATTAAGCTTGATGATCGCTGAAAGTATAGATTCAATGCACGATTCAAAAATTCAGTCCTCTAGTTTTTCAGCCTCACTCCTTCCTTTTATAGTTGATGGAATGCACCAGTTGAAGAGTGCACATTTCATGCGTCTTTATTTTAGCTCCTCTCTTCTGCTGCTGCATCCTGATCGTTGATCCATTCACGCACATAAATATGCTCTTTTGATTCGATCTGGATGGCCATCATTTCTTTTTCTTAATCTTCAGTGATCTTCAAGGTACACCCATTTAATGTGCTCCTGAAAAAGGTGGGACATGCTCCTTTATAAACTCCAGCGTCATTAAATGCGGCTGTCATTCTGTTGCAGATCGTAAGCAGTTGTTCAGGCAAGGTGGCAGCTCTTCATTCGCTTATCATCCTTGATTTTATCTTTATTGTTAGAACATATTTAAGTATATTTTGATGAGATAAAACCATATATTAGTAACCCTCATTCTATAAGCATAACCTATCTTGTAAAGGTTACTACAACGAGGTTACTGCAGAAAGATACGACAGAGAAATCTTTAGAAGAAGGATACTGAAGAGAATGGTGAAAGGAATCTGGTAAACTAAAAAGGATACTGCTTACTACAGGAAGCTACCTGGAAGAGACTATGCTTAAGCATACTGCAAAGTAACAAACTATCGAAGACTCAAGCTACCTGACAAGAAGCTACCTGGAAGAGACCATGCCGAAGCGTACTACAAAGTAGCAAGCTATAGAAGCCTGAAGCCACCTGAAAGCAAGGCTGGGAAGAGAGCTACAAAGCAAGCATGTGAAGGAAGCTAGAAGTTACCGGTAGAAAGAAGAGAAATGGAGCCAATCAGATGAAGACACGTGGAAAGCGAAAAGCTGGTGTGTATCAGAAGGAGTGCGGCACATTTAATGATGGAAACCTACCTACCTTCAACGGGCAGATTTCCTACACTATAAATAGAAGACTGAAGACTGAGAAAAAAGAGAGAGGCGCAAGAGAGAAGAAGAGAGAAGTGCACAAAAAAGAAGAGAAGAGCGCAAATGTAGAGAGAATAAAGTGCAGAAAAGAGAAGAAGAGAACAAAGCACAAAAGAGAGCGTAGAAAAGAGGGGGAAGAATCATAGGGGGAATAAAGAAGAAGAAAAAGAAAAAGAGAGAGAAGAGTGTATACAAGATCAAAAGAAGAGTAGAAAGCTCAAACACTCTATACCCCAGAAACGCTGGGATACTCAGTCACTCAGTCCTGCAGCAAGCCACAACAATGCAACCTGCAAAAGAAGCCAAAGCTTGCTGCATCCAGTTGAAGAAGAAGACAAGCCTTTTAAGGACTGTCTCGGAGTGCTTAGTCAGGACTAGGATCCTGATAAGATGTTCGCTTTCTGAAGGAGAAAGCAAGGATCTTGAGGGGTCAGATAGGATCCTGTGTGGGTCAGTTAGGAGACTAGGCAAGCAGCTATGTGTAGGCTTGCTACTTACTTGTTAAGTATGTGTTGTAATAGATAGGCCTACGTAAATCAACAAGATTAACAAATGTTTTCTCTTGAGAAGAGGCAGAGAGGATGTAGAAGGGTTACTCCACCTTCGAACCTCTATATATCTGTGTGTTTATCTGTGTTTACTGTTATATCTGTATATCTTATGTTAGATGCATGTCTTCCATATTTGGTGTTTTAATGAGAGGAAGCTTACGCAATATAACTCTAATAATTAACCTCCCAAAAGGTTACTGCCTCTCGACCTAAGCCTCTTGGAATGAAGAAAAGTTTGAAAATTGAGTAGGCTTATTCAACCCCCCCCCCCCCCCAACTAAGCCTACTACCACTTGGGACCAACAAGTGATATCAGAGCTGGTTGGATGAAACATCTGATCTAACTGATCTATCCAAATCCAATCTTTGAAAAACCTCTCTCTCTCTCCCTCACATCAATAGACACATGTGATCAGGAGCGCCACATGTCATTCTTAAAAGTGTAACTGATGTGAAGACATGCACTACAAGAAAAACTCCTTACGACAACGCATATAGTGCGTTGTCTTTGCTTGAAACATTGGGTTGTAGTATCCAGCGTTGTAAAAAATGGGCGCTCTAAGACAATGCATAAAGTGCGTTGTCTTTTGTCTTTACGACAACGCACTGGGCGCTTTAAGACAACGCATTAAGTGCGTTGTCTTTAACGCACTTCATGCAATGCTTTTTTTTTGAAATATTTTTTTATTAGCCCTATAATAATTATATAATATTTATAAATAATTATAATAAATCATAGATAAATAAAAAATGTATTTCAACATAAATATATACCATAAATTCTCCCAACAATACATCTATCTATAATAATACAAATATATTATACAATTTGTATACCACAAATCTCCCAATAATACATCTATACAAATATATTATACAATTTTACATCTAACACGCCACAAATAACAACAAACTCTCCTTGGAACACTTCACCTCCAATCCAACGTGGCCATTGTTGTTGTCGACCAACTTGAATGCCTTGAACCGGGGTCTGACCGGCCCGAGTCTGCTTCTGGAGAGGAATGATTTTCATCTCCTAGTCTTTTAGAGATGGTCCAATGAGGGCATCGATGATCTAATATTCCTTGATTGGGAGAGAGTGGAGGTAGATTTGCTCAATGGATTTGATTTTTCCATCTCTAACCAATCGACCGAGCTTCGTCACTGGAACCCACTTCTCTTCTATGGATTCACGACGGGGTTGGCGACCGCCGCGTCCATGGCCTACTCTGTCTCCGCCGCGACCACACCGACCGAAACCACGAACGAAATCGCCTCTGTCTCCGCCTTTTTCATCTATGTTTGAGACTCTTGGAGCTGATAGTAGATAAAATGAGAGGCAAGTGAATTTGTGTCCTCTTCAAGGCTGAAACCCTAGGACGTAAAGGAAGAGAATATAAATCTGATTAAAATGGGCTTAGGGTTTACTAATGAGCCCATTTCTCTGACATTGGGCCTTTTCGGGCCTCTCTCTATTTCCAATTTATTATTCATGCATTGGAAATTTATGTACATATGTAATATATATATATATATATAGGGTTCGCTACTTGAAATACTCAATCTAAGATAAAAATTATTTAATTTACCCACCTATATAACATATTATCATCAAATACCCACTTTTTATAAAGAATGTCTCCAAATACCCATTTTTTAAAAAATTGTTATGCAAATCATTAAATGCAATAACTGTCACCCACCCCCTCCCACCCCCTCCCTACACGTGTAATTAAAAAAAAAACTGTAAATTAAATTGGATAAATAGGTCGGCCCTCTCTTTCACCCCTCTCTTCTCTTTCTTCTCCATTCACCCCTCTCTTTTTACAGTAAAATAAAAATTTACAGATCTCCATTCTCACTCTCTTTTCTATCTCTTCGAAAAAACAAGCCTTCGTGAAACGCTCACTCTCCTCTCTCCTTCGTGAAACCTGTCACCGATTCGTGCAAGATTCAAACTCCCATCCTCTCCTATGGCCGAACAAGTTAGTATTTTATTTTTTTAGTTCAAGTTTTTCTTTAGTTCATTGTATGCTGAAATATATTTTGGATTAGGACTTGAATTTAGGTTTCATTTCGTGAATTTAGGAAATTTAGAATTTCACATAAGCTTTCGGGAAACCCTAAAAAATATAGGGTTTCCCGAAAGGTTTAGAGTTTCCCGAAACCTTGACACCTTTCAGGAAACCCTAAATTTTTAGGGTTTCCCGAAAGGTGTCAAGGTCTCGGGAAGCCCTATACTAATTTACACTAAATTATTTAAAAAATTATGTAAAAAATTTTAAAAATTAGGAATTGGTAAATTATTGATTGGTTAATATTTTAGACTTAGTTTTTAAACATTTCTAAATATTAACCAATCAACAATTATCTAACAATCCCTAATTTTTTAAATTTTTATCCTAATTTATTTAATTTTTAACCGGATTCATGAATTAATTAGGGATTGGTTAATATTTTAATTTAGTTTTTAAAATAATTTTAAACTCTTTATTTTAATTTATGTAAATTCTTGATTAGTTTATATTTAGATTTGTATTTATTTAATATTTCGATGTTTTGGTGTTTGTACATGTGTAGTTCGATTGGGAGTGGGTTCGTCCCTCTTTTCAGAGGACTATCACGTACATTAATGGATATGTACGTCTAAGCATCCTCGATGATATCAGGACACAATTACGAGGGATAGGTCGGCGGTGCGAGCGTACTTTTTTGAACACTTCATTTGGGCATTTTCTTATTTGGAAGACGAACAAGGAGTCATGCAAGTCGTTTCTACACGTCCTCATGTCTCATGAGATCAGTAATGAGCAGGTCATCCCTAAGGATGAGAGATGGTTTGCTATAGGGCGAGAACGACACATTTGTCGTTTTGGGAAGATGGAGTTTACCCTTGTCACCGGTCTAAAGTTCGGTGACTCAACTTTCGACCCAACATCAGGGGATCACACGCCGGTAGAGGGGGCGGTGTACTATAGAGTCCATGCTGATTCTGCTCGAGTCACGGTTTATTAGCTGCTTGATCGATTCAGAAGCGGCGAGTTTAGTGACAGCCACAAGACTCTATCAAGATTGTCAAGATCTTGATTTTATACTTGATGTTGCTCGGGTTGGACCTTTTGAAGACCTTTCCTGATAAGTGGGTTTGGGACCTGGTCGAGCATGACGATCTTTGGGAGAGCTTTCCGTGGGGGAAGATGAGTTTTCTCACCCTCCTACACTACATTGATAGAGTACCGAAGACTCTATCAGGTCGGGCATCCGTGCTAAAGATCCACTTCTATGGGTTCTCAACAGCCCTAATAGTACGTATCTTATATTTGTACGACGAATTATTTGAATATCGGCTGAATTTGTAACGTTGTTTGCTAACTAAAATATCTATCTATTTGTCTGTTGTAGTTATGGGCATTCGAGGAGATACCCTCGACATCCAGATACGCCGGTCGCACATTGGACATGACAGTATATATGCCTAGGTGTTTGAAGTGGGGACTGAAGAGGTCAGAGGTCGATGTTGCACACATTCTGGACGACGAGGTAGTTTACATAAACGTGCAATTACTGGATTTTTTATTTTAAATTATTATTACTACTCACATATGTTTGTGTTTTAAATAAACTCACTAGGGCATCGAGTGTTTTGAGCGGCTGGAGCCGACCCCAGAAGAAAGGGTGCAGCCGTACTGGAGTGGCATTGATGACGTTATATTTTCGGGAGTCCAGGTCATCCAGCAAAAGAAAGGCCATCATCCTACACGGGTCGCTTCATCTACGGCACACAATGATGATGTAGGTCCATCGAGGTGACGTGCGATCCGAACAGGCCGAGCTTGTTCGGGCAGGCCGTTCGAGGATGGGCACTCACAGCGATGTGCAGTATGAGCGCCCAATTGTGGATGATGAGGACGATGAGGTGCCCATTCCAGCCTCTCCTGTTGCTCAGAGGTTCCCAGATTCACAGTATGAGTCCCAGGGAGCACCCCATGCACAGAGTTCTGGGGTGGATGATGATCTGTTCACCCGGTTAACAGGATGGATGCAGGAGGAAAACGATCGACGTGATCGAGCTCTTCGCGAGTATGTCGTTTCTGAGACCCAGCGTCTGCAGTCACAAATTCCGGGTATGATCCAGGATCAGCTGAAGACGTGATGGGAGTCGATGGGGCATTGGACCGGACAGCAGTGGGGGGCACCTGATGCAGCTGCTTACCAGACACCAGTCCACAGTGATAGAGCTGTTCCACCTGGTTCGACGGAACCTTCAGCCGTTCCGATTGACCTTCAGTTGGTTTCAGGGGTGAGCAAACCTTCATGCGTACCTCCTATCATCCCAGAGACGGGCCCTGTTGGCCCTGCAGTTCGACGGAGAGAGCCGTCTAGGGCTGTTTGCAGCCCGTTTTTGGCGATCGAGCCGACTAGAAGAACGGGACTCAAGTTCTCATACTTGGTCACATATTCCGAAGGTGAAGACGATAAGGTCACAGGGTAAGTATGTTTAATTTCTGTAGTCATAGTATGTTTAATTATTATTGTTTAATACTTAATATTCTCTTTTGGATATTGAAAGTCGCAACGTCGGTGTCGGCATGCCAGTCGGGCCATCTTTCTTCCGGGACATCCTTGATACTGACATTGATATGAGTTTCCAGGTAATACTTAGTTCTTAAAGTTATGTATATATTTATAAATTATGTGGATTAATCGTCATATATTATATAGGTCCTTGACGCATACCTTGGCATACTTCAAAGCCACCCAGAGGCTGCCAACCTTCATCCCCGATACCCGCTTGCCGGCAGGTGCAGATGGTGGATTGCCACTTCTTCGTAAGTTCATATGAAAATTTGATTGACTTGGATGTGGACAATTACTGTTATTGTATCTGATAAGTAATTGTCGTACAATGTAGGAAATTTGTAAGGAAGTTTGGGTGAGAAAGCATGCTGACGAGGATGACGAGACGAAATACAGGGCGCCCATGTGGGAGCAGTTTTTGTCCGAGGACTTGGAGCTACTTGCACCCTATGTGCGAGGGGAGAGACCGAAATGGAACTTTTTGCAGCCATGGACGAATGGCATACAGGGTGTAAGTATTTAATATGAATGATTTGTTTTGTATAAGCTGGACATCCGTTTAGATTATGGTTGAAAATAATAGGTATGGGCAATACTAAACTTGGATGGCCATTGGGTTGCATGTGAGATAGTTCTCCAGCAGCCGCGGATCGTTCTCGTTGACCCCCTGAGGCATAGGTACTCCCCGGAGATTTTAGAGTCGCGGTATAAGCAGACCCTGCCACTTCGTCGCATTCTGCCACGGTTGTTGGAGCATTGTGGATTTTATGAGACGACATGAGCGATGGGTCGCAAGATTCCTCCAGGTACAGATGAGTACGGCTTTTCATTGTTCGAGGAGAACTTGTGCTACCAACAAGATGATAGTCACTCATGTGGGGTGTGGGCGTTGATGTCTGTCGAGAGTGGGATGATATGTGAGTGGCCAAGGGCGATAGTTAAGAAGTATAAGATGGTCACGGCCTTTCGGAAGTGGATAGCCTTAGTGATTTATAAGAATTCCACTGATGGCGACACCGTTCCTGTGGATTTTTTTGATTAGTTTTGAAATGTTTGAACATGTTATTACTTTTCTTCTTATTTGAAACATCTATAATATATAGTTCAACTTGGAATCAAGTTCTAACTTTACTTAATTTGCAAATATAATATGGACTATTATATTAATCCGTTACACTTATTATACATCTTCATGTTCCCTACTCAAATATATAGGGCACTTTCTTTTTGTGTGTGTATCTGACCCACAAATCGAACATTTTTTCTTTCTTCTTGGCTTTGTTCCACATTGGTGGGCGGTTAAGTCACCTTCCTCGTATTGAGTGGCAGGGGAAATCCATTGAGAACACGTGGTTACGTTATGGCCTGGTTGACCACAACGACTACACAAGGTCACCCCTTTCCGTCGCCCAGACGACTGTTCACCAGTATAAGGTATTCACTTGCCTCTAGGTCGACCGGCCTGTTTTGGTTGATCTGGTGCAAGACAAACAAAGTTACGAACCTCATCATCAATAACCCATGCTGTCGAATCGGGCACAGGCAGAACTTCACCAGCCCACATTCCTCTCAACCAGTGGGTCGTGTAATACGGGGCGACATATGAGGCAATTGACTCTTTGGCAAAACTAAGGTCAAAAAATAAGACAACTAATAATCTGATTTTATACGACAAAAATAATATTCAATATAATAATAAGAATTTGTTCAAAACTATTTACGAACCTGATGGATGCACATGCATGCACCTATGAAATTAACTCGGTTTGAAAAAACATACAACTGCACACATTATCACTAAGGTCCACCAAAAATATTTTTCGCCCATCCGTGACCTTGAACTTACCTCGTCCCACCCTTTGGACTTCCATAGCTCGCCCCTGCCGCATGTGGTCGTCTAATCTTTCATGCATAGACGCTGTGAAAGTGTGTTCCCTCTCTACAGCCCCCTCTCTCCTCTCAGTAAACCATTTCTCAATAACCCTTCGAGCAGCCTCCAAGAAAGAACAAACCGGCAACTTTCTTGCCCATACGAGACGAGCATTCCATGACTCAGCAGCATTAGAGGTCATGAAGTTGAATCTTCGAAAGAGGCATTTAACACGGGACCACCTGATAGGGTTTGGTTTTCTTAAACTTTCAATCGCGCCTTGATTTCTATTGTCGTTGATCAAAGTCATATACCTTTGGATAAATCAACGAGTAATCAGACACCGGTATAGATATGAATGTATTCAAAAGAAAGTAATCTGAAATGGAACTTTGACATACCTATCAAATTCAACTTCCTCATAACAATATGCAACATTGTGGAACAGCCCGACAAAATCCATACTTGGCTAGATTCTGCTGAAGGTGGAAACAACAAAGACCGTGGGTTGCTTCAGGATAGACATGTTGAATGGCATTACCGATGCTCACATGTTGATCGGCAGGCCATCTGGGCAACCAAATGCTTCTCGGACTTTAAGCAAAAACCATGTCCAAGATTCATCGTTCTCGACATTCCCTATCCCAATTCCAAGGGGAAAAATTTGATCGTTTCCATCTTTTGTGACGGCAACAAATCCGATCCCTTTGTACTGCCCCTTCAAGTGGCAACCATCCACAACTATAACAGGTCTTGAGTACTGCTGAAATCCTACAATAGATGCACCCAACGCAAAAAAAAACGTACTTGAATTTCCTATTCTTCTGAGTGTCTAATGCAGTATATGTACCCGGATTACGTTCCTTCAATACCTGTAAGTAAGCCAGAAGCATGCTGAATGATGTCTTTGGATCACCGTATGCACTTCTCATTGCATAACGTTTTGCACTCAACGCATGCCTATAACTCAGATTCAATCCATGTCGTGAGTTCATTTCTCGAATAATGTCCCTAGGAGTGAGATCAGACTTATCTTTTCGGAGCCTCTGGAAAAAATAATCTCCAATCAAAGAAGCTGGAAGTCTGCGGGGTGCACTAGTGTTCAGCTCACGTGAACAAGTATGAGGCAGGAGAACTTTGGAGATTTTCCAAATACCATATTTTTCCGAAGCAGCGAAAACGAAGGGACAATCTTTTTGAATGCATTTCATGGACCATCGGTGTTTGTCCGAGTGGTCCACATGAAATTCGAGTTGATTCTCCAAATGATAAATCCCAACTGCATTCTTCAATTCAACCTTACTGCCAAACGTCGAACCCTTTTGCAGACCCTGTGGAGCTTGCTCAATCTCTAAAGAAGCAGGATACTCAAATGAAGGTAACTCTGGAATATACCACTCGGCTCTCATTATGTTAGAGCAGAATTGCTCAAATGCTTTTCGTTGCTCCTCATCCAACCCTGCCTCAACATCTTCATCCAGTACAAAGTCATCTTCTTCATTGTTTGGATCTATCAAAAAAGTATATATATGTCAATTTGTTAATCAAGATACATATATAAAAATTTATATATGTACTCACAAAACATGATTACCTGTTTGATGATCATACTCTTCTTGTTCCGGTCCATATTCGTGCGTCGATTCTTCAATTTGATTAGTTGGTCCAAGTTCAGGTCCAAAACGTTAACACCAGTGTAGTCAACACGTCGAGATGGGGATGGCCAAGGTTCACTCCTATCATTTGAAGATGTTCCAACACATGTGTTATCTACACCCCATATTGAAAATAATTCCTGGTTATCGTGTACATTTAACGGAACATTTGACGAATTCAAATTTCCAAAGTCCTCACTGCTCACATTAAAAGTTTGACCACCTCGATTATACTCCTCATCTACTGAACTTTGTTGTTCACGATAAGAGAATCCATCTGATACCCCAGCGTTCATCCTTTTCAAAGACACGAAAACAACTAAAAGTCTATCGTATTCTGCAAAACAGTTCTGTAAATCTAAATCATTCTTGATTTTTTTCCTCTTCAACCTTCCATTCGTTTCCACTAGAGCATGAATCAAATAACCCCAGCAATTCATTTCTGCATATATGACCTGATGAATTGAGCTCAATAACTCTTGATATGTAAAACTTTCAAGATGAATGAGTGTTTGACTGCCATTCACGTACTGTAAACCTTCCCAATATCCTCCGAACCATAAAGCCACGGTGAAAGTCATTTTCTGCTTCAAAACAATTTAATAATTAAAAAACAAAAAAATTAAATAACTATAACGAAAATAGAAAAAAAACCGGCCTTTTTGAAAAAATATAGGGTTGCACGAAAATGTGAATAGGTATCGTGTAGCCCCCAATCTGTGTGGACTGCACGATACCTACTCACATTTTCGTGCAACCCTATAATATAGGGTTGCACGAATTTGTTCGAACCTTTCGTGAAATTCTTAAATCTTTCGGGAAACCCTAAATGTTTTCGTGAGACCCTATTTGAATACTAATTCTGTTAGAAACCTAATCCAAATATCAACCCATAATTAAAAGGTATTTGTAACAATTCAAAACGTAAACCCTAAAATATACAATATACCATTAAACTAATTTCTATAATTTCTACAATAAACATCTACATGCATTTACTTAAATTTTAATATAAAATTTCAAAGTTGTAGACTTACTTGATTCTCCTTCAAGATTTCTGAAAAAATTTCTATCGGAAAAACTCTTAAGAAGTTGATGTAAAAAAATTTCTATCGGAAAAGCTCTTAAGAAGTTGATGTAAATTTTGTTTGTAATGAATGACTAATGTGAAATATGAATTTAAAGTAGTAAAAATAAAGTAGGTGGTGAGTGAACATTTATGGAGTTAGATGAGAAGTAGATAAAAATTTAATGAATCTTGTAAAATAAAAACCAAAAATAAAATGTGAAATAAAAAGTAAAATAAAATGTGAAATAAAATCCGTAAAACAACCAAAATAAAATGTGAAATAAAAAGTAAAATAAAATCCGTAAATAAAACATGAAGGAAAGTAAAATATAAAAACAATGAAATAATTTAACAATCATTGACTGTCAGTAAAATGAAAAGTGACTGTCAGTAAAATGAAAAGTGGGTATTTGGAAACATTTTGTTATATAATTGGGTAAATGGTGACAATTCACTATATTGGTGGGTAGAATAATCATAACTTATATAATATTGGGTACTTCAGTACATTTCCTCTCTCTATATATATATATATATATATATATATAGTATAATGCAAATATGCGTACACTTCAGTTAACAAAGCAAAGGGAGAAAAAAAAACATAATTATAACAAAAAAACATAATTGTTTCTTTAGTGTCTACTATTTTCCTCTAAAAAAAAGTAAAAGTGAATTGTAATTTTGAAGGATTTAACTTTATGTAACTTATGATTGTTTTATTTATTATAAAATTATGTATCATTTATTAAAAAAAAAAAAAAAGTTTGTTAGTCTAGTGGTGTATTATGTGTCATGTGGTTTAGAATTCGACTCATAAGATGTAGCATTTATACTTTTTTCTTATAATTTGTGATATTTTTTTGATAAAACTTTTTTTTTTTTTAATGTTGTTATACTTAATGTAATATTTCAATATCTAAAATATTAAAGAATCATATACATATATGTATATATATTTCATAACATCATTTTTTGTAACAAAATATGAATATTTGTATTTTTAAGCTAAATTAATTAAATTTAGAAATACTAATAATGAATGTGGATATTAATAATAATACATACCTATTAAAATTTCATTTCTAATTTATATTTTAAATATATCCTTAAAATAGTAATTTTTTAATAATAAATTTTATTTAGAAATATAACTTTAATTTTGAAATAAAATTAATATTAATGTTCCAAAATGATAATACAACAGATGCAAAAAAAAAAAATATATATATATATAAAGACAACACTGTAAAGAGCGTTGCACAAAAGGGTTGTCTTTGAGTGAAAAAAAGCACTCTAAGACAACGCAAAGAAGAGTGTTACAAAAAAGGGTTGTCTTTGAACTAAAAAATGCGCTCTAAGACAACGCAAAGAAGAGCGTTGCAAAAAAAGGTTGTCTTTGAGCGAAAAAAATGCGCTCTAAGACAACGCAAGGAAAAGCGTTGCAAAAAAGCGTTGTCTTTGAGCGAAAAAATGCGCCCTAGGACAACCCCATCTTATAAGCGTTGTCTTAGACCTTATTTGTGTTGTCTTTGAGCACAACCTAGTACATAAAGACAACGCATTTCATAAAAAGGGTTGTAAATTCTTAAAAGACTACACAAATTCATGAAAAGGGTTGTCTTAGGTGCGTTGTCTTAGGACATTTTTCTTGTACAACAAGCAGCTAAGAAGAACTTTGAAGAACAGGCTAAGTTGTGGAGAAAAACTGCTCAGGAGCAGGAAGCTGGTGAACAGGAAGCTATGCTCAAGGAACAGGCTGCTAAGCAGGAAGTTGTGCAAGATGAGCAAGCTTCTACTTAATTAAGAGCAGACCAACAAGTGAAGCAGGTTCCTGAGCATGAAGAGGAAGCTAGTACAAGGTAAAGCTAGGAGTATAGACCATACTGAAGCCTCGAGACAACAGCGAAGAGTAGACAGCAACCTTGAGAGAAGATGCTGAAGAAGTCAAGAAAAGGAGTAAGAAGAGAAGCTCACTCCATCAACCAGCTCATACTACAAAAGGAAGCAAGGATCTACTCGATAAGACAACTCTCAAGAAAAGAATGACTATGACCAGGTACCTCGTTCTAATTTTGCTCTAATACTTTCCATATCAAGCTAGCTCCATTTATCTGTGTTTGGTTAAAAACTCAAGTGACCCTGAGCAATTTAAAGTTCAAGAATGTCAAATGAAAGAATCTTCAGCTCAAAAGAAAATCAGTAATTTGAGGGCTGAAGATAACATGTTTAAAAATTTCTGGTCACTTGACTTGTAAATGAGAAAGGAAACCTACATGTTGATTTCCAGAGAAGATGCTTCACCTACTCATGCAGAAACCTCAGAAGTACCTAAATTTGTACTGAAAGTGACCCCACATCTTAAAAGAGATAATCATAAAAGTAAGGCGGAACCTCAAGTACAAATCAAGGTAACTCAATTGGCAAGGGTTATAAAATCCTTGAAGAAACCCAAAGGATATAAGTATGCTGTAAGATGTCTGGAGCAACCTAACATTCCCTGAAGAAACCAAGCAGACAGCAGCAACTCCAAAAAGGGAAGAAAACCGTCTACCTTACTGGTATCATGCTCTATCTAACCTATATCTAAATGAGCTTATACTCTAAAAAGATACAGTAAGTAAACACCTGCACACACCCAATTCCCTTTATCCTATGCTCACTAGCAATAATCTTAAAGGGAGCAAATTATCTCTACAACAACTGTCTGTTATAAGGAAAGTTTGGGTTCCTGAAAAAAAATTAACCCAAAAGGACCTATACTCATATAGGTACCTATGTAAGGATACTCGCACTGCAGGTACCTCTGATAGAAAACTACAGGAAAACAACCTTCAGACCTTTGAGCAACCAAAAAGTAGATTTCCAGGCTCAAAGAGGTCCTACATATATGAAAGCAAACTGCAAGGAACTTATCTGCAAAATCAATAGGAAGCAGACACAAAGAGCAACCCAACAACAGAAGCAAGATGTGATTACCACCGAAAGCTGAAAATTCTAAAAGAAGGTCATCCCACCTCAGACAATAGGCTACTAAATCCAGGGGGAAAGATTTGATGAAGTTAAGGAAAAATGAAGTTCTGACAACAGGATGCTAGACACTAGGAAACTGGATACTAGGTCTCTAGATAACAGGACGCTGGATATCAGGATGCTAGACACCAGGTTGCTGGATAGTAGGTCGCTGAACACAGGTCGCTGCATACCAGGACACTAGACACCAAATTTCTGGATACTGGGTCTCTAAACAATTAGGATACTTATCATCAAGACACTGGAAAAGAGGTCACTAGTGGGTACATCAAATCCAGCGGTTATCGAAAAACAATCGGTAACGTGTGCGCATCAAAAGTAGACCACCTTTTTCAGAACCCTAGGATGATTTCAGCCGTGCGATCAGAAAAATCTAAAGGTGGAGAATCAAATGTTGACCACATACTCAAGCAATCACCTCATGTAGAGACAAAAAAGCAAAGTTGTCACCAACAACTTTATTGGAAACCGACGAAACAATTAATGAGATCTTTAAAAGATCTAACCCCAACCGTAGGATCTCACAGATCACTCAAAACAAGGAGTATCTCAAATTCTATATATACATGCACTCCTTACTCTTATCTCCATTCATATAACCTCGCTTTTATCCTTAATACAACATGACACCAGATTGTTAGAAACCATTCTCTCCATTCTTTCTTAGTCGCACATTCTCTACAAATAATCAACCAAGCACCTCTCAAATCATGAAAAGTCACCTCTCACGCTTGATTCTTGCTAAGCAAGTCTTTCTTAGATGACTCGATCTTCTAGCATACTGCCCTCACCTCAATTCCAAAGGACATGCACCCAAGTTCTCCTCTTAAAGACCTCTGATAGAGTGGAAAGATCCCTCTCCAGTAACCCCAGAGCTTTAGCTCGTTGATAATGACAAAAAAGGGGAAGAAACTGCGAAGGATCTTGGAAGATCAAAGTCTTCCAAAGGTGGAGAAGAGAAGATTCCAGCCCGTCCAGGTGTTGGATGAATTCTGCTTAAAAGAGAGCGTGAAGGAGAAACAATAGGAGGAGTTGGTGAGATTATATCGAGAGAGAGAGAGAGTCTGCAGCAAGGTATTGCACCAAGGCTCTCTCCCTCTTCTAAGGACCCTCCCATCGAATCTCGTTCTCTCTCTCAACTAGCCTCCTCACCTTTTTTCGCTCATCTCTAAAATCAAAGAGGAAAATTAACTAGGAGAAAGAACTTGCACTCAAAAGAGGGAAAAGCTAGACAGAAGATTAAAGCTAGCAGCAAGCTAAAGGGTAAAAGAAAGAAAGGAAAGAGCAAGAGAAAGAAGAATGTGCTACAAAAGCAAGATAGAATATTTACACTGTACTTTGCTTACTGCGTTGTATTGTAAATGTTCTATCAATATTATATATCTTATATTCTTTAAAGCTCACTCCTTGTGACCTTTCATTTTGACTTATATGTGGTTTAATGAAAGCAGTATGTTCTTTGTTGATATATCTCATATCTGCTTTCTGTGCTTAAAATATTATGAACTTTTGATCTTATCTGCAAAGGTTTTGTCATCATAAAAAAGGGGGAAATTGTTAGAACATATTTAAGTATGTTTTGATGAGATAAAACCATAGAATAGTAACCCTCATTCTATGAGCATAACCTATCTTGTAAGGTTACTGCAACAAGGTTACTGCAGAAAGATACGATAGAGAAAACTTCAGAAGAAGGATACTGAAGAGAATGGTGAAAGGAATCTAGTAAACTAAAAAGGATACTGCTTATTGTAGGAAGCTACCTGGAAGAGACTATGCTTAAGCATACTGAAAAGCAGCAAGCTACCAAAGACTCAAGCTACCTGACAGGAAGCTACCTGGAAAATTAACAGGAAAAGCACCAGTGGAACTAAGGTCATGTTGGGAAATCGTCTAGTATCCTGGTTCTGCAGGAAGCAAACTTCAATAGCCACATCAACTGCCGAAAATGAATATGTTACTGCAGGAAGTTGTTGTGCGCAAATTTTATGGATTCAGCAACAGCTTCAAGACTACGACATTGCTGAAAAGAATACTCCGATCATGTATGATAAAACAAGTGCAATTGCAATCACACACAATCCAGTTTTCCACTTGAGAACCAAACATATCGACATCAGACATTGCTTCATCAGAGATCATGTGGAGAAGAAAGATATTTCTCTAGAGAAAATTCACACTGATCAACAGCTCGCTGACATATTCACAAAAACTCTCAGTGAATCAAGATTTTCTTTCCTAAGAAATGAATTAGGTATTATCAAACTAGGCTAACTCTTTTTGATAAACATCTGTGAAAGTATTCTACAGCACAGGGGGAAGCTAAGAAAGCTTAGAAATAAGAAGCTTAAAAGAAAATCGGAAAAGGATGCTGGAGGAGGTCCTTGACAAAAGGTTCCTGATGAAGACAACTAAGCTTACTGAGAGACACGCCAGCACATGCCACGTCGAAAAGATTAATCATCATAAATGAACCCACGAAGTGCACGATCAAAAGAAACTGTCAATCCCAAGACGTGGCGCAACAAATCAGGGCAGGTTACCCAAGACGGTGATATTTTCAAATAAGCCCCTCAAGATCTTTGAAAAGACAAAAAATGAATCAGCTTATTAAATGCAAGGATCCTCAACAGCAGGATAAGAAACCATTCGAATTCTAGGAAGATCTACGTCATCGATCAAAACACAGGAAGTTTTCCTATAAATAGGAAGTTTACGCTTGATCAAATCTTTTACGCTCTCATATTTTCTAACCTTCTACAAACAAGTAACCTAGCAATCAAGTTTTGTACTCCCTTATACTTTTGCAGAAAGATCACCTCTCTTACCACCTCTCAAAAATGGTACCCAAAATCACACAAGTCATCGATGGTCACCTCATTAATGAGAAAATATTACTAAAAGCCATCAGAGATTAAGGTCACTCCATCGACCTTATGCAGATGATATTGAGCAATCTTCATCAGTCTAGAGTGTGGGGTCTCTGTTCACTCTACAGGGAACCCTACTGCGAGGACCTAGTCAGGCAGTTTTATAACAATGCAGAGATATCTAAAGATAAGACAAGGATCGTTTCTAAGATGGGAAAGAAGACAGTCGAGATCACTTCTAGTCTACTAGGAAAGATCTTTCAACTGCCCACGGAAGGAATGGATAGTGGTGAATTAGCTACCTATAGAGAGGCGTTGGTGGAAGATTACTGGAAAAGATTCACCAGCTCGGAAGACCTGCTGACGATGAACAAGAGCTGTAACAAAAAGCTCTTTCAGGTGGAGTATCAGATGTTCCATGACATCTGCTGCCATATTATTGAGAATCGTTCTGGTTCTTTTGACAAATGTACCAACTTGAGGTATAGGATGATGATGGTGCTGATGGAAGCTGAGGAAATAAACTGGGCAGAATATGTCTTTACCAGACTCAAGGAGGAAGTGGAGAAGAAGGTAGGCAAGCCCACTTATGGACTAGTGATCAACACCATCCTGTGGTTTGCTGGTCACGACCTGTTAAAGGGTAAGCCTATTCAAAGGGGCAAGTTCATAGGCTATGGCAAAATCTTTGCCAAGAAAGGAACTAAGACTACTGCAGCAGAGAAGAAGGAGACCCAGAGAGTAGCAGTGCAGAAAAGCATGTCTGAGGGGGAAAGCTTGTCTGCTACTGCTTCTCCACCAAGGTATGAGAAAAAGAAGAGAAGTGTAAGGGTGAGGAGGAAGTAGGTGGTGAAAAGGAAGCTGAGAGTTTCTGATGATGAAGCATCACCATCACCTATGTTGATGCTCCCTGCTCCTCCAAGCAAGGATAAGGACGCTGAATCAGAGATTCAGACCACTGAGCAGGCAGAAAAATCTGTACAAAAGGTAACTGCTAAGGTACAGAAACAGTTAGAAATGGAGGGAGAAGAGAGTACTGAGGACTCTGAACCTGAAGTAATCCTAGACATAATCAAGATGAATAAAGAATTTAAGAAGCAATGGGAAAGGTTTATGACGTGGTGGAACTATCAACATCTTCCCAGTCCACTTATGCTTGAGTGGGAAGGACTATTTACAGAAGAAGAATGGGCACTGAATTGGGCTGAGTTATCTAATATAAGGGAAGAAAATGTACTGGATTCAAGGTTCTTAATAGGACTGTGGAGAAGGAAGTGGAGTGAATTTAAAGAAAATTATGAAGCAGAAGCGAAACTGGCTGCTCTCGCAGATAAGAAAAGACAGGCCACACTTCTTGAACTACATCTACCTTCCCCAAGGACACTAAAGGGAAAGAAGCCAATCGAGCAACCTGACTTCTACAAAGATGATATTATCCTAAAGCCAGCTGCTAAACAAGTCATTACAGGTGATGATGTGGGCTTTGCTGAAAAACAAGCAGAAGCCTTTGGAATAGATGAAGTAGAAGAAAGAATGATGAAACAGGCTTTAGATGCTAGTGTAGTAAAAACAAGGAGGAAGCAGAAGGTTGTGCTCATTTAACCAGGTGAAGGATCATCCATTGGAGCAGCATCAATTGAACATCCGTTAAATGCTCCATTGATCAGTCAGAAGGATTCTTCACCCTCCGCATCAAAAGATGAATCCAACGGGGCATACAGTCAACTGGTGGATATTGTGATCTTGCCATATGAGGAGGATGCAAGATCAGATATAGTTGGAGAAGTTCCTGCTCCTAAAGACACTGATATCACCTTGAGAAATGCTGAGTCGCCAAGGATGGAGCTGCCAACTACTCCAGAGGCTGAAAAGTTGGATATTCTTGCGGTTGTTGCTGCTCTTGAAGAAACACTAAAATCAGCAATCATTGAAGAAGAGACATCGGTGCTAGAACTTTCTGTTGATAAGGCACCAATGGAGGTTGATAAGACAGCTGAGGAAATTACACCAACGGAGATGGAGGGTGTAATTTCTAGGGATCCTGCGAATCATTGGGAGACGATTGCAGAGGAGGCCACAACAGAACAGGCTGCTAACATAAAGCCTACTATTGATGAAAATCCAGCAGAATAGATTGCTCTGAATAAGTCAACTACTGAAGAGGTTGTCTCTAAAGAGCCTTCTATTGAAAAGATTTTCCTGCAAGAAACTTCAGAAAAACAGATAGATGTGAAGAAAGCGCAGGAGAAGACAGGGCCCTCTCAGGATGTAGTTATAGATGAAAAGGAAGATCTTGAAGACTGGTTGTCCAGTCCATCCAACAGCAATGATGGTTCACCCAGTGAACAGGGTGCAACTGGAGCCGAAAAAGTCCAACATACTAACTCACTCTCTATCTGCACAGGTTTCAAAAGACAAATCCATTGAAGATATAATTCAAACAGTTGAAAAGGTTGGCAAGTCTCTGACCAATGCAAGTCGTTTGATGAGAGCAGAGGCCAAAAGGGACAGGTTCAAAGCTAGCTTTGTTTTAGACACTCTCAATGCGTCTTTGACAAAGCTCCAGACAACTGTCAACTCTATGAACAAATTCACTAAACTTGTTGACGCAATCACGAATATAAACAACAAGCTCAACAAACAAGAGAAGAAATTGCTGGAGATCGAGCTGGAACAGAAAATCGTATCTTCTTCCCTCAACAAAATTGAAGAAACTCGGTTTGACCAAAAACACATTTTAAAGGATCATAGTGATCTTTTATCAAGTGTGCATTCGATGATGAGGTTTGCAGTCGGACAGGAGTTTGATGATAATAAAAAGGGGGAAGATGCACCTAAGAAGATCGAGCAAGAAATGTAGCAGGAACCTCCCACTTACAGGCAGCTTGCTATTTTACCAAGGAAGGATTCAGGAGGCGATGGAGGAGGCTCCAGAAAATATCCAGATAGTAGCTTAATCAAAAGAAAATCTGATGCTATTTCAGGTGTCCACCCTGGCCTTATGAGAGGAACAGACGAAAGGGAGGAGAAAATGAGAAGAGTCGAAGAGATTTTGTTAGAATTAGATGCCACTCTTGAGAAGCTAGTAAAGGAAAGCATGAACAAACTCTTCCCTCCTCAGAAGCAACCTGACGTTGAAGCTATTGCGAAAGATGAAGCCAAGGCACCAAAATCTCTAATCGATTTCTTAAATGGAAGCCCAGATATTCGGAGCCCCAACTTCAAAGAATGGCAACTTCCAGACATCGACCTTCCTAGTACCAGAAATCCAGAATTTCAACAAATTTAAAACTTCAAGCAAGCGCAATATATGAAGTATTACACCATTCTATGCAATGCTTTCACCATCATCAAAGGAAAAACTAATCGTGATGGACACAAATGCTATAAAAACCTTGCCAGTAAAGGTGTACTTCCTATACAGATGAACCTGAAAGGGAAAATGGACAGAGGAGAAATTATTCCTTTCTGTGAAGACTTTTGGTTGAGGGATGATGAAACTCCTGGATGAAGAGGATAATGGAATCAACCTGTCAGGAATCTGTCTCAAACTGGTGGAATGGATCAAAGAATGAATGAAGACCAAGAGCCTCCTGGTTGAAGCTACCTCCAAAGTGAACTTTTTCTATCTCTCTACTTTCTACTTTCTTATATTTCTTGTTCAAAAATGTTTTGCTCTAATTTTGTTATAGTTTATTCTCTCAATGAACACTGCACTCATACCTTTAAAAGCTCACCACTTGTGATCTTATCTTAAATCTCACTGCTCATATTTTCTATTTATTTCTCTTGCTCTGGTATGAATGATTAAACCTGTATAGCTTCTTGTAGATCTTTGATCTTTTTAAAAGAAGTTTTGTCATCATCAAAAGGGGGGAAAATTGTAAGGAACATTGTATAGATTTTGATGAATGACAAAGCATGTAATAGACCAGGGCCTAGGATCCTATGTATTTAGTTTTCTTTGTAAATTTCTCATAGTATAGGATTAGGAGGCTTAAAGATCAAAGGATAAAGGATGAAGACCTTGCTGCATTAAAAATAGAAAAAAATACATACAAACAGCAGGTTGCTGAAAAAGGATACTGACCGAACACTGATCAAGCATACTAAATTTTCTTACTGCTAGATGAACAAAAAGTAGGCTTCATCGGAATCACAAAACCTTATTTGGGCATACTACTTTCATACACAAATCACATATAAGTCCAAAATAAAATTGCATAAGGAATGAGCAGTTTTAAAGAACAGAAGACATTTTATTAAGATAAACATGTATATTACAATGCAGTAAGCAAACTTAAAATAGACATCCTATCTAAATTCATTATTATATTCTTCTTGCTCTTTCCTTTCTTTCTTTTCCTCTTTGGCTTCTTGCGTGCTTCTTTATTCTCTAGCTCTTCCTGCTTTTGGGTGCAAGGGCCCACTCCCAATTGGTTTTCCTCTTAGTCTAAAGAGAGAGAGAGAATTAAAGGTGAGGAGAAGAGGCTTCTTCGGAACAGAGTAGTGAAGCAGATGAAGAGATCTGAGAAGATTGAGAGAATGACACAGTAGCCTGCTGCTGTCTTTCATTCTCCATAACCTCACTAACTCCTCCTGATGTATCATCTGCTCAAATCCTTGGAAACAAGAATCATCCATTTCCCCTCCAACAACTTCTTGTGGACGGGCTGGATTCTTCTTTTTTCCTCCATGGAAGACTTTTGATCTTCCATGATCCTTCGCAGTTTCTTCCCCCTTTTTGATATCATCAAAAATGAGCTTAAGCTCGGGGGTGACAGGAGAAGGATCATTTATTTTTTCTCCGTCCTCTAAGAGGAGAACCTAGGTGCTTGCCCTCAGGCTCCCTTAAAGCTGAAGTAAGGAGAGAATGCTAGAAGATCAAGTCTTCTTAGGAAGACTTGCTTAGCAAGTGTTAAGCATGAGAGGTGAAAATATGAGGTTTGAGGTGTGCTTGGTTGATTAAATTTGCAGAGAATGTGTCTTTTGGAAGAGATGAAAAGAAGGGTTTCCAACAATCAGGTTCCATGATGAATATAAGGATGAGAGAAAGGGAGAGGATATCTTTTTTTTTTTTTTTTTTGCTTTATGAAGAATAAGAGTGCATGTATTTATAGGGATAGAGATACTCTCTGTTGTAGTTTAGATCTTCAAGGATCTCATTAACTGCTCCGTCGGTTTCCAATAAAGGTGCTGACAGTTTCCACAACTTTATGTCTTTTCTCTTTTGTTTGAGATGACGTGGTCAACTGCTTGATCTCTACCTTTGGATTCTTCTAATCGCATGGCTGGAATTCTTTTAGGGTTTAGAAAAGGTAGTCTATTTCTGGAAAAGGTGATTTCCTTTAAATGTACGCAAGTTACCAAGAAATATTTCCTCAGTAACTACTTTTGACTTGTAACATCCAAGAGATCCCTTTTATCCAGTGCCATGATGATAAATTATGATGTCAAGTAACCTAGTGTCCAGTACATTGATGTCTAGCATCCTGATACCAAAAGACCTGGTGTTCAGTGATCTAGTGTCCAGCTTCTTGGTATTTAGCGTCCTGTTGCCCAGCGACCTAGTGTTTAGCGATCTAGTTTCCAGCCCCTGGTATCTAGCATCCTGATATCTAGCATTCTACCACCCAGCAACCTAATTTCCAATCAGCCTGGTATCTAGCATCCTGATGTCCAGCATCCTGCTATTCAGCGAGCTAGTAATCAATGTCCTGGTATCTAGTAATCATCAGAATTTTATCTATTTCTTTTGAGTCCTTCTACCTTTTCTATTAACTTAATGACATGTGCTCTGATTTTTAGTAGCTTATCATCCAATTGCTTGGTATCTAGCGCCTTGGTGTACAGCGTCCTGTTATCCTATGACCTAGTATCCAGCAACCGGATGTTCAGCATCCTATAATCAGAGTTTGTCATTTTGTTAATGGTTCCCCCTAAAATTATTAACCCTTTAGATGTACCTGCAAAATACTTATCTTGTATAGGTACTCATCCACTTGTTGGTCCCAAAACTGTTGTAGGTAGGCTTAGAGGGGGGTGAATAAGTCTACCTTCTTTTTCCCCTTTTCTTCTAACTCTTTCAGCTCACTTCTAATATAAGTAACCTTTTGGGAGGTTACTGATTAGAGTGGTTTGCGGAAGCTTATTACTGAGCCGAGTAGAAGATGTGCAGCTTTATAAGAGAGAGTTTATGTATGCATGAAGTGCAGTAAGCAGATAAAGACGCAAGCAAGTATAGAGGTTCGAAGGTGGAATAATCCTTCTACGTCCACTTTTCCTCCTCTCAGGAGGGAACATTGGTTAAGCTGGTTGATTTACATAGACCTATCTATTACAACCCACCCTTAACGAATAAGTATCAAGCCTTCACACAGATTCTTGCCTACTTTCTCTTAACCCACACAGGATCCTACTCTACCCACCCAGGGTCCTCACTTTCTCTCCTAGAAAGTGGTAAACTCAGCAGGACATTACTCCTTACACTGAGTACTCCGAGATAACCTTGTAGAGAGGTTTATCTTCTTCTTCGTATGCAGACTGATTCTGCTGAAGCTTGCTGCTGACTGGTGGACTAGGTGTGCGTCTTCTTGGGGTGTGGAGTGTTTGAGTTCTTCTTCTTTTCATCAGCTCTCATTGAACACTCTCTTTTCTAAGGCTTCCCCCTTCTTATGCGTTTCTCTCTTTTAAGCTCATCTCTCTTCTTTTGCGCTTCTCTCTGTGAGCTTGAATATTCTGATGTGCTCACTTCTTTTCTCTCTTACACACTTTGTGCTTCTCTCACACACGCCCCCATTTTCAGTCTTCAGTCTTTATAGGGTGTGAAATCTGCCCGTTGAAGTTAGACAGATTTCCATCATTTCTGCGCCGCACTCCTGAGACACTCCAACTTTTCACTTTCCACGTGTCTTCTTCTGATTAACTCTTCTTCTCTTTTCTATCTATCGGTAACTTCTTGTGTCTACCGGTAACTTTGACTTTTCTCCCCATGCCTGCTTTGCAGCTTCCTCCTCTGGCTTCACTCTGGAGATTCTTCTTCCGGCTTGCTCCTTCTGGTGGCTCGAGGCTTCTGTAGCATGCTACCTATGCAGTATGCTTTCGGCATGGTCTTACAGGTAGCTTCCTGTCCCGTTGTGTTCTGCTTTGGTGAGGTTCCTTCCAGTAGTTCCCTGAAGTCAATAGTATCCTTATTAGTTTATCCGATTCTTTATAACCATTCTCTTCAGTATCATTCCATTGACACTTTTTCTGTTTCTTTTAATCTTCCGTAGTAATTCTATTGCAGTAACCTATCCTAAGATTGGTTATGCATATTAGAGTTACTTTAAGGATTTGTCTCATCAAAACATTCTACAAATGTATCCAACAATTTACGTAGCCCTAGTAAGTAGCAAGCTTACACATAGCTGTTCACAGCTGCTTGCCTACTTTCCTAAATGATCCACCTAGGATCCTACCCAACCCACCCAGGGTCCTTACTTTCTTCTTCAGAAAGTGGACAGCTCAGTAGGACTCTATTCCTCGCACTGAGCACTCCAAGACAGTCCTTAAAAAGGGTTTGTCTTCTTCTTCTTCAATAGGATGCAACAAGCTTAGACTTTTTTTGCATGTTGAACTGTTGTAGCTTGTTTCCTGGACTGTGTGGCTGAGTGTGTGTTTCTGGGGTGTGGGGTGTTTGAGCCTCTCTTTTCTCTCTTCTTCTTTTCTCCCACTTTTGACCTCTTTTTCTTCTATGTGGCCTTTCCCCTCTTTTCTGAGCTTTCTTCTTGTGCTCTCTTCTGATTATGTGTTCTCTCTTGTATTCTTCACTCTCACACTTTTTCAGTTTTCAGTCTTCTTCTATTTATAGATTAGGAAATCTGCCCGTTAAAGGTAAGTAGAGTTCCTAATCTATAACTGCGTCACACTTCTTCTGACACATGCAAGCTTTTTTCTTTCCACGTGTCTTCTTCTGATTGGCTCCTCTTCTCTTCTCTCTACCGATAACTTTTAACGTTCTCCCATGCCTGTATTGTAGCTTCCTCCTCGCGCTCACTCTGGTGATTCCTTCTCTAGCTTGCTCTGTCACGTGACTTGAGGCTTTTGTAGCATACTACTCTGCATTATGTGTTGGAAACATTTAGTATGTTTTGATGAGACAAAACCTTAAGACAGTAACTCTAACTCTATACGCATAAGCTAGCTCGAAAGGTTACTGCAACGAGGTTATTGCAGAAGAAAGATAGATCAGAGAAAGTGTCAAATAAAGGATACTGAAGAGAATGGTAGAAACTAATTGGGTGAACTAATTAGGATACTGATGACTGCAGGAAGTTGCTAGAAGAGAACTTTCTAAAGCAGAAAAGCAGCAAGCTATCAGACAGGAAACTACCTGAGAGACCATGCCTAAGCATACTGCAGAAGCAGGATACTACAGAAGCCTCAAGCCACCTGAAGCAGCAAGCCAGAGAAGGAAGCATCAGAGTGAGCGCGAGGAGGAAGCTACAAAGCAAGCATGGGAAGAAAGTCAAATGTTATCGATAGACAAAAGAAGGTTACCGATAGAAAGAAAAAAAATGGAGTCAATCAGAAGAAGACATGTGGAAAGCAAAAGGCTTGCGTGTGTTAGAAGAAGTCCGGCGCTATCAATGATGGAAATCTATCTACCTTCAACGTGTAGATTTCCTAATCTATGAATAGAAGAAGAGTGAATACTGAGAAAGAGTGAGCGAGCGTGCAAAAGAAGAAGAAGAGAGAACGCCAAAACAGAAGAGAGCGCGAGAAGAGAGAGTAGAAAAGAGGGGGAAGGCTACACAAATGAAAAGAGAGCAAAGTGGGGAGCAAAAGAAGAAGAGAGAAAAGAGAAGCTCAAACACTCCACACCCCAAAGACACATACTCAGTCAATCTTTCCTGCAGCAAGCTTCAGCAGATCAACCTCCAAACAAAGCCCAAGCTTGTTGCATCCAGTTGAAAAAGAAGGAAGACAAACCTTTTAAGGACTGTCTTGGAGTGCTTAGTGCGAGGAGCAAGTCCTGCTAAGCTTTCCACTTTCTGAAGAAGAAAGTGAGGACCCTGTGGGTAGATTAGGATCCTGTGTGAGTCAGATAGGAGAGTAGGCCAACAGTTGTTTGAAGGTTTGCTACTTACTTGTTAAGTGAGTGTTGTAATAGAAAGGGCTATGTAAATCAACAGAGCTTAACAAATGTTCCCTCTTGAGAAAAGGCACAGAGGATGTAGAAGGATTACTCCACCTTCAAACCTCTGTATATCTATGCGTCTATATGTGCTTACTGCTCTACTTGCATACTTTATGTTAAGTTGCACATCTTCTATACTTAGCACTTCAATGAGAGAAAAGCTTCCGCAACCACTTTGATCAGTAACCTCCCAAAAGGCTACTGACTCTGAAACTAAGCCTATAGAAGAAAGAAAAGTTTTGAAATTACAGTAGGCTTATACACCCTCCCCCCTCTAAGCCTACTACCACACGTATTTGGGACCAACAGTATGCTTCGGCATGGTCTCTCAGGTAGCTTCCTGTCTGGTAGCTTGTTGCTTTGCAATCTGCTTCGACAAGGTCTCTTCTTCTTGCAGTCATGAATATCCTTTTAGTTAACCTGATTTCTTTCACCATTCTCTTCGGTATCCTTCATTTAACACTTTCTCTAATCTATCTTTCTTCTGCAGTAACCTCGTTGCAGTAACCTTTCGAGCTAGGTTATGCGTATAAAGTTAGGGTTACTTTCTTTAAGGTTTTGTCTCATCGAAACATACTTAAATGTTTCCAACACTGTCTCATGGCAAAAAATGATGATTCAGAAGATAGGGTAATATATCTTAACCCTTCTGTTCAATTTGACGAAAGGCTGAACATGATTTGTGCTTTCAAACAAATCATGAGTGACTTTGAGCAGATTACCTCAACTCATGAGGAGCTGAAGCTAGAAAATATAAAGCTCAAGAGAGAGCATGCTTCGCTAGAAAGACTACTAGCTCTAGAAAAATCAAAAAGCCAAGCATGCAGTGGCCTCAAAGCTGAAATCAGTAAGCTTAATTTACAAGTCACTGAGCTGGTAAGTAAGAAGAATGTCCTCACTGAAACAATAAATACCTTCAACCGATCCTCCAAAGACTTGGATGCTATGTTAAATATCCAAAGAAGTCTTAAGGATCATGTTGGTATAGGCTACTGTAGAGAAGCTTCCACTTTAACAGCTAGCACCTCAAAGGCACTTACATTTGTGCCTACAGTATTCCCTCATCAAAATGAACTGCCTAATTTAGGGGGAACTGCAAGCAGAAAAGCAAGAAGCTTTGAAGGAAAGGGAAAGAGACCTATTTTAGGTACCTGCAGCAGTAAGTCTGTCAGAAGCTGGCTCCAGCAACCTAAGTACACTGGAAGCAGGAGCCATGGACAGCAGCCTAGAAAGGGCAAAAAGTCACAAACTTCCTATCTGCCACAGACTTATATGTCTAAAACTAAAGGAACCTATGTACCTAAGAGGCAGAGGAAGAAACCACTAGCACACAAAACACACATGTAGTATTCTAAGGATACTGGTAAAATTTCAGGAACCAACAAGAGTTATAACAAAAAGATGGTTATAAAGCAAGTATGGGTTCCTAAGAAGAGAGTGGAAACGAACAAGAAAGGACCCGTACTTGTATGTGTACCTAAAAAGAAGTAATTTCTCTTTGATTGCAGGAACTTGTGACAGGAAGTAGCAAAGATATATGGTACATTGATAGCGGCTGCTCCAGGCACATGACAAGAAACCAGAAGAGCCTTATAGACTTTAAGACTTCCAAAGGACCTAAGGTCATATTTGGAGACAACTCCAAGGGGAGCAAAAAGGGCACTGGTGACCTAATCAATGAAAATATCTACATCAAAGAAGTATCTCATGTAGAAGGCTTGAAATACAACCTCCTGAGCATAAGTCAATTCTGTGACAAAGGCTACTGTGTGGAGTTTTATCTCAACAAGTGTCTGATTAAGGACAACAAGACTCAGGAAGTCAAGCTCACTGGAACAAGGAAGAGAAATATCTATGTTGCTGATTGGGAATCAGTAACTATAGCTACCTGTTTCATTGCCAAAAGAACATCTGAAGCTAGCTGGCTGTGGCACAAGAGGATAAGCCACCTGAATTTCAAAACCATAACAAGCTAGCTAGGAAATGACTAGTCAAAGGGCTACCTGACATGGTCTACAAGAAGGAAGCTATTTTTTTAGCGTGCCAGAAAGGAAAACAAGTAAAGAGCTCCTTCAAGAACAAAACCCTTCGTTCTACAGATAGGATACTGGATATGCTACACATGGACCTATTCGGACCAATTAAACCTATTAGCATATCTGGGAAGAAATACACCTTAGTAGTAGTAGATGACTACTCAAGGTTTACTTGGATAATCATTCTTGCAAGAAAGTCGGATACTCAGCAACGTCTGCCAGAGTTCCTGAGGAGGCTGTAAACCGAGAAGAGCCTGAGCATAGTAAAGATCAGAATAGATAGAGAAACTGAATTTACCAACAAATTCATTGAAGCCTACTATTCAAACAATGGAATCAGGAATGAATACTCAGCAGCTAGGACACCTCAGCAGAATGGAGTTGCTAAAAGACGAAATATGACCTTGAAGGAAGCTACCAGAACAATGCTAGCCGAAGCTGAACTACCAAAGAGATTTTAGGCAGAAGCAACCAACACAAGATGCTACACACAGAACAGATGCCTGATCAACAAGGATCTGAACAAGACTCCCTATGAGCTGTGCTATGGTTACTCCCCTAGTATTGCTTACTTTCACATCTTTGAATCCAGGTGATTCGTGCTTAACAATGGAAAGAAGTACCTCAAAACCTTTGATGCCAAATCAGATAAAGGGGTATTCCTAGGATACTCATCGGTAAGAAAAGCCTTCAAAATCTTCAACAAGAGAACACTTGTTGTGGAGGAATCTGTACATGTGGTCTTTGATGAACCACACTGCAGCAAGGCTGATATAGAAGAACTTCAAGAAGAGTTGGACAAAACTCACATCAACAGCAATCATGTTGAGTATATTGATATGCAGTTACCAAATCTTCAACATATGGATGGGATTTCGCCATCCCAGATTAGACAGGATCCTACTTTGCAGGTACCCACTCAGACACAGGAACCTGAAAACAATCTGGAGCCTCAAGAAGATCAGCCTACAAATATCAACCAGAATCCAACTCAAGAGCAACCACATCAAGTTGATGAAGCAAGAAGGAGATGGCTCAGAGATCACCCCAGAGACCTGATTATAGGACATTACACCTTTGGAATAAGGACAAGAAGATCAAATCCACATGAAGACATGTTTGCTTGCTTCATATCACAAATAGAACTCAAGCACCCTGAGGAAGCTTTAGAGGATACCAACTGGGTTCAAGCCATGCAGGAAGAATTGAATGAATTTGAAAGGAACCAAGTTTGGTACCTGGTTCCCATGCCTACTCATCAAGGAGTTATTGGAACTAAATGGGTGTTTAAAAAATAAGCTAGATGAAGAAGGATAAGATGTAAGGAACAAGGCTAGGCTAGTGGCGAAAGGATACTGCCAAGAAGAGGGCATTGATTTTGATGAAACCTTTGCTCCAGTAGCCAGACTTTAAGCAATCAGGATCTTTCTAGCTTATGCAGCTCACAAGAACCTCACGGTTTATCAAATGGATGTGAAGAGCGCTTTTTTTAATGGGATGTCAGTAGTAGAGGTGTATGTAGAACAGCCACCTGGTTTTGAAGAGAATGCTGAGAGGATGGTCTATAGACTAAGAAAAGCTCCTTATGGACTGAAGCAGACACCTAGAGCATGGTATGACACTTTGTCAAAATATCTGCTGGATAATGGATTCAAGAAGGGCAAGGTGGATAAGACCCTATTCAGGATCCAGGATCAAGATAGCATCCTGCTTGTCCAAATATATGTAGATGACATCATCTTTAGCTCAACCAACAAAGAGCTATGCAGAAAATTCTCCGACTTAACGCAATCCAAATTTGAGATGAGTATGATGGGAGAACTAAGTTCTTTCCTTGGATTGCAAGTCAGGCAGCTTGATCAAGGAACCTTCATAAATCAAATGAAGTATAGAAAGGAATTGATCAAGAAATTTAGAATGGAGAACGCAAGTATAGTAAGCATTCCAATGCCAACGTCAGGAAGCTTGGACAAAGACGAAGAAGGAAAGATGGTTGACATTACCAAGTATAGGAGACTGATCAGGTCACTGCTCTACCTCACTGCAAGCAGGCCAGACATTATGTTTGCAGTTGGAATGTGTGCAAGATATCAAGTCGCTCCCAAGAAGTCTCACCTTACAGCGGCAAAAAGGATTATCAGATACCTAAAGGGAACCCATGAAGTTGCAAAATTGATAGGAAAAGTACCAGCGGAACCTGCCAAATGCTTGGGAATCGATTAGTATCCTGGTTCTGGAGGAAGGAAATTGTCATAGCCACCTCTACAGCTAAAGCTGAATATGTTGCTGCAGGAAGCTGTTGTGCACAAATTCTATGGATTTAGCAACAGCTTCGAGACTACGACATTATCGAGAAGGAAACTCCAATCATGCGTGACAACACGAGTGCAATAGCAATTACACACAATCCTGTTTTTCATTCAAGAACAAAGCACATTGATATTCAACAACACTTCATCAGAGACCATGTGGAAAAGAAGGACATCTCACTGGAGAAGATTCACACTGATCAACAACTAGCTGATATATTTACAAAACCTCTTTGTGAATCAAGATTTTCCTTTCTAAGAAATGAATTGGGTATCATTAAGTTAAGCTAACTTCTTTTAATGAAATCTTGTTAAGTGTCCTACAGCTTAGGGGGAAGCCAAGAACCTTGCAAAAATGTGAAATTTTGAAGCTTAGAAAGAGTCAAGAAAGGATACTGAGAGAGGTCCCTGCCAAAAGGTCTCTGATATATGTTGCTAACAATTGTTCGAGTAGAAACAAACCTTAGAGGATCATAATGACATTCTGACCAGCATGCATTCAATGATAAGGTTTGGAGTAGGCTCGGCCTATGATGATAACAAAAGAAGATGCAGCAAAGAGGATCGAGCAAAGGAAGCAACAGGATCCTTCCCCTTGCAGGCAGCTAGCTATTCTACCAAAGAAGGATTCAAGAGGAGATGGAGGAGGCCATGGAGGAAGCTCCAGAGGACGACTGGATAGTAGCTCAACCAAAAGAAAATCTGATGCTATCTCGGCAATCCAACCTGGTCTTCGCAGAGAAGTAGATGAAAGAGAGGAGAAGAGGAGGAAGGTTGAAGAAATGTTCAAAGCGTCAGATGCTCACATTGAGAAGATGACGAAAGAAAGTCTTTCACACCTCTACCCTCCTTAGAGGCAACCTGACTTGGAAGCTCTTGCAGCAAATGAGAAGCATGCACCGAAATCATTTCTCACCTTCTTAGATGGAAGTCCAGATACTCGGAGCTCCAGATTCCAAGTTTGGGAACTTCCTGAAATCGATATGCCTACTACTCAGTGTCTAACCTTCCTACAGATCAAAGCCTACAAATGATCTGAGTAATTGAAGTACTATATCAAGCTATGTAGGGAATCCACCTATATTAAAGGAAGAACTCATCGTGAGGGACTCCAATTTTTCAAAGACCTTGCCAGCAGAGGTATGCTTCCACTTCAAATAAAACTAAAAGGCCGCATGAACAAAGGTGAAGTCATTCCCTTTTGTGAGGACTTTTGGTTGAGGTATGATGAAACTCCTGAGATAAAAAGGGTAATGGAGCCAACATACCAGGAATCCTTACTGAACTGGTGGAAGGGTTCTCGCAATGAAAGAAGACCAAGAGCAAGATGATTAAAAATACCCTGAAGCCTCTAACTCCTGTTTCCTGCTTACTGCACTTTTATGCTCTCCCTTGTATCTTTGTCTTAGTTTGTGTTGATGTTTTGCTCTGATTTTGTTGGTCCCAGGTAGTAGTAAGCTTAGAAGGGGGGTGGTGAATAAGCCTACTCAATTTTCAAAATTTTCTTCAATACAGGAAGCTTTGGTCGAGTGGCAGTAACCTTCTGGGAGGTTACTTATCAGAGTTTATTGCGGAAGCTTCCTCTCCTTAAAAGACCAAATACGGAAGACATGCATCTAACATAAGATATGCATATAGAATAGAAGGCATAGATAAACGCATGGATATACAGAGGTTCGAAGGTGAAGTAACCCTTTTACATTCTCTATGTCTCTTCTCAAGGGGGAACGTTTGTTAAGCTTGTTGATTTACATAGCCCTATCTATTATAACACCGACTTAACAAGTAAGTAGCAAGCCTACACATAGCTGCTCACAACTGCTTGCCTACTCTCCTATCTGATCGACACAGGATCCTATCTGACCCTCAGGATCCTTGCTTTCTCCTACAGAAAGCGGACAGCTTATTAGGATCGTCATCTTAACTAAGCAATTTGAGACAGTCCTTAAAAGGTTTGTCTTCTTCTTCTTCAACTGGATGCAGCAAGCTTGGGCTTCTTTTGCAGGTTGAATTGTTGTTGCTTGTTGCTCTACTGTGTGACTGAGTATGCGTTTCTAAGCATAGAGTGTTTGAGCTTTCTCCTCTCTTTTTATCTTTTATACACTCTTTTCTCTCTTCTTCTTTTCTGTATGTCCTTTCCCCTCTTTTCTGTGCTTTCTCTTCTAAGCTCTCTCTTGCGCTCTTCTCTCTTTTTTCTTATGCGCTTCTCTCTTCTCTACGAGCTTATCTCTACGTTTTATTATGCTCGCTTCTTCTCTTCTCTTTTCTCAGTCTTCAGTCTTCTTCTATTTATAGAATTGGAAATCTGCCCGTTGAAGGTAGGTAGATTTCCATCATTAGATGTGCCACACTTCTTCTGATACACGCCAGCTTCTTACTTTCCACGTGTCTTCATCTGGTTGGCTCTTTTCCTCTTCTCTCTACCGGTAACTTTTAGCTTCCTTCCCATGCTTGCTTTGTAGCTCTTTTCCTGGCCTTGCTCTCAGGTGGCTTCAGGCTTCTGTTGCTTGCTACTTTACAGTATGCTTCGGCATGGTCTCTTCCAGGAAGATTCCTGTCAGGTAGCTTCAGTCTTCGGTAGCTCACTGTTTTGCAGTATGCTTAAGCATAGTCTCTTCCAGGTAGCTTCCTGCAGTAAGCATTATCCTTTTTAGTTTACCAAATTCCTTTCACCATTCTCTTCAGTATCCTTCTTCTGAAGCTTTCTCTATCGTATCTCTCTGCAGTAACCTCATTGCAGTAACTTTATAAGATACGTTATGCTTATAGAATGAGGGTTACTATTATATGGTTTTGTCTCATCAAAACATACTGAAATATGTTCCAACAATTTTTCCCATTTTTTATGATGACAAAACCTTTGCAGATAAGATTAAAAATACAAAATCATTTAAGCACAGAAAACAAATGTATGATATAGAAAGATAGAGCATACTACTTTCGTTAAATCATATATAAGTCAAAAAGAAAGGTCACAAGGAGTGAGCTCTAGAGAATAGAAGATATTTTGTATAGATGAAACATTTACAATACAACGCAGTAAGCAAAGTACAATGTAAACATTCTATCTAGACTCATTCTTCTTTCTCCTGCTCTCTTTCCTTTCTTTCTTTTCCCCTTTTGATTGCTGCTAGCTTCCTTCTTCAGTCTAGCTTTTCCCTCTTTTGGGTGTAAGTCCTTGCTCCCAGTTAGTTTTTGTTGGTCCCAAAATTGTTGTAGGTAGGCTTAGAGGGGGGGTGAATAAGCCTACCTTTTTTTAAAACTTTTCTTCTATCTCTTTCGGCTCACTTCTAAGACCAGTAACCTTTTGGGAGGTTACTGATTAGAGTGGTTTGCGGAAGCTTACTACAGAGCCAAGTAGAAGATGTGCAGCTTATCAGAGAGTATGTATGAAGTGCAGTAAGCAGATAAAGATGCAAGGATGTATAGAGGTTCGAAGGTGGAGTAATCCTTCTACGTCCTCTCTTCCTCCACTCAGGAGAGAACCTTTGTTAAGCTGTTTGATTTACATAGACCTATCTATTACAACTCACCCTTAACAAATAAGTAGCAAGCCTTCGCACAAATTCTTGCCTACTTTCCCTTGACCCACACAGAATCCTACACTACCCACCCAGGGTCGTCACTTTCTCTCCAAGAAAGTGGTAAACTCAGTAGGACTTTACTCCTCGCACTAAGTACTCTGAGACAACCTTTTAGAGAGGTTTATCTCCTTCTTCTTCAACTGGGTGCAGCAAGCTTGGCCTCCGTTTGCAGACTGACCTGCTGAAGCTTGCTGCTCGACTGGTAGACTGAGTGTGCGTCTTCTTGAGGTGTAGAGTGTCCGAGCTTTTCTTCTTTTTATCTGCTCTGTTTGAACACTCTTTTCTCAAAGGCTTCCCTCTCTTTCTGCGGTTCTTCTCTTTTAAGCTCTTCTCTCTTCTTTTGCGCTTCTCTCTGTGAGCTTGGATATTCTGATGTGCTCACTTCTTCTCTCTTGCGCCTTTGTACTTTCTCTCACACACTTTTAGTCTTAAGTCCTCCTCTTTATAGGTTGTGAAATCTGCTTGTTGAAGGTAGACAGATTTCCATCATTGATGCACCGCACTCCTGACACACGCCAGCTTTTTTCTTTCCACGTGTCTTCTTCTGATTAACTCTTCTTCTCTTCTCTCTACCGGTAACTTCTTATGTCTACCGGTAACTTTGACTTTTCTCCCCATGCCTGCCTTGTAGCTTCCTTCCTCTTGCTTCACTTTGGAGCTTCCGCTTCTGGCTTGCTCCTTCAGGTGGCTCGAGGCGTCTATAGCATGCTGCTCCTGCGGTGTGCTTTCGGCATGGTCTTCTCAGGTAGCTTCCTGTCTTGCTGTATCCTTCTTTGACGAGGTCTCTTCCAGTAGCTTCCTGAAGTCAATAGTATCCTTAATTAATTCGTCCGATTCTTTTTAACCATTCTCTTCAGTAACCTTCCTTTTGACATTGTCTCTATTTCTTTTAATCTTCTGTAGTAACTCTTATTGCAGTAACCTATCGTAAGATTGGTTATGTATATTTGGAGTTACTTTAAGGATTTGTCTCATCAAAACATTCTACAAATGTATCCAACAATTTCCCCCTTTTTGATGATGACAAAACCTTTACAGAAGATCAAAAGAATATAACCCCTCAAGCATAGAAAACATATTTAAAGTATGGCATTTTAGGGCATACTACTTTCATACATAAATCACATATAAGTCTAAAAGAAAGGGCACAGGGAATGAGCTTTTTGAAGAACAAAAGACATTTTATTAAGATAAAACATGTACATTACAATGCAGTAAGCAGAGTACAATAAACATTCTATCTAAATTCATTCTTCTATTCTTCTTGCTCTTTCTTTTCTTTCTTTTCCTTCTTGTTTGCTGCTAACTCCTTTCTTCTCTACTTTCCTTCCCCCTCACTTGATGCAGTCACCTGCTCCCAGTAGTTTCTTCTCTTTGGCTAGAGGGGAGAGCTGTCGGAAGGTGTGAGAGGCGATGTGAGACAGAGAAGGAATTCGTTTGGAGGAAAGTGTGTAAAGAAGCAGAGAAGTTTAGACACCAGTAGCTTCCTGCCGCCTTTCCTTCTCCTTCAATCTCCACTCATCCCTCCAACTATCCTTCCTTTTAATTCTCTTGCATCTCAAAAGGAGAATTCACCTCAAAGAAGGGGTGAAACCTCTTTTTCTCCACCTCTGGAAGTCTTTTGATCTTCCATGACCCTTCGCAGTTTCTTCCCCTTTTTGACATCATCAATGAGATGACGTTTTGGGGGTGCTGGAGAGGGGCCTCTAGCTCTATCCCCCTGCCTTGAAGAGAAGAACTTGAGTGCAAGTTCTTGACAGGTGAGATGGGAGTTGAAGGCCAGAAGATCAACTCTTCTGAGAAGGGTTTGCTTAGCGAGTTTCAAGCATGAAGGGTGAATATATGTGATTTGGGGTGTGCTTGGTTGATTATTTGCAGAGAAAGTGTCTTTAGGAAGGGATGAAGAGAAGGGTTTCCAACAATCTAGAGCCATTATGCTTAGGGATGAGAGATAGAGGAGATATCTTTATGAACGCTTAATGAAGAAAGAGTGGATGTATTTATAGCGATAGAGATGCTCCCTGTTGCAGTTGGATCTTTCGAGATCTCATTAACTGTTCCGCCGGTTTCCAATAAAGGTGTTGACAGTTTCCACAGCTTTATGTCTTTTCTCCTTTGTATGAGATGACGTGGTCAACTGCTGGATCTCCACCTTTGGATTCTTCTGATCACACGGTTGGAATTCTTCCAGGGTTCTGAAAAGGTAGTCTATTTCTGGAAAGGTGATCCACTTTTTATGCGCGCACATTACCGAGAAGATTTTCAGTAACTGCTCTATCTTGTAACCTCCAAGTGATCCCCTTTTCCAGTGACTTGATAATAAATTCTGATGTCAAGTAACCTAGTATCCATTTCATTGGTGTCTAGCATCCTGATACCCGTCGACCTGGTGTTCAGCGATCTAGTGTCCAGCATCCTGGTATTTAGCGTCCTGGTGCCCAGCGACCTAGTGTTCAGCGATCTAGTATCCAGTCCCTGGTATCTAGCATCCTGATATCTAGCGTCCTACCATCCAGCGACCTAATCTCCAGTTAGCCTGGTATCTAGCATCCTGATATCCGGCATCCTATTATCTAGTAACCTAGTATCCAATGTCCTGGTGTCTAGCGTTCTTTCATCAGAATTCATCTTTTTCTTTGAGTCCTTCTACCTTTTCTGTTGACTTAATGACAAGTGTTCTAATTTCTAGTAGATTAACATCCAGTAGCTCGATGTCTAGTGTCTTGGTGTACAGCGTCCTGTTATCCCATGACCTAGTATCCAGCAATCGGATGTTCAGTATCCTATAATCAGATTTTGTCATTTTGTCAATTATTCCCCCTAAATTAATTATCCTTATGTCAAAGATACCTGCAAGTCAAATGTGATTGTATAGGTACTCATATAGTACAAGTCCTTCTGAGTTAATGTTTCTTTCATAAGCTTAGACCTTCTTTACAGCCCATGGTTGTTATAGAGAAAGTTTTGGCTTCTTTAAGATTAAGCATAAAATGATAGTATGTGCAGGTGTTTTCTTACTGTATCTTTTAGAGTATAAATTCTTTTAGATATGAAAAGATAAGCATAGATAACAGTAAGACATACAAAATTATTATATATATTTATTTTTTAAAAAATTACTTTTTTATTTTAAGATATTGTTCTGCTTGATGATCGTTTTGTTGCAGACTTTTTACAGCATACCCATTTTTGGGTTATTCTAAAGATTTTAACCTTTTTGTCTTCAAAGTTTCCTTGATTTGTACTAGAAGTTCCCCCTTACTTTATGGTCTTTCTCTTTTAAGATGTGGGGTTCCTAACAGTACTATTTCAGGTTACTTACGAGACTTTCATGAGAAGGTGAAGCATTATAATATAAAAATGAACATGCAGGCTTCCTTCTCATTTTTAAAGTCAAGTGACAATAATTTTTAAGCCCATGATCATGATATATAGTTAATTGAATTCTTCAAAAGGATTAACATGATTATGACCAGAAGAGAATAAAGCTAGAACGAGGTACCTGATCATTTTTGTTCTTCTTAAAAGAGTAGGTCCTCTTTCATTTTGTCTGGAGACTGGAGTGAGCTTTTTCTTCTTACTCCTTTGCCTGACATCCTCATCATTTTCTTCCCTGGTTGCTTGCTTATTAATGTCAGCTTCCTTCTTCGCAGTCCTTCCTTCGGTAGCTTGTTGTTCCCCCTCAAGAACAGTTTTTTCTACACAACCCAGCTTGATTTTCTATCTTTTAGCTATTTGTTGTCTTCACATCAATCATATCCTTTTAGAGCAAAAGGCATTGAAATAATCTTTGATGTGAGGGGGTGAGAGAGAGAGAGAGAGAGAGTAATTCGAGAGAGAGGCTTCTTCACAGATGGGATCTGGATAGATCGATTAGATCTTTTGTTTCATCCATCTGCTCTGATACCACTTGTTGGTATCAGATTGAGCATTGAGCAAGGATGAATAATCCACCGGCTCTGATACCACTTGTTGGTACCAGATAGATCAACTGGTGGATGGTCCAACCTGCACTGATACCACTTGTTGGTCCTAAAACTGTTGTAGGTAGGCTTAGAGGGGGGTGAATAAGCCTACCTTCTTTTCAAACTTTTCTTCTATCTCTTTCGGCTCACTTCTAAGATCAGTAACCTTTTGGGAGGTTACTGATTAAAGTGGTTTGTGGAAGCTTATTACAGAGCCAAGTAGAAGATATGCAGCTTATCAGAGAGTATGTATGAAGTGCAGTAAGCAGATAAAGAAGTAAGAATGTATAGAGGTTCGAAGGTGGAGTAATCTTTTTACGTCCTCTCTTCCTCCACTCAGGAGGGAACCTTTGTTAAGCTGATTGATTTACATAGACCTATCTATTACAACCCACCCTTAACAAATAAATAGCAAGCCTTCACACAGATGCTTGCCTACTTTCCCTTGACCCACACAGGATCCTACACTACCCACCCAGGGTCGTCACTTTCTCTCCAAGAAAGTGGTAAACTCAGTAGGACTTTACTCCTCGCACTAAGTACTCTGAGACAACCTTTTAGAGAGGTTTATCTCCTTCTTCTTCAACTGGGTGCAGCAAGTTTGGCCTCCGTTTGCAGACTGATCTGCTGAAGCTTGCTGCTCGACTGGTAGACTGAGTGTACGTCTTCTTGGGGTGTAGAGTGTTTGAGTTTTTCTTCTTTTCATCTGCTCTGTTTGAACACTCTTATCTCTAAGGTTTCCCTTTATTTCTGTGCTTCTTCTCTTTTAAGCTCTTCTCTCTTCTTTTGCGCTTCTCTCTATGAGCTTGGATATTCTGATATGCTCACTTCTTCTCTCTTGCACCTTTGCGCTTTCTCTCACACACTTTCAGTCTTCAGTCCTCCTCTTTATAAGTTGTGAATTCTGCCCGTTGAAGGTAGACAGATTTCCATCATTGATGCGTCGCACTCCTGACACATGCCAGCTTTTCGCTTTCCACGTGTCTTCTTCTGATTGACTCATCTTCTCTTCTCTCTACCGGTAACTTCTTGTGTCCACCAGTAACTTTGACTCTTCTCCCCATGCCTTCCTTGCAGCTTTCTTCCTCTTGCTTCACTCTGGAGCTTCCTCTTCTGGCTTGCTCCTTCAGGTGGCTCGAGGCATCTATAGTATGCTGCTCCTGCAGTATGCTTTCGGCATGGTCTTCTCAGGTAGCTTCCTGTCTCGCTGTATCCTTCTTTAGCGAGGTCTCTTCCAGTAGCTTCTTGAAGTCAATAGTATCCTTAATAAATTCTTCCGATTCTTTTTAACCATTCTCTTCAGTAACCTTTCTTTTGACACTTTCTCTATTTCTTTTAATCTTCTGTAGTAACTCTTATTGCAGTAACCTATCCTAAGATTGGTTATACATATTTAGAGTTACTAAGGATTTGTCTCATCAAAATATTCTACAAATGTATCCAACAGTTTTCCTCTTTGATTTTGGAGATGAGCTCAAAAGGTTGAAGAGGCTTATTCGGAAGAGAGAAAGAAAGCAGATGGGAGGGTCCTGAGAAGAGGGAGAGAGCCTTAGCGCAGTAGCTTGCTGCAGCCTCTCTCTCGATATAATCTCACCAACTCCTCCTACTGTTACACCAGCTCAACCTCTTGTAAGTAGAATTCATCCAACACCCTTGAAGGGCTAGAATCTTCTCTTCTCTACCTTTGAAAGACTTTTGTTCTTCCAAGATCCTTCAAAGTTTCTTCCCCCTTATTGTTATTATCAACGAGCTGAAGCTCTGGGTTTACTGGAGAGAGATTTTTCCACTCTATCTCAGGCCTTTAAGAGGAGAACTTGGGTGCAAGTCCTTTGGAATTGAGATGAGGGCAGTTGTTGGTCCCAAGTGGTAGTGGGCTTAAAGGGGGGATGAATTAGCCGACTCAATTTTCAAACTTTTACTTTAAATAACCGAAATTTAAGTCACTCGGGCAGGTAGCTAAAGAAGCTGACTGTCCTGGAGGTTACTACTTGAGCAGTTACCTTTAGTGAACAAAACAAGAAAGAGTTTTATGCCCAGCGGAAATTCTTTTAACAAAGCTTCTTTTCTGAAAACAGTTAAAATGCTTATGAGAGAGATGCAACAAGTTATCCAAACAAGCAGGCTATAGAGATAAACAACAGTAAGCACTACAGAAAGATAAACACAAGGTTTATAGAGGTTCAAGGGTGGAGTAATCCTTCTACGTCCTCTCTACTCCTTCTCAAGGAGGAACTTTGTTAAGTATACAGGTTGATTTACACAAGTCTCGCTTAGACAACCTAAACCAAATAAGAACTGTCAGTCTATCCCACACAGGGTTACTGTATAGTGACTAAACTCTACTAGCTCACACAGAGCTCTTGTTCTTTTTACAAAGAACGAAACTACTTGATCAGGAACATCCTCCGATCGAGCAACTCCTAACAGTCTAAAGAAAATAAAGGGTTTTCTTCAACAACACAGGCAGCAAGATTTAGAACGATGAGCTCTTTAAGCTACAGATAGCTTGCTGCTAGACTAGACTTAAAACTTCTAAAGATTTGTAAGTGTATTGCGTTTGATAGCTTGAGTGCTTTGATTGCAAGAGTTTCAGGTGCTTTTCAAATGCCGGTCTTCTTCTATTTATAGGCGATGAGAATTCTGCCCATTGGGGAGAGAGCTTCCTTCTCGCAGCATGTTCAAGGTGATGTGGCCTCTTCTTCTGATTAGTCCGTACGTAGTTGTTGAGATTGTACGTCTCTGTTGTTACAATCGCCATACTTCAGTCTGACATTCCTTCAGACTTCATTTTTACTTTATTACGTGGCATTTCCTGATTGGTTATATTTGCGGTTGTGTCTAACGTAAACCTCGTACGCATAATCCGAGGTAACCCTCTTCAGATGGTTACTGATGCTTCTTATCTCTTCGGTCGGTTTTTTAATTGTCGTTGATTCAGCCAGCTGACTTAGCAACCTTTCTGTAGTGAGTATCCAGTATCCATTCCTAGCAACCTGCTGTAGTGATTTTTACTTACTCATTTTACAACTTTCCTTTATGCAGCAAGGCCTTCATTTCTTCAAGCTTTTAGTCTTAATCGCCAAGTCTCCTGGTCCTATACTAAAGACATTTTTACAATAGAATCTAAGTACATAGGATCCTAGGCATTAATCTATTACATGTTTTATCTTTATCAAAATCTATACAATATTCCTTACAGCAGTAAGCTAGAAGATCGAGTCTTCTAAGAAAGACTTGCTTAGCAAGTGTCAAGCGTGAAAAGTGACTATTTGTGATTTGAGAGATGTTTGGATTTGCAGAGAATGTGCTTCTAAGAAAGAATGAAGAAAATGGTTTCCAACAATCTGGTTGGAGAGTAAGGAGTGCATGTATATATAGAGTTTGAGATACTCCCTGTTTTTGAGTGATCTGTGAGATCCTACGGTTAGGGTTAGATCTTTAAAAGATCTTATTAATTGCTTCGCCGGTTTCCAACAAAGTTATTGGCAGTTACCACAGCTTTTGCTCTTTGTCTCTACATGCGGTGATTGCTTGAGTATGTGGTCAACAACTGATTCTCCACCCTTAGATTTTTTGATTGTATGGCTGAGATCATCCTAAGGTTCTGAAAACGGTGGTCTAATTCTGAAAAGGTGATCCACTTTTCATGCGCACACGTTACCTAAAGTTGGTAACCGCTGGATTTGATAAATTGTAACTCACTAGTGACCTCTTTTCAAGTGACTTGAAGATAAGTATTCTGATTGTTCAGTGACCTAGTATCCAAAAGTTTGGTATCTAGCGTCCTGGTATGCAGCGACCTAATATCCCACAACCTGGTGTCTAGCATCCTGATATCCAGCGTCCTATTATCAAGTGACCTAGTATTCAGTATTCTGGTGTCTAGCATCCTGTTGTCAGAACTTCATTTTCTTTAACTTAGTCAAGTCTTTCCCCCTAAATTCAGTAGCCTATTGTCTAGGGTGAAGTAACCTTCCTTTAGAATTTTCAGCTTCCAGTAGCAATCGCATCATGGGTTGCTCTTGTGTCTGCATGTTGTTTCTTGTAGTCTTCTGTCGAAGGTACCTGCAGAACAAATATCCTTATATAGATACCTATACCCATTAGTTTTCTTTCAGGAACCCAAACTTTCCTTAGAACAGACAGTTATTATAGAGATAGTTTGCTCCTTTAAGATTTTTGTCTGTAAGCATAGAATAAGGAAATTGAGTGTGTACAGGTGTTTACTTATTGTATCTCTTTAGAGTATGAACTCCTTTAGGTATAGATGTGAGAAGTCATGATACCAATAAGATTGACAATTTTCTTTCCCTTTTGGAGTTGCTGTTGTCTGCTTAGTTCCTTCATGGAATGTTAGGTTTCTGCAGACATCTTACAGCATCCTCATGTCCTTTGGATTTCTTTAAGGATTTTACAACCCTTATCACCTGAGTTACCTTGGTTCGTACTATAAGTTCCCCCTTACTTTATGAATCTCTCTTGAAGATGTAGTGTCACTTTGAGTATGATTTTAGGTACTCCTGATATTTCATTATGAGAAGTTGAAGCATTCCTTTTTGAAATTATCGTACAGGCTCCCCTTCTCATGTGACTAGAAATTTTAAACATGTTATCTTTTGCCCTTTGATAAAGCTAAAGATACTTTTATTTGTCTCTTGAATAAATGCTCAGGATCACTCAGCTTGGTAACCAATATAGACAGTCAAAGCTAACATGACATAGGATATATCAGAGCAAAATTTAGAAAGATGTACCTTGTCATCGTTATACATTTAGCTTACTGGGTAGACTTCTTGCTTCCTTTTGAAGTGTGAGTTGTTTGATGGAATGAACTTTTCTTCTTACTCCTTTGCTTGACTACTTCAACATCTCCTTTCAAGGTTACTTGTCTGCTCATTGTTGTTGTCTAGAAGCTCCAGTATGGTCCATACTTCTAGTTTAACTTTGTACTAGCTTCTTCTTCATGCTCAGCAACTTGTTTCACTTGTTGGTTTGCTCTTCATTAAGTAGGAGCTTGCTCCTTATGCACAACTTCCTGCTTAGTAACTTATTCTTTGTCCTGCTTCTGAACAGCTTTTCTCCACAACTCAGCTTGTTTTTCCATATCCTTCTTAGCTGTTTGTTGTCTTCACATCAATCATATCCTTCAACGAAGGCAATAGGATTTTATGATCTATGATGTGAGGGAGAGAGAGGGAGAGAGAGAGAGAGAGAGATGATTATCAAGGATGGGATCTGGATAGATTGGTTAGATCTTACATTTCATCCAACCTGCTCTGATACCACTTGTTGGTATCAGATATCAATTGATGGACATTTTATCGATCATGCTCTGATACCACTTGTTGGTCCTAAGTGGTAGTAGGCTTAGAGGGGGGTGAATAAGCCTACTCAATTTTCAAACTTTTTTTCATTTCAGGAGGCTTTGGTCGAGAAACAGTAACCTTTTGAGAGGTTACTTATCAGAGTTTATTGCGGAAGCTTCCTCTCCTTAAAAGACCAAATATGGAAGACATGCATCTAACATGAGATATGCATATAGAATAGAATGCATAGATAAACACATGGATATACAGAGGTTCGAAGGTGGAGTAACCCTTCTACATCCTCTTTGCCTCTTCTCAAGAGGGAACATTTGTTAAGCTTGTTGATTTACATAGTCATATCTATTACAACACCGACTTAACAAGTAAGTAGCAAGCCTACACATAGCTGCTCACAACTGCTTGCCTACTGTCCTATCTGACCCACACAGGATCTTATCTGACCCCTCAGTATCCTTGATTTCTCCTACAGAAAGCGAACAGCTTATTAGGATCCTCGTCTTAACTAAGCACTCAGAGACAGTCCTTAAAAGGTTTGTCTTCTTCTTCTTCAACTGGATGCAGCAAGCTTGGGCTTCTTTTGCAGGTTGAACTGCTGTTGCTTGCTGCTCGACTGTGTGACTGAGTATGCGTTTCTGAGCATAGAGTGTTTGAGCTTTCTCCTCTCTTTTTATCTTTTATACACTCTTTTCTCTCTTCTTCTTTGCTATACGCCCTTCCCCCTCTTTTCTGTGCTTTCTCTTCTAAGCTCTCTCTTGCGCTCTTCTCTCTTTTTTCTTGTGCGCTTCTCTCTTCTCTATGAGCTTATCTCTACATTTTATTATGCTCGCTTCTTCTCTTCTCTTTACTCAGTCCTCAGTCTTCTTCTATTTATAAAATAGGAAATCTGCCCATTGAAGGTAGGTAGATTTCCATCATTAGATGCGCCACACTTCTTCTGATACACACCAGCTTCTTGCTTTCCACGTGTCTTCATCTGGTTGGCTCTTTTCCTCTTCTCTCTACCGGCAACTTCTAGCTTCCTTCCCATGCTTGCTTTGTAGCTCTTTTCCTGGCCTTGCTCTCAGGTGGCTTCAGGCTTCAGTCGCTTGCTACTTTGCAGTATGCTTCGACATGGTCTCTTCCAGGTAGCTTCCTGTCAGGTAGCTTGAGTCTTCGGTAGCTCGCTGTTTTGCAGTATGCTTAAGCATAGTCTCTTCCAGTTAGCTTCCTGCAGTAAATAGTATCCTTTTTAGTCTATCAGATTTCTTTCAGCATTCTCTTCAGTATCCTTCTTCTGAAGCTTCCTCTGTCGTATCTTTCTGCAGTAACCTCGTTGCAGTAACTTACAAGATAGGTTATGCTTATAGAATGAGGGTTACTATTCTATGGTTATGTCTCATCAAAACATATTGAAATATGTTCCAACAGATTTCTTTATGTTTTATCAACTCAATAAAACTATATGTTTGTTCTGAAAAGCTCACTATGTTTAGCTTCTACTCTGGTACCTTACTGCTTTTTACATATATATATCTTACTGATCACTTTCTGATATGGTACAAGCTTAATAAAATCTGATAAAATATTTGATCCTCTTAAAGGAGTTTTGTCATCATCAAAAAGGGGGAAATTGTAAAGAACATTGTATAGATTTTAATGAAGACAAAACATGTAATAGATTAGGGCCTAGGATCCTATGTATTTAGATTCTATTGTAAAATTCTCTAAGTATAGGATCAGGAGGCTTGATGATCAAGACTAAAGCTTGAAGACCTTCTGCATAAGGAAAACCTTAAAGATTGATGAAAGTATAAGTCAAATGCAGCAGGCTGCTTAACAAGAATACTGGACGCTCACTGCACAAGGATGCTGAGTTTGCTAAACTAAATGAGGGACAAGTAAGCTAAAGCCTACTGAAGAACCAGGAAGCTTCAGCAACCTGCTCGAAAGTTGTTATCTTGGAATACGTGTACGAGGTTTACATTAGGCACATCCGCAAACTCATCCAATCAAAAGATGCCACGTAATAAAGCAAAAAGAAAGTTTGAAAAAATGTCAAACTGAGTATGGTGATTGCAGTAACAGATATGTACGATCTCAACAACCTCGTACGAGCAAATCAGAAGAGGCCACGTTGCCCCACACATGCTGCGTGAAGGAAGCTCTCTCTCTCTCTAACGGGCATAATTTTTATCACCTATAAATAGAAGAAGACTTGGACTTGAAGATCACCTTACCAACTTAAGAAACTTGAAACTAGAATTTCTCACGAATCAAACGTTCAAGCACATAAATCGTTTCATATACTCAGATAGTTTCAAGTCCAGTCTTGCAGCAAGCTATCTACAGCTTAAAGAGCTCATCGTTCTAAGGCTTGCTGCCTGTGTTATTGAAAAGAAAATCTATTTTTCTATAGACTGTTAGGAGTTGCTTGATCGGAGGCTGTTCCTGATCAAGTATTTGCGTTCTTAGTAGAAAAACAAGAGCTCTGTGTGGGCTAGTTGAGTTTTCCCCCAATACTAGCACATGCAGAACATAATTGTTACCATTAAAAATTTAGGGGAAGTATGCAACATTTATTAAATTACATGTTCGCCAAAAACTTTAGACTACTCCCGCAAGTGTACGGTGTAGATCGTAGACACAGCAAGCAAGGTCGATCCTACAGAGACTATCGTTAGAATTAATTAATTACCTAAATTTTATCCCTAATTTTATCTAAGTATCAAATTCAAAAGATGTCGGATTAATTATACTAACTAAAATGCAATTAAAATTCACGAGATCAAACAGTTATTTTAAGACAGGTTCTAGAACATGCTTTCATCCGATTCTCCCCTCAATGTCACCTTGATCAATCCAATTTCATTGATTAATAATCCTATATGAGCAATCACGAATATCAAATTAAAAGCTATCTCGAGTCAATTTAACAGGTTGATTATTATGCTACCAGAGATATCTCTACTCGATCTGATATAACACAATAACTCCCAAAAGCACCTAGGATTGAAAATCTCATCACATATGTCATTTATCTCTCGATCTCATGCTGCATATATGTCATGTGTTTACTCTTCCGTAATTAAATCTCCTCTCTCGAATTTTGACTTAACTACTTAAACATGCTCAATTAGGTGCCCTCTAATCAAACAAACAATCAAATCATAAACACATGAATAGGATCGAAAAATCAAGAAATTGAATTAAAATCAAAGATCCATCAAGGTTTGAATCGAACTACTTACATATCCTAGAAACCTACGAAAATCTAGCCAGACATAATATTAATCAAATTCATAGACAAAATTGATAACATCATGTCAAAACCAAAATCCAACAAAAAGTAGAAAAGTAGAAAGAAAAACTTTAAGACGACGATCTCGTGATTCTCGATCTTCGAATTCTCCTTCGTATTTCTTCCTGGATGCTCTCAGAATCTGTGTTTTCTCTCTATGAATGCTTGTGTCCTGATTTCTAGAATTGTTGGGGTATATCTCTCTTCTTGGGAGTCTTGGAGGTCAAGAAATCGGATAAAAATCATCCAAAAGTCGAGTTTTAGATGAATTAAGACACCCGGGCACGGTCGTGCCCACGGCACGGCCAGACCGTGCCCCGCTGCACTCTCGCTCGCCAGCCGTGCACGACCGTGTCCCCAGACACGGCCGTCCGTGCTCGGCTACTTCCTTCTTTGGACATTCGCGCACGGTCGTGCGCTAGTGCAGCCCTGATCGTGCGCTGCTGCATCTGTCCGTGCCCCAATGCACACCTCCATTTTTCCTCGTTTCCTCCTCGTTTCTTCCTCAATCCTGAATCACATTTGAAATTCATACTTTTTCCACTAAAATCATGAAACTTAGTACAAAAAACGTCAAATGCAACTAATATATGAAAATTAACCAAATTGCTATAAAAACGTACACAAACGCACTCAATTGACCATAAAATTGTACGCAAAGCTATAGCAAAATTGACACTTATCAATTTCCCCTAAACTTAAACCATTTGCTCGTCCTCGAGCAACATCAAGAACTCTTCTTCAACACAAATCACAAAAGAATGAACCAAGTTTCACAACCAAAGACTAAAAGTACTTAATCAAAATCGAAACTTTCCAAACTTAAGCAAACACTCCAAACAATCCACACTCATGCACTTCAAGGAGTAATGAATCTCACAAGGTAAAAGTGTATCACTCACGCTCAAAAGTGTATAAAATAGGTCATGTATACGCTCAAATCAATCAATCAAGTAACATCTACCATAAGCTTGCAAATCGTCTCACTTCTCCACCACTTTCGTACACATGAATATAAGAATCAAAAAGGACTTGTATTTGGACGCAATGAGGTTCTTTGGACAAGGTAAGAAAATTTGGATCATAGTGACTACAAATATACATGATTGAAGCTACTCAATGGATTTCCACTTAAACTCACCGAATATTTTTTTTTTTCACTTCAATGACATTTCTCCAACCAATCACCTATCTTCACATGAGTTCCAGAAAAATATATCAAAAAGACTTACTCAATCGAATTCTAGAAAAGGCACAACTCGACTAAGTGTCATAATTAATTTAACAATGCACAACTCATGTACAAATTTATTTTCCACCAATCACTTCCTCATTTTTTTTCTCTATATTTATTTTTCAAACCACTTTTTTTTCTTCTTCAACAATATCTGCCAATTGGTTTTTTTTTTTCAACTCTACCAACTCTTTCAATTCTATTCACATTCCCAACTATTCAACTTAAGCTCTTTTCACCCAATCACTTTTCATCCTAACTTCACAATCATGTATATATAATAGGTAGGCTCAAAAGATAAAGATAATTCACACGATTATTCGGCTAGTCAAAAAAATAAGGCTTAAAGGTTCAAAGGGGCTAACTAGGAAATTATAATGATTTTGGTAAGGAAATATTTGGCTAATTGACTTAAAAAAAAAAATCAAAGATGGCCTTAAATCATTTTCAAAAATTCACACGTACATGTGGTCTCAAAGGAGATACCAAAACAAGTTCTAGAGATGTATACAAGACAATTGATACTCACTCAATCAAGAAAACAAGACTCAATGTAATGTCAAGTCAATGCTCAAATCTCACTCAACTTGTTTTCATACTCCTCAAAATACACAATTATTTTATGCTCAAAATATTCACCAAAATCAGAAAATTCCAACTCAATCAAGCAATAGATCGTCAAGATCATTCAACTCAATTCATGCTTTTCAAAGATCGAGAATTCATATCACATATTCTTCCACAAAATCAAAAGATCATCATCCATCCTAAAAAAAAAATCTAATCCTAGAAAAAAAATCTACCTAAAAAGCAATAAAATCCTATTTGCAACTAAAATGTAATGCAAAAATCCATTGTCATTTTTCTTTAATCTTACAACCGTCCCCCCCCCCCCCAAACTTATTTGTCATCAATTCCAAAGAGGACAATTAATAAAATCAAAAGAAAAAATGCAATGGAAAACTCACAAACTTTTTTTTCTTCATTTTCTTCCAATTGGGTACAAGATTTGAATTATCGTTACCCAAAAATGCATATTGAAGATGGTCGGGAAGTGGCTTGAGTTCCAGAGCAGGAGCGTCTTGAACGGGGGTTTTCTCCTCAGGGCCTTTTTCATGATCTCGTTTTTTCACCTTTTCTCCTATTTTCTTCGCTGAAAATTCCTGCAAAGCATCCAAATAATACATCTCATCAATTACATGCTCATTTTCGAAATGCAAAATTTTATCATGAGTAGTAAGAGATTTCGATAAACAGAGCTCCAACGAATCCTTCATCAAGATGTGATCCACTTGTTCTCCACACAAAAGTCCACAACGTCAACAAAGCTGCACATTTCTCTATCATCGTGAAATTTCATTACTTTGTAAATGTTGAACAACAGGCGTTCATCATTCACCCTTAACGTGAGCTCACCTTTTTGTACGTCAATTAACGCTCTTCCCGTGGCTAAAAATGGACGTCCTAGAATCAAGGGCACGTCGTGATACTCCTCCATGTCTAGGACCACAAAATCCACCGGAAAAATAAATCAATCAACCTTCACTAACACATCTTCAATGATGCCCTTAGGATATCTTATCGACCTATCCGCTAATAATGTAACCGTTGAAGGCATCACATCTCCAAGCCCAAGCTTTTGAAAAATTCAGAACGGCATAAGATTGATGCTTGCACTTAGATCACACAATACCTTATCAAAATAAGATTCACCAATTACGCATGGAATTGTGAAACTTCCCGGATCCTTCAACTTTTGTGGTAACTTCCGTTGCAAGATGGCACTACATTCTTCCGTTAGATTCACTCTTTCAAAATCTGCTATCTTTCTCTTCTTTGACATCACATCCTTCAAGAATTTTGCATAATTCGGCATTTGTTCCAAGGCATCTGCAAAAGGAATGTTAATGTGAATTTTCTCGAAAATTTCCAGAAATTTAGCAAATTGTGAATCCAATTTTTTCTTTTGGAATCTTTGAGGAAAAGGAAGAGAAGTAGTAGTAAAAGGTAGTGGTGAGTTAGAAATCCATTTTGGCTTCTCAGCCCCTTTTTGTGATATATGATCTTTTTCTTCCTCCACCATCGGATTTTCTTCTTCTTTCTTCATCTCTTGTTCTTCCTCGATTGGCATGCTTGGCCCGACATAGCTCGTCCCACTTCTCAAATTAATGGCTTGACATTGCTCTCTTGGGTTGATCTCTGTCGTACTTGGATAATGTCCTTTCTTGTGTTGAGTGCCCACAACTTCAGCTATTTGTCCAATCTGCCTCTCCACCGACTTGAAACGAGCATCCATTTCTTTGAAACGCTCATCCGTTCCTTTAATGAATTCTCTCATTAAATCCTCAAGTGGCTGCTTCCTTGGCTCATCAATCATTCCATTTGTAACGGAAAACCCTGGAAGAGGTTGCAAACAATTATTATTGTTTGCATACGAGAAGTTCTCGTGATTACTCCCACCGTGCTTGTACTGGTACATGCCTTTATTTCGGAAGTTGTTGTTGTAATTTTACCCGCCCAAATAGTTAATGTCCTCAGCTTCTTCTTGTGGTGCGACTTCACAACTTTGATTTCCTACTTATGTTCCAGTTTGATTTCTTGACTCGGTCATCATGGATGAGCTGCCACTTGTTTAGTCAATGCTGAGATTTGATTATTACTTTGCACTTCAGCCACCTTTTTATATGTATTCCTCTCAGACGGCCATTGGTAGCTGTTGGTTGCCATTTCTTCAAGAATATACATAGCATCATCCGGACATTTTGCTAACAATGCTCCACCTGCTGCAACATCTATCATCGCACGAGTGGGCCCAAACAGTCCATTGTAGAAAAAGCAAACATGTTGGTCTTCTGAGAAACCGTGTTGTGGACATCTTCTGAGCATGTCTCTAAATCGTTCTCAAGCTTCTCCCAAGAACTTCCCATCAAGTTGTCTGAATTGTGTGATCTCACTTTTCAATCTCAAAGTCTTACTTGGGGGAAAGTACTTGAAGAGAAATCTGCTGAGAAACTCCGTTGAACTTGATCGTGTCACATACTTCCAAAAATTGCGCCAGATGCGCATTCGGATTTTCCAAGTGACTTCCACCAAACTGATTTTGTTGAACCATGCTAATCAACGCCGGTTTCAACTCGAAATTGTTGGCATTGATAGGGGGTCTCACAACCCCTTGTCCATTTTGTCTCGGTTGGAAGTAATCTCGAATGGTCCTTTGGTTGGGAGCTCCTTGTGGAATATCGTCTTCCATTTGACTAAACAACTGTCTTCGTGTTCTATTACGTCTGCAAGTAGCTTCAATCTCTGGATCAACTGCAATCAACGTTGTCTTTTTAGAGCGCGTGTTCATGCACTATCTGAAATATCCACAAGCAAGTATCAACCACCCACAATAAAATAATGACAAAATAAAATAAAATAAAACTAAAAATCCTAGATTAAAATCAAAAGATAAATCTAGATATCAACTACCCTAACGTCTAGTCCCCGGCAACGGCGCCAAAAACTTGTTCGCCAAAAACTTTAGACTACTCCCGCAAGTGTACGGTGTAGATCGTAGACACGGCAAGTAAGGTCGATCCCACAAAGACTATCGTTAATTAATTAATTACCTAAATTTTATCCCTAATTTTATCTAAGTATCAAATTCAAAAGATGTCGGATTAATTATACTAACTAAAATGCAATTAAAATTCACGAGATCAAACAGTTATTCTAAGACAGGTTCTAGAACATGCTTTCATCCGATTCTCCCCTTAATGTCACCTTAATCAATCCAATTTCATTGATTAATAATCCTATATGAGCAATCACGAATATCAAATTAAAAGCTCTCTCGAGTCAATTTAACCGGTTGATTATTATGCTACCAGAGGTATCTTTACTCGATCTGATATAACACAACAACTCCCAAAAGCACCTAGGATTGAAAATCTCATCACATATGTCATTTATCTCTCGATCTCATGCTGCATATATGTCATGTGTTTACTCTTCCGTAATTAAATCTCCTCTCTCGAATTTTGACTTAACTACTTAAACATGCTCAATTAGGTGCCCTCTAATCAAACAAACAATCAAATCATAAACACATGAATAGGATCGAAAAATCAAGAAATTGAATTAAAATCAAAGATCCATCAAGGTTTGAATCGAACTACTTACATATCCTAGAAACCTACGAAAATCTAGCCAGACATAATATTAATCAAATTCATAGACAAAATTGATAACATCATGTCAAAACCAAAATCCAACAAAAAGTAGAAAAGTAGAAAGAAAAACTTTAAGACGACGATCTCGTGATTCTCGATCTTCGAATTCTCCTTCGTATTTCTTCCTGGATGCTCTCAGAATCTGTGTTTTCTCTCTATGAATGCTTGTGTCCTGATTTCTAGAATTGTTGGGGTATATCTCTCTTCTTGGGAGTCTTGGAGGTCAAGAAATCGGATAAAAATCATCCAAAAGTCGAGTTTTAGATGAATTAAGACACCCGGGCACGGTCGTGCCCCACGGCACGGCCAGACCGTGCCCCGTTGCAGTCTCGCTCGCCAGCCATGCATGACCGTGTCCCCAGACACGACCGTTCGTGCTCGGCTGCTTCCTTCTCTGGACATTCGCGCACGGTCGTGCGCTAGTGCAGCCCTGACCGTGTGCGGCTGCATCTGTCCATGCCCCAATGCACAGCTTTGTTTTTCCTCGTTTCCTCCTCGTTTCTTCCTCAATCCTTAATCACATTTGAAGTTCATACTTTTTCCATTAAAATCATGAAACTTAGCACAAAAACGTCAAATGCAACTAATATATGAAAATTAACCAAATTGCTATAAAAACGTACACAAACGCACTCAATTGACCATAAAACTGTACGCAAAGCTATAGCAAAATTGACACTTATCATTACACGTGTAAGTGGTGTATTTCTTTTAACACAAAGGGAAAACACAAACAATTTTTATATCATAAGGGGGTTTGACGCATTTTCTCCAAATCAATCCATTGAGTTGAAGATAACTTAAACAACAAATATTATCAGTTAATATAATAGAAATAATATTTAAAACGTGAGGAACAATTCAGTAGATAATTTTTAGTTAATAATGGTTGAAGTTTGAAGAAATTATTGTCATTACTAAAATTCGTACATCTTAAAAATTAGTACTTAATATCTTCAAAAAGGGTATTTAATAATATATAATGTAATTATAATATCTCACATGTAGCGCACGTGTGTTATACTAGTATAAAAGGGAAAAATAATAAAAATATTTAATTTTTTCAAGAAGACTTTGGAATGTAAAGGGCTCTTGCCTTTTATAATTAAATAGAACAATAAATTAATATTGAAACCCTATTAGAGTTCTAATTAAAGAAAACTCTAATGAAGGATACTAATGTAATTAAATATTTATATTATTGTTCTATTTAATTATAAAAACAACAAGAGTTCTGTACATTCCAAACTCTCCTTGGAAAAATTATATGTGTTGATTAATTTTCTTTTGTAATCTTGAACATATCAAATTTAAGACTAAAATTAGTCTAATATTAATATATATTTTAAAGAGATTTTCAGTGATATATTATAAGCATATGTTAAAAAATAATACTATAAATTAGATATTTTTATTAATATATGATTACTATTAGAAGTTCAGTCCTGCTAACCTACCCACCGTGGATACATATTAATGTGTCCACCGCTGACGTGACGAAGATCTAGCATATCAATTAATTTGACTTTCCATATAATTAGGGGATGAGATCTTAACACGTAAACGGTGGACTTATTAAGAGTTTCCCACCATGGGCATTTTAGCATTTTTCATTAGAAGTTAGGGTTAATTAATACACACAGATATATACACACATATATTTCTATTGAAAAAATCCGTAATATTAAAAAATCTTAATACTTTTTAAAAAGTAAATAATATTGCTATAATTGCAAACACCGATAAACCTGCATTACACACACACACACATATATATATATATATAATGAGAAGCTCTCCTGTTAGATCCATGCACCCGGGTCGAATGCAGACCGTCCGACTCATTTTTCTTTTTATTTTTTTATTTTGAGTAGGTCTCCTATACACCAGGTGTGCACAAATTTGAGATCTGTGCACTCGGGCCGGATGCAGGCTGGGTTGGGCCTGCCCAGCCTGCACCTATTTATTTTTTCACTTGTTTTGATCGTGACCTTCATGCTATGTTAGTGTGACATTCATTTCCAAATTTCATAACTTTAGTTCAAAACTATTGAACTAAAATAATACGAAGGTCAGACTAACATAACATGAAGGTCATACTAACCTAACATGAAGTTAGAAAATAATGTTAGTCATACCTTTATGTTATGTTAGACTAACCTTTATGTTATGTTAGTCTGCCCTTCATGAAGGTCACACTAACATAACATGAAGGTCACACTAACATAACATGAAGGTATGACTACGTGGAGTGAATTTTGGTGAGTTTGAGAGCACCCACCAAGTGCGTGAGAGCACGTTGGGGCGTGTGAAAATGCGCGTGGGAGGCGTGTAGTGCATGTTGACCATGCACCCATTACATGGTCCCGTTACACAAAAGTTTGTCTTTTATTTTTTTTCACGCTTGATTTTTTAAGTAAAGGACTCTAGAAAAATAAATAAACATTAAAGTACATTACTATTCTTAATAAAAAAATTTATTCAATTAGGACTCTATTTCACATCAATTAAATTTAATTATGAGGGTTAAATTTGACATTACAAAAAATGGACGAAACATTCATATTTATATAGTGTTATAGATATAGATATAGATTAGATAGATATAGAGATATAGATATAAATGTCCAAAGTTGTAAATTAAGATAGAAAGTTAATAGAAATTATAATTCGAAATGAAATGAATAAAGATAAAAAGATATAAATTATTTCACGTATATGTATGACATAAAATTTAGTATACAAATTAAAATTTATGTCAATCAATATTTTTTGTTTTATCAATTATCAAATAAATTTAGTAACTTGTCTAAATATTTTGAGTTTTTTTTCCCCACCATATCATTGTATGACTCATTAGTTCAATATTTCTACCTATACTTCACACAACTTCATATATTTATAAGTCATATTCAAATATACAACTGAACTATTTGTTAACAATTGGTCACATTTATTAGTTTTTATAATTGTCAAACATATTAAGTAGTTATTTAATCTCAATTTCTTTGATCACATTTATTTCTTACACACTATTTCTATGACCAAATATAATATTTTTCCTAAAAGGTTTCAAAACATTTATATTCTTATTATATACATTAATTTTAGTTAATTAAATCTCTAGTTTTATATCTATCGTCATTGTTATTGGTATATAAATATAAATATCCATGCCCTTATGTAATACCAAATATCTTATAAACTTTTTCAGACTCTTTCACATTTATCTAATATTTTTACTTAATAGGAACATCTAAAGGCCTCTTAAGAACATTTTAAATCATTTTAAAGTATGTTTTAATTTAAAAAAATTAGAATTTTTTTTTTTTTTATAAAAATGTCATTCAATCTTTCCATGTTATTCATTTTTTTTTATTCTGCATAATTAATGTACAATATGAACTCACCATCTTAAAATTTTTGTTTTTATGATTCTTAGTTTTTTGTTCATGTTCATATTTATTATAGATTACTCTTTTTTATAGTTTAAATCATGTTTTATCCATTTTTTATAATGCCATTTTTAACCCTTTAACATGATGAAATTAAATTGAAATTAAATAGACTCCTAATTAAAGAAAACTCTCTATTAAGAATAATTATGTGATTTAATATTTATTTTATTTTTCTATTTAGTTATATAAAGGCAAGAGTTCTTTACGTTCCAAACTCTTCTTGAAATAGTTTACATGTTTTTTCCTTCTATAATTGTGAATATTTAAAATTTTAGACCAAAATTAGTTTCACATTAAAATATATTTCAGATTTTTCCAATGATATACTATAAGCATATAACAAAAAAGATAAAAACTTTTATGCATCAGGTGCATGGATCTAGGATCCATGCACCCGACCCGACCCGCGTGTGTACGCGCTTCCACGCGCGTCTGACTCGCTCCCACGCGTTTGGGCGGATGCGCACCTTTAGGTTACGTTAAGGATACCTTTCAGTTATGTTAAGGATACCTTTCAGTTATGTTAAGGATACCTTTAAGTTATGGTAAGGATACCTTTCAGGGATACCTTTCAGTTATGTTAAGGATACATTTAAGTTATGGTAAGGATACCTTTCAGTTATGTTAAGAATACCTTTGAAATCCTGATTCCAGGTTACATGCCACGTTATGCTAAGAATACCTTTTAGTTGTGTTAAACATACCTTTAGGTTATGTTAAGGATACCTTTAGTTATGTTAAGAATATCTTTTGGTTATATTAAGCATACCTTTAGGTTATGTTAAGAATACCTTTAGGTGATGTTAAGGATACCTTTGAAATCGTGATTCCAGGTTACATACCATGTTATGTTAAGAATATATTTTAGTTATGTTAAGCATACCTTTAGGTTATGTTAAGGATACCTTTAATTATTTTAAGAATACCTTTTGATTATATTAAGCATAATTTTAGGTTATGTTAAGAATACCTTTAGGTGATATTAAAGATATCTTTGAAATCGTGATTCTAGGTTCCTTTGAAATCGTGATTCTAGGTTCCTTTGAAATCCTGATTTGATACCCTTAGAATTCATTCCAGATCACATACATTTACATTATATTAAGGATATCTTTAAGTTATGTTAAGAATACTTTTATGTTATGTTAGAGATACCTTTGTATGCAAAATCTGTAACACAACTACCTTATGGATAAGGTATCTCTAACATAACATAAAAGTATCCTTAACATAACATAAAGGTATGACTGACGTAAATTAAATGTATGAAATTTGGGCATAAAGGTATCCTTAACATAACCTAAAGGTATCTCTATACATTACCTAAAGGTATTCTTAACATAACCTAAAGGTATGTCTAACTTAACGTAAATGTATGAAATCTGGGCATAATGGTATCCTTAACGTAACCTAAAGGTATTCTTACACATTACATAAAGGTATTCTTACACATAACTAAAAGTCATGACTAAAATTGAAAAACAAGCTAGGGCGAAAAAAAAAAAAAGGAAGCGGGTCGGATTACCCGGATCCGACCCGGGTGCATGGATCTAAGATCCATGCACCTGATGCACAAGAGACTTACTCAACAAAAAAAAGTTATACCATCAATTTAGTACTTTTATTAAAGTATGATACTATTATATAAGTTAGAGTTAAATTCAATTTTGGTCATGTATGTAAGACACTTTCCACTTTTTGATAACTAAGTATTCATTTTTCAATTTTGGTAATTTATGTTTCAATTTTTTCCAATTTCAATATTTTTTCTCAAAATTTTCAAAATTGCTAATGTGTCTTTGGTATATGATTAATCAATTAATTTTTCATTTATGTTTGTTGCATCTTCTTCCTTCAACCATCAGCTCATAGATGACTGTCACATCATCGCTACCCAAAAACCTTCAAAACTCTAATTTTCACCTCAATCCCTATGTTTTTGTCAAATTCAACTGGACATCATGTTTCCATTAATTTTTGTAAAAAAAAAAACCACATCATCACCATCAAATAGACATGTTCATCCTGTTCGGCGATTCCGGTTCGGCGGTTCCGGTTCCGGTTTCCGGAATGACCGAACCGGAACCGAACCGGGGGGAGGGGAAATCCGGTTTCGGCCGGTTTTTTTTTTTTATCACCAATTTTGATTTTTAATACTTGTTTTCGACTAAATTGATTTTTTAGAATACAAAATATGAAATCTAACAAATAATGATTAATTGAACAAACTTTTGATAAAAAATTGGAAAATTACAACTTGAATTTACATTAAAAAAATGTATTTGATTTATAAGATTCTATCTATTACAAATTTACATAAAAAAATTCTATCTATTACAAGTTTACAAGTTTACAAGTTTTCAATTCTATTTACAAATTTGTAAATAAAAGATTGGGAATGGGGAAAAAAAATTGAAAGAGCTTGAGTTTCATTATAATTTTGGAATTGAAATTCATTTCCAAATTTATAATGAAATTGCCTACGTATCCTTAATTTATAAAATTAAGGAATCAAAGCTCACGTAGTTCTCTTACCTCAACTTACCCGCCGGTCCACAAGTTATAATCTTCGAAGTTGGTTGGTGTGCCGCCGCCGGAGGATGATGTGTTCGAGTCGTAGCCAAACAAATCGGGACCACCATCTTCTAATGTTGTTTCGTTGAACAAATGTTGTGAACGTCTTTTGGCTTTGCACCAATCTTCAAGGAGCATAAGGTTTTGCACATTCTCAATTGCCAAGTTTGCACGTCTTGGAGCCAATGCGTGGCCCGCAATACTAAATGCATGTTCAACCGAAACCGTCGAGGCGGGACTTGCAAAAAGTTCCTTAGCAATAATGGTTAAAATAGGATACATGGTGGCCCTTCGTGACCACCACTTCAATAAATCTATTGGGTCGTCAAAAGCAATTGATTCAAAAGTGGCACTTAAATAATTATCTAATTCTTGTGAAGGGTTACTTCTAGCTCTTTTTTGTGTTCTAATGTCGTAAAAGTTATAGAATTGACTAAGGGCCGGTCCAAAGTGAGATGAAGAAGAAGAAGAAGAAGAACCACTAGATCCTACATTTTCACTAGCACTTATATTTTCACTAGATTCATCACTATGTATTGTTTTGTATTCTCTAAATAAATCAAACATATATCAGATTCAACCAGAGCCGTCCACGTGGCAGATCGCAAAAAAAAAAAAAAAAAAACCGGTGGTTCGAAACCGCCGGTTAAACCGCCGGTTTGGCGGTTCAAAATTTCGCGAACCGGAACCTAACCGTTTATATTCGGTTTCCGGTTACGGTTCGGAACCGGAACCGGTCAACGATTCGGAAAACCGTTGACCGCCGGTTCGAACCGTCCCGGTTCGCCGGTTTCCGAACCGTTTGGGCGTGTCTACCATCAAATAACCACCACCATATAGCTACCGAAAAACTCCATTATCATCCTTCAAGTTGAAAACCAAATTTTTACCAAAACACGCAAAATTCACAACAAATTAATTCTCTCTGCAAGCCCCACAAAAGCCCTTCTTGATTTTTTTAGTTCTTACAGAATATAAACTTGAATTGAGTAGAAAAGGAATGAAAATTCAAATCTAACCCTTTTTTGAACTATTTTTTTGTACATGTAAGTTCATATATTGTTTTAGGGAAAAATTAGGGTAAATTTCAAAAACCACGTCAAACTATAACCCCTTTTGCACAAAGATATATAAACTTTAGAACTTTAAAACAATGAACCTTTGTGAATGATAACTTAGATTGATACAGTGGAATATTGTCCCCAAGATACTTATTTTTGAAGATATTTTTGTCTTTTACTTAATTAATTAATTATTTTTTGGTTGCATCTTTCTCTTCCAACGTCAGCTTTCTGATGGCCTCGCATGGTCACTATTGAAAGACCTTCAAAGCTCAGATTTTCGTCTCAATCCTTATGTTTTGGGTCAAATAACCTTCAAAACTCCAATATTCGTCTCAATCCATATGTTTTGGGTCAAATTCAACTGGACATCATCTTTCCATCAAATTTTCATAAAAATATGATGAAAAACACACTAGTAGCATAAAATAACTACCACCATAGTCGCCGAAAAATCCCATTGCCGTCCCTCAAGTAAAAACCAGATTCCTTCCAAATCTTAACCAAAATGCACAAAATTCATATCAAATTAATTCTCTCTGCAAGCCTAACAAAAACCTCAACACGAATTTTTAATTCTAATTAAATTTAAACTAGAGCAAAAAAAAAGTTGGGGGTGAAAATCAAATCTAACCCTTTTTTGTAAAACTCTCTTTTATGCATGTAAACTCATAAATAGTTTTAAGGTTTTTAATTCTCATGATTTGAGCATCAATGTTCTATGAATTTATGTTATTTTTATTATCTTGTGATGGCTCACTTTCTCTCGTTTATTTTTGAATTTAAGGACATGATTTTGAGAAATCAAATTAAATATAATAAGGACTTATTTGCGATTTTTATAAGATTAAATATCAATTATAGTCATGTAAGTTAGACCTTTCTAGTTTTGGTGCATCAAGTTTAAGATTTCCAAATTTAATCCTAGCTATCAGATTTTTCCACTTGCAGTCCGGTTTTGATTAGAAATCTTTTAGTGATGATGGTCGTCGGAATTGTATACGTGTCACCCAAATTAAAATCATCATTGCCACATTATTAAAAAATAAATAAACTAAATGGAAAATAAAAAAGAGAAATAAAAAAAATCACCATTTGTCTTCTTCCTCCCTACCAAACACAAGCCGTGATTTCTTTTGCCCTTTCGTGGGCAACCAGCATTGCAGCCACACTATTCACTGACCCACAACATTTCTCAGCTCAAAAAATCACAATTTCATCAATTCCCCTTAGGAAAATCCATTTCAATATTGAGTTATATACAAAGTTCAGGTACCTATAATACTTAATTTTAGTTTGATAGATTATTTGAACCAAAGTTTCTATGTCTTCCAAATAAATCTCCATGATTATTTAATTTTATTTCCCCTTGATTTTGGTAATTCAAACTTACTGATTCTTTTATAAAGATAATTATATTTTGCCTCCAATTTTGATAGTTACGTCAGTAGTTTTGAAAATTTAGACAAAAGAATGACTGAAATTGAAAAAAATTAAAACATAGAGGACTAAAATTGAAAAACGAATATTTAATTGTCAAAAAATGGAAATTGTCTTACATATGAAACCAAAATTGAAATTATCCCTAACTTATAATAGTACAACAATTTAATAAAAATATTAAATTTATAGTATAACCTTTTTTTTTCATAAGCTTTTAATATATCATTGAAAAGCTCTTTAAATATATATTAATATGAAACTAATTTTAGTCTCAAATTTAAAATGTTATAGAAGAAAAATAATCAATTCATGTAAAAAAATTTAGAAGAGTTGTAATGTAAAGGACTCTAGAAAAATAAATAAACATTAAATTACATTACTATCCTTAATAAAGAGTTTTATTTAATTAGAACTCTATTTCACATAATTAAAATTTAATCATGAGGGTTAAATTTGGCATTACAAAAAATGGACAAAACATTCATACTTATATAGTGTTTATATATATATATATATATATATATAGATATAGATATAGATTAGATTATTCATTTTGTTTGAAAGGTAAATTTGTAATTACAATCTTTATAAAAGATTGGGAAAAAAAGTTTTTTAATCCTCTATGTTTACCCTTATTAGATTTTTAGCCCTCTATCCTTCAACTTTTGAATTCTAGTCCTCTATATTTATTTCATTAGATTTTTAGTCCTCCAATCTTCAACTTTTGAATTTTAGTCCTCCATGTTTAAAAAATATCATTGTTATAAATTTCAAAACTAGTAAAATATGAATAATGTCATTTTTTAAGTTTTGTATTATCCATTTTCGATACAAAATGTATATAATTTATGTGAAATAAATTATTAGTTACTTAGTATCAATTTCATGCTAATTCTTTTTAGTTCTCATATTCACAAAGCTCTAAATCAATTGTACCAAGATGAAAAATATAATTATCAATTAATAATAATTTACCCTTGTTAGATGAAGGAAAACTTTTGCTTTTTTGTGAGAAAAAATAAATTGTAACTAAATTAAAAGTGAAATATACTATTACATGTAAAAAAAAAAAAGATATCTTTTTAGCTACTGAGGACTACAATTCAAAAGTTGAAAAAATAGATGACTAAAAGTTTAATGAAACAAACATATAAGACTAAAAATTAGAAGTTGAAAGATAGATGATTAAAAATTAATAAGGGTAAACACGGATGACTAAAATTCAAAAATCGAAGTTAGAGGACTAAAAATTTAATGAGATAAATATAAAATATTAAATAACCTTTTTTTCCTTTAAAGATTACAGTTTGAACATTCCATTGTACCAAACAAAATATCGAACGCAGTATTTTCTACTAACATTATATTAACATACTTTTATTACATTTCCACAAAATACATCTCACTTTCAATCTACCAAATTTAAAGTAAAAAGTAATGCTACATACTACATATGGGCTGCGCGGCGAATAGTGAAGCTGAAATAGTTGTAGTGAAGAAAGTGAAGGAAGAGCAAAGAAAAAAACACGTCTTGCAAATTCCCACTCCGATCTGGGCCCCACCAGTTACGTGTTGCCACGCGCTGCTTCCTCTCTACACACCAAAACCATAGCCCACTCAGGATCATCTTCCCCTCTTTCGAAGCTCCATATCCTCTTCTTTCAGTTTCTGCCTCCTCTCTCTCTCTCATCATCGTCTCATCTAATCTTGCAATCTTCGGAATTGTCCCCAGTGGGTTTTTGAATCCGAAATTCAGTTGAAAATTGCTAGGGAAGATGGCTATGGTGAGCAAAACCCGAAATATGTGGGAGGGTCTGGTGAAAGATGGGTCATTCAAGTGGCTTACGCTGAGTAAAAGGCGAAGCGATTTCGATGAGGAGATTGCGGATATGGAAAGCTCCCCATCTGCTGGTAAGAACTGGGTCCCACAGCTCTCCCTTCCAGCAAATGTTGTTGTCCGAAGATGCTCCAAGTTAGTTCTCTGCTCTACTTACTCTCTTTTCTTTTTCCAATTCCATCCCTTTTTTCCTCCAAGTTTCTTGTGATCAGGGTATAGCTACAGTTGATTTGTTTTTTTTGGTTTTTGTTATTTTACTTTAATCTGGCAGTACGTTGTTTGATGTATACCAAGATTGCTTTTTGTGCTCACTCCCTCAATGCCTGTTTACTAGATTCACCTTATAACATTAGAACTTAATATCTTGATGGATATATATTCAATTGGCTCTTCGTACTTAGATGTTCCATAGTGCAGTTATTGTGTAATTGAGGACCGTTTGTTGCTGATTTTGGATAGCTTCAAATAAATGCCTTTGATTTTTGTTTGTGTTTTAGTAATTGATTAGGTCCATATGTGAATGATTAAACGCAGGTGGCTACAAATTTTGGTTTATTGATGCAGGTCATGGTATACTGAGTTAAATTTAATTTACATGACTACTGTGCTTGTGAAATGGGAACTCAGTATGTAAAAATGAGCTCCATTATCTCGAGTTTTGTAAATGTATCAACTATCTTGGGCTTGTGGTAGTTGATATGGTATATATCTAATATTCTGTGACTTATCAGAGACAAATAGTATGGTGCCTGTCTTGGCGAACACCTTGTGATGTTCAAGTTAGCAAGAATTCCAGAGAATTGAATAAAAGTGAAAAGGCTTCATAAAGTGAAACAAGTCTAGTAAAAACACCTTTTTTTGGGCCTCATATGGTGTGTTATCCTAGTTCCTGTAACTTTGACCTTAATCTGGACTCTGTTAACATTTAGGTGATTAATTTATACTAGGGAATCTTCAATACCTTTTTTTTTAGGTACGTCAAAGTTTCTTGTGAAAGTAATATATGGCCATTGATTAATGGTAAAAGTGTTTTTCTATTACCATTAACTTGAACCATCAAATCCCACCCGTTAAAGGGATATATCATGCTTTGGACTTATCAAGTAATATTTGGAGGAAGAAAGACTTGGGCATCTAAAATGATGAGAAGTTGAGAACCGAATCAAGACACTGACACGCGTTACATACTCTTGATGGGAAGTGAAAATTATATAAATTTGGCTTACTAGTATGACAACTAATTTTAAATCAAAGTATATGCATAGTTGATCAAATTACATGCCAAAGTTAAATTATATAAAGGGTGGAAACGATTTGTTTAATTGCATAAATTTGTAGTTCAGCAGATGAAAAATATCTCAGAACTTTGCAAACCCAATGCTCAAAATCATTGTTTGGTCCATACCGAGGTATCATAAACTAATTGCTCAATTAAAGGAATGGATAGACAAAACTAGCTCAAACAATTCTCAATTCTGGGTTACATATATTATGTTAAAGAACATTTGATCAGAGTATTGTACTCTGTTAGGTTAGTATGATTTGTTGGTTTGTGACAAAGTCCCTAAAACACATAAAGAACCCTATATGATGAAAGTGGTTGAAAGCACTTTTACCAAAGCACTTCCCGGATGAGCATTATCTCGCCCTGTGGGCTTCATTGCATCCATGAGATGGAGAACAAGGACACAGGGGTTATGTTTGTTGTTGAATCCTGGATTTCTTTTCTAACCATAAGGATAATCATCTGATTGTAATCATTTGTCTATCTACTTGCTAGTTTAGTTCTACACTTTAAGGTTCATAATGATCCATTGTTTTCTGTGTGTATTCAAGTCAACATCTTCTTCGAACTTACTTGAACACTAAGCATATGAAGTTTAATTCAATTGAAATTATGGTGTAATTGGGTCCAGTTCAAAGTTTTGTTTCAACCTCTTATACCTCGTATACCCACAGTTTGTTCTGCATGATACTCTAATAATACACCTGCCATACTTATATTTTTCATATGAAATCATGCAGAATCCTTGGCCTTTCGTTGTGCCAGCTTCAAAAGAATTTTGATGCAGAGGCTTCTGATTCCTTAAAGCATCAATCAAACTTTGCGAGGAACTTTTTGGAGTACTGTTGTTTCTTGGCTCTTGCGCAGTCAATACATGTAAATGGTTATTTGGATGATAACAAATTCCGACGCCTTACATTTGACATGATGGTTGCTTGGGAGTTTCCTGAAGCTACCAGCGAACCGTTTCTTCATGTATGTTTTTTATTGTTCAAGTAGGTAACATATCTGAGTATATTCTTCTTATTATCGGCCTTGGACTGTAATTCTATTTACCTCACAGTGTTCAATTTTGTGGAAAAAAACTTTGACATCATAGAGGGAACTGAAAACCACTTCAGAACTAGAAAAGTTCCCCTTGACTGGGAATCTCTTGAATGACTCTCGTATTTATAACAGGCAGATGATGATGCCACAATAGGAATTGAGGCTTTTTCTAGGATTGCTCCAGCGATTCCTGTTGTGGCTGATGTGGTTGTCAGTGATAAAATATTCGAGGTGCTTGCAGCTTCAACCAATAATCGGCTTCATTACTCTGTCTATGAAAAGTACCTTATTCGATTGGAAAGGTACTTTCAGCCACTAGCATTATTCAATCCGTAGTCTACTTTGGATGGTAGAAGTTTGTGCAGAAAACAGTTCTTGTATGCTTCTCTTTTCACTTGTTTGCTTCTTGTTTGTTCGTTTTTCCCCCCACTTGTTTTCTTGTAGTTAGAATTTTATATTATTTGAATTTATATTTACAATTAAATGGGTTGCAGTAGATTTTCCTACTCTATATTTTGTAAACTTCAACTTTTTTTAAATTTATGTAGCTTTGACAATGGCGTAAGCAATGCTTCTAACTTTCAAGGAATATAAAAAGCCCAAGAGAATGCAAACCTATTGTGATGAGGTTCATGCTTGAAACATATGTATTCGTAGACCATTTGGTTACTTGACCATTAAATTACTATCCTCTACCTGAATACACTAGTTCCACTTTCACTGAACATAGTTAAATTCATAAACTTTGATGAAGAATAATTTGATCATCAGCTAGAATTCATCCAATGACCTTGACTGAAATATAGCATGCCATTATTTTTCTTCACCGCTCTGGTATTCGCTGAGGTCAAAGTGCCAGTTATTATTTATGATATTTAGAGCTAATTCACCTCAATGCCAGAGTATCATAAGTTCTAAGTTAAAGATGGTTATGTCTGAACTTTTTCGTTTCTTTGAAGTACTTACATTAAGTGTAGTTGACTGTTGAATCGAGCACTAGCTTTATTCCATCCATGCCTTTTACTTATTAACTTATTCCCTTGCGTTAACTATCCAGCCCTATCCTAATACATTTCTTTAAAAAAGGATTGGACTGTGGAGGTCACATCTGTGTTGAATTCATTGTTGCATTGACAACATTGTGGTCCATGTAGATTTAGGATTAATGGTTTCTGAAGTTTCCTTTTCTTCGCTAACAAGGACTGTGGTTGTCTTTTAGAGGGTACTTAGGTTAGCGTGGGGAAGTTCTATGTTTTGTGTTTTATCAATTAATAGTTTACTTTCATTTTATGTAGGGCATTAAGAAAGTTGCAGTCTCAGTCTGAATCTTCTCTCCTTTCATCCATACGATCAGGAAGAGGAGAGAAGATACTAGAAGTTGATGGAACTGTCACAACCCAGCCAGTTCTTGAGCATGTTGGTATTTCCACATGGCCTGGTAAGTCTTGATATACTTGACCAAAAGAAGGAAATAAGCCGATAATAGAGAATAAAGAATTAGGAACCCTTACCTACTTCTCTTAAAAAGGGATGTTTAATGTTTGTCTTTGCAGGACGGTTGACTTTGACTGACCATGCTTTATACTTCGAAGCACTTCGAGTTGTCTCTTATGATAAGGCAAAGTCATATGATCTTGCTGATGATTTCCAGCAAGTTGTCAAACCTGAGCTCACAGGACCTTGGGGGACCAGACTTTTTGACAAGGCTGTCTTCTATAAATCAATTACTTTGTAAGGCTATGGTAATTCTATGTTGTCTACAGTAATACAGGCAGTCAACATGCTTGCTTGCTTTATTTTTATACCTAGGAAAGCTTATGGATTTATTAGGATTTCTGATGTAGATCGGAACCTGTTGTCATGGAGTTTCCAGAGCTTAAAGGCCATACACGACGTGACTATTGGTTGGCTATTATCCGTGAAGTTCTATATGCCCATAGGTTTATGTTAAAGTTCCGGATTAGTGGTCTTGAGCGAGATGAAGTGCTTTTGAAAGCTATATTTGGGATAGTGCGTGTGCAAGCCCTGAAGGAAATGAGTTCCACACTCCCTCTTTGCTTTGAGTCGCTTCTTATGTTTAATGTTTGTGATCAGCTTCCACGTGGAGACCTGATCCTTGAAAAACTTGCAAACATGTTAGCAATGAGGAAGATAGATCATGGAAATGAAGAAAAATCTGGAAATGGGATGTATCCAATATCCGCTCTGTCTCTTGCTTCTAATTTGGGGTTTGCTATCGGGACAAGTTCTGGTTTGGCTAATGACACTGGACCAGTGGTTGGTGAAATTTTTGTTGGAGAAATGACACCTCTAGAAAAAGCAGTTAAAGAAGCTAGAAGTAGCTACCAAAAGGTAGTGCTTGCACAGGCCACAGTTGATGGTGTTAAAGTCAATGGCATTGATACCAACTTGGCTGTCATGAAGGTATATCTTATTTTAAGGATTTATCTCCTAATATAAGATCCAATGGGATTTTGAATATTGAGAAACTTGAAGCTCGTTCTTGCTTATTAGTTTTGATGTTGCGCCTTTAATGTGATATTTATTTCCTCAATGGTCTTGATTTTATATATCGCTTAGCACGAGAATATTGTCACTACACATAACAGGGATTGTGACTAAGCTTATTTATAAGAGCTTATAAGTGCTTTAGGATCTTATAAGATGTTTTATGAGCTTACAACCTTCTAGATCTTACTTTAAAAGTCAGATATTAAGTTTTTTGATACATAGGATCATGGAGCTTATTATCTGTCAACATGTTTGGTAATAAATAACTTTTTTATGTAATGACTAAAGAGGGCATGACATCCTCAGAGTTAACAAAATTTCTATTTTCTTGTGAAGACATTGAGTAATTTCAAAAGAAAAATTAAGTAAGCAAAATTTTGTAATTCGTAATTAATATTTTTCAAGAAGTAGGTAAGAATACTGTACAACAAACAGTGTTATTATTATTATAAATAATTAATTTTCATTATTTATTGTCCAGAAGAGAACAATATTTCTTGTAACTTGTTTTGTTAGTTATTTATTATCTTATCTTGCACATTTTGAAGATTAATATAATTTTTACCCAATTTTGAATAAACAAAATCACTTTTGGCTCTTTCCTTATATAGGCTGTTAAATAGTAAACTTAAAGTAAGTTCGTTATAATTCATAAAGTGTTCTAATATTATATACAACAATGAGGTTTTTTTTTCCTTCCTTCCCTCTCTTTTTTGCCTTTTTAATGTTTAACGTAGCAGCTTATAAGTTCTTTAGAAAAAGGTGACATGGAGGTAGTTTTTTTAATACAACTTATTAGGTCTTAAAGAGCTAAATTGCTTTTAAAAGCTCTTTTAACCACGACGACCCCCCCCCCCCCCCCCAATTTTTTTATTTTATTATGACACTGTTTAAAGAGCTTAAAAGTTGAACCAAACACCCTCTAAATTGCTTTGCAACAAGTTTCAAGTTGTTTTCTCCTATTTAACACTGTCTTCAAGGTGCAAGCTAAGGTCGTCGATGAAATTGCAGGAATTGCTTTCTCCTGTGACTGAGATCTGGAATTGTCTTGTTTTCTTAATCTACTGGGAAGAACCTTTGAAATCATTGATGTTCTGTTTGGTCTTCACCTATATTATCTGCAGGTAAGTTAAGACCATTTTATCTTTTGCCCCTAAGAGAAGTTCGGTTCTGCTTGATTCTACTTGTAACTAAGTTCGCTCTTTTAAATTCAAGTTCTTACGTCAGGCTGGATATTTCAGTTGCTTGATATATCTTCTCTATAAGTAAATCTTCTCCTGTTTCTTGTGTGCCTGAAATTGACTCTAAACAGTGTTTTCCATCCAAATCATGATTCTCAAGTTTTAACTTGTGTCTAATGAGCAAGTAGAACAGGGTAGAGTTACTAGAGTAGACCGCAGTCCTCGAACTCCCTAGTTAATAATGACTTATTGAAAGCATAATCAGGAAGGTATTGTAAAGAATTAGTTCATCTTAGTCAACAGATTTAAATCGAAACTATCGTAGTGAAATTTTTCATCTGACTCTTAAATTTGGTCATATTACTGCATCAGAAGCCCTCTTTAGTCTTTATGTATTTATGTTTTGGTATAATTAAGCAGCCTCCCTGGAAGTTTTATGGGTACGATGGCATACACCATAAATTATGGCACTAGTTCTCATCCTACATGGCACACAGCTGCTACCTAGACCAGTTTTTATTCTGCCTCTCTATGTATGTGCATGAATAAACATGCGTACGAGCAAATTGAACATTATGTCATTGATCTATCTACCTTGAGTTTTTTTATCTCAGAAGTCCTTGCCTCAAGAATGCCATCTGATACTAAAACAATGGCTGTGTATGGCAACAGATGTGAGGGTGACGTGTAGAACCATATTTCTTTATGCTGGGACTCCTCATGTAATCATGTTTGGGATGAATCTTGGCATTTCCTATTTAGAACCCTTTAAAATATTTTTTTTTTTCTGAAGTTTTTTTTCTTTTCTCTTTTACTTTAAGACTAATGGTTACTCTGAATGTGTTTAACACCTTTATAGGAGAGAACATCAATTGTATTAGCAAGCCAGATTCTGTAGCACCCATTATTGTCCGCACATGGTAGTTTATAGAATGTCTCATATGGTAATGCAAATTGTAGAGGAATACAACGAAAAACTAAGGTCAACTCCTAACTGCAATGATATGTTTAATCATATCATATCTCCTTAGGCATAATATTATAGGTTGTTTGATATGCAAATCTGATAGAGCATGTTCTATTAGGACAAAGAGACACAATTGTGCAAAGGTTCCTAATAGGAAACTTTGACTCCAAAAGATCAGGATTGTTCCCCAGAGCATGAGAGCATGTTGAAGCTGTCACTTCTCACAATTTTGATAGTGGGATTGATTAGTAGGAGGGTATGCTTTCTAAAGTTGCCTAGATGTTTCCAAATATAGTCATTGCATGAGAAGTCACCTCTCCAAATGATACAGGCAGAACGTTTCATTGTCGTGTTCTCCAATTTCTTTGTGATTTAGTGGTTTGAACCTTCTACATGGCCATCTTACTTCTGTCTAATAATAGGGTAACACCATTGACCTCTGGGAATCAAATGGGTATCATTACTTATGTCATGCAATTTTATTATTTTTTGTGCTAAGGTTTTAAGCATGAATGTTGGGTTGAGGTATATAGTATCTAAATGGATGAAATTGATTGAATGAGTGGAATAAAAGGAAAAAAAAATGCAGAGTTGATGTAACTTTATTTAATTAGGTGTGGAAGTATGAGCTGTTGTCCATATTTACTTTCATGAATATGCACGTCTGTGTGAATGCATTGCACTAGAATTGACAGCATTGGACCATGGAGAACAATTGCTTATGTAAATTTAATCTGATGATTTTACGGAATGAATTTTCTCCTCCATTCTACTTGTCTTGAACTTTGGTAATTATGCTGGATATAATTTGTCCGGAGCTAAGACATCATGAACAAGAAATGGTGAGAAGGGCTACATGATGAAAAAGTTAGCTTGATTTCCTCACAATTGTTTTGCAGGGGATGGACGGGTTATGCATTTGCAGCATTTCTCATCTTTTTTGCATTCTTCATGTTGCTCAACCGTTCCTTTGGCCAAGGAAAGCCTGTTGATGAGCTGAAGGTAATTGCACCCCCTCCAATGAATACAATGGAGCAGCTTCTGGCTGTTCAAAATGCAATTTCTCAGGCTGAAGAGCTAATACAGGATGGGAACATAGTTCTTCTAAAATTTCGTGCCTTGCTACTATCCATTTTTCCACAGGTATTATTCTGTCTTGTCTTTGTTCTAGTCGTTTTTTTGTCATTGAAAACACTGGTATCTTCTACCAGTATTTACCATATATTTATTATCAGGGTTGGATATCTTTAGAAACAATATTAAATGCAGAATAGTGATTTCTATGAGTATTTGGTCTCTTGTTAGAGACCAGAATACTTTGAATGAGTTTAATTTGTCAAATGAGACCATTAGTTGTCATGCATAACTTGGGATGGCTTTTATTTGATTCTAGAATGTTTAGCTTGCGAAGCCACAGTTGCTAATAATTTATGTAGAATAGGGACAGGGATTAATATTGATATAGAAGTAAAAATACTAAAAATCATTCTCATCTTGTTACTTGTAGAAAGGTTTCTCCCAATTTATTTCCATAGAAAATCTCAAAAGCAGAAGATGTGATCTGAAGTAATCCTTTCATGTTGAAATAAATGAAATTAGAAAACACTTGGTGAACTGTTAATCAAAGTCTCTCACATAATGAAATTAGAAAAGATGTGGTAGGATATCCTGGATGTACGATACATTTAGAGTCTACTTGATATTTTGAGGGAAACCAACCCCTTCCCATTTCCTAGTGTTCTCATAAGTTAGTTAAGCCAAAACAGCTCTTTGTAAGTTTCTCTTTTTAAGTGCAAGCCCCCTGGAAATGGAAAGAAGAATGATAAACATGCAATAGAAGTTGCATATTTGAAAGGACATGTGTTGTCTCGTTTCATTATATCCATTGCTTTTAGTAGTCAAGTTACTCTACCCATTTGTTGGTACATTAGTGTGTCCACGGTTGATGTGTCTTGAATTAAAGTTTTGTTAGAAATCATTCATACACTATGGTTCTAGTTTCTCTAAGGCAGATACTATAGTCATTTTTATACATATTATTATTATGTGATAAGAGTACAAAGTTGAGAAGAATTGATTACATAAGCAAGAAAATATTTTATATGAAATAAAAAAGAAATGCATGGCATTCCTGTCAGGCACATTACATGAGCCCAGCTAATAGCTGAAATTACAAGGGATGACTCTTCTGCCTGCAGTGCTCCGACCAAATCCTTGGTCAGGCACAGTTAAAGGAGGGATACCACTTAACCTACAGGACTTGTAGTTGCCCCAAGATTAAGCTAGTAATATGATGGACCTTATTTTCATCCTTCATTCCTTATGTGTGTAGACCCGAAAGGAAGAGCTTGCTTTATATCTATCACTTAATCTTTGTAAAACAACCATAAATGATAAATAGATCGAAATGAAAATAACATATCTTACATGCTTAAGATTGTCTTTCAGGCGAGCGAGAGATTTGCTTTTGCACTTTTGGTTGTTGGGTTGGTTGTGGCCGTTTTACCGGTTAGATACATATTTCTATTGAGTTTCTTGGAAACATTTACTCGATATTGTCCGCTTAGAAGAAGCAGTACTGAAAGATGGATGCGAAGATTAAGAGATTGGTGGTTTAGCATACCTGCAGCTCCTGTCCATCTTAAGACAACACTCAATGAAGACAAGAAGAGAAGGTGACTTCCATCTTTGCCTGCTGCTTTTCTTTATTACATTAATTATGCGAGTGTGTATATATACATATATGTAAACATCCATGTCGATAAATTATGCCATCTCTCATTTTAATAATATAATGGTTTAAATTGAGTTGTGTTTCCCATCTTCTTCATATTTTCATGAGCTTTACTATGCAACTTACTATAGCTTAGCTAAACTTTACTGTGCAACTTAATATAGCAGCCAAAATTCTAAGGGTAATTCTATACACACCCCATCAAATACTAAACACACTCCATCTATACACACATTCTTTTTTTTTATTATTTTAAGAATGTGTGTATGGATGGGGTGTGTTTAGTATTGATGGGGTGTGTATAGAATTACCCAAATTCTAATGCTTCATTTTGATAGAGAAAAAGTTTAGGTTATTGGATGTTATGTTCGTATTTGATAAACTATGTAGCTGTGTTTATCAAGTCTCTTTTATCAAGTCTGGTTTATCAAGTCCGGCTGTTTGGGCTGAATTTGAGTTCAATTTCTTAATGTTCTACATTAAACATAAAGGGTAAAATCACATGTTCGAAAAGATAACGGGTAAAAGTGCTAGAACCAAAAAGTTAATGAATTAAAAAAGTAAGGGGTTTTCTATTCACACCCCATCATTTACTAAACACACCCCAATAAATTAAAGTGAAATAAAATGATATAGGTAAAGACAAATATATCCTTACTAATAAAATTATAATATATAAAATCAAATTATTAAAGTTTATTAATACACTCACCATGTATTTTTACTATACACACCTCATTACATACACACTCTTCTTTCTTACAACCAAATAAAAGCTCCATTACCACCTATCCAAAAACTTAGAAAAACTTACATATTGAAACAAATAACACATTGTAGAGCATGAAATAGCACATGAGGGGGGCAATGTAAGTCTTCAAACTTCGTTTTACCGTTTCGTTTTTTGGTTTAGTGTTAGAAAAGAAATTAAAAAAAATCGTGAAAATACAACCGCAAAATACAGGTTGAACAACATGCATAGTGTTCGACCAGTATTGGTAGAACAACATGCATAGTGTTCGGTCACTACTGGTCGAACACTATGTAGATTGTTCTACCTGTACTTGGTGGTCGTATTTTTTGTGAATTTTTTTCGATTTTTTTTCTAACACTAAACCATAAAACAAAACGGTAAAACGAAAGTCCATAGTTTGGGGTTAGTACGTGGAGGTCGAAGGTCCATTCTTCTTTGTTCGGTTCAAAGTGGTAGAAAATTGATGGGTAGAAGTGAAGTTGAATGGAGATGTGGAGAAAATGGAAATGTGGAGAAGGAGAAGATGGGGTGTGTTGTGTGTTAAGGTTTGATGTGAGGTGTGTTTAGTAGTTCTTTTAATTATTGAGATTGTGATATATTAATTTTGTTATAAGGGCATTTTAGTCTGTTTAGGGGGTGTGTTTAATAATTATAGTGTATAATTTTTTTTATATGGGGTGTGTTTAGAATTTGAGGTGTGTTTAGTAGATGATGGGGTGTGGGTAGAAAACTCAAAAAGTAATTAATGTTGTAAGTTGTATTGTTTCGATTGCACCCAAAATCTCATATAACAACAGTAAAGAAACGATAAAGAGAGAAGACGAGATAATATGAAAAATGCCCTTTCATTCCACATAATTTCTATAATTCAATATATCATTATATACATGAATTATGAATACGAAAGGATGTGGGAACTGAAAGGTTTTGAAGTAATGTTCATATTTAATAATATATTTATAACATTCCCCCTTGGACATTACGGCACATTGTACATGCCTCATTAAAAACTCGCTAGAAAAACCCAGTGGGAAAAAACTAGACGAGAAAAGAGTACATGACATATAAGTGCTTAATGTGTTGCACTAGCTGTCTCGTTAAAAACCTTTAACTAAGAAAACCCCGTGGGAAAAAAAACTTAGTAAAAGGGAAAAAGAGTACAGCTACTTGTCTTCAGGACCTAACCTTCAGGGTTAAAAGAGTAAAACAAATGGTCTTCAAGACCCAACGTTTAGGATTGTTTTGAAATTACCGCTCTCCCTGAAGACAACAGTCTTCCAAGCCTACGCATTCCAATACCATGAACATATTTTTCAAAAGTAGACGTAGGTAAGGATTTAGTAAACAAATCTGCAAGATTATCACTAGAGCGTACTTTCTGTATAATAATTTCACCACTCTTCTGGAGCTCGTGTGGATAAAAGAATTTAGGGGCTATGTGTTTTGTTAAATTTCCTTTAACATACCCGTTACTCATTTGTGCAACACATGCTGCATTATCTTCATAAACTACAGTGGGGGATATATCAGTTCTAGAAATGTCACACGACTCATTAACCACACACATTCTCGTGAGGCCTCGTATAAAGCAATAATCTCTTGAGTGGTTTGAGGAAGTTGTGACCATAGATTGTTTGACAGACTTCCATGAGATAGTAGTACCACCACAGAGAAAAACATAACCAGTCTGGGATCTTGCGTTATGTGGATCAGACATATAACCAGCATCTGAGTAACCCACCAATGACTTATTTTGATTTCTTGTGTAATATAAACCAAGATCCTGTGAACCTTGAAGATATCGAAGAATATGTTTAATGTCATTCCAATGTCTCCTTGTAGGAGAAGCACTAAATCTGGCTAATAAATTGACTGCAAAGGCAATATCAGGTCTAGTGCAATTTGCAAGGTAAAGTAATGCACCAATTGCACTTAAGTAAGGAACTTCAGGTCCTAATATATCTTCAGTATCTTCTTTAGGTCTAAACAGATCTTTATCCACTTCAAGGGATCGGACAACCATTGGTGTACTAAGTGGATGCGATTTATCCATGTAAAATCTTTCCAAAACCTTCTTCAAGTAGGTTGACTGGTGTATGAAAATTCCTTCAGGGAGATGCTCGATCTGCAGGCCGAGACAATATTTTGTCTTACCTAAAACTTTCATTTCAAATTCAGATTTTAAGTTCGAACTAGCTTCTTCTATTGCCTTATGTGTTCCAATAATGTTTATATCATCTACATATACAGAAATGATACAAAATTCATTTAACAACCTTTTTATAAACACACAAGGAAATGCATCATTGTTTGTATATCCCTTCTTCAGGAGGAATTCACTCAATTGATTATACCACATCCTTCCCTATTGTTTTAGACCATACAATATTTGCAATTTTATGCTATACATGTTACGATTTTCATCTTTCCTCATCTGGGGAATTTGAAATCCATCAGGGATTTTCATATAAATATTGGAATCTAATGATTCATATAAATATGCGGTAACGACGTCCATTAACTGCATTTCTAAGTTCATATTTGCTGCTAGAGTGATTAAGTAGCGGAACGTTATACCATCCATTACAGGAGAATATGTTTGATCGAAATCAATACCGAGTCTCTGTGAGAACTCTTGAGCTACTAATCTCGCTTTGTATCTCACCACCTCATTTTTCTCATTTCTTTTTCACACAAATACCCATTTATATCCTACAGGGATAACATTCTCAGGGGTACGTACGATAGATCCAAAAACTTTTCTTTTATTTAGCGAGTCTAGCTCAGCCTCAATTGCATCTTTCCATCTTACCCAATCTGAGCACTTCCAGCACTCAGCAATAGACTTGGGTTCTGGATCCAGATTATTATTTGAGATAGTAAGAGCAATTATAGAGGCAAATGTGTCGTCGACGACCATTATATTTTTATCGTAAGTTTCTCCTGTATTTATAAAATTCATAGTATAACACCCCAAAATAAGTTTTAGATATATATATCTATATATATATGAATTTATAGCAAGATCAATTTTTATTTAATTGCTTGACTAAAGCCAAAATTCTGATTTTTTTTATGGATCCAAATCAAGATTTTTAGACCAAATCATAGCATTTTTGCTAGATATTTTTGATAAGAAAAAGTTGACTTTTCTCTTCTTCATTTTTTTTCAAACACATACATATATATATATATATATGAGAGGCACGTGTATATATATACACTTTGGGGATAAAGTTTAGGACAAAATATCTAGATATTACACTTTATCTTTCCTTTTCATCTTTCCATTTTCATTCCTTCTTCTTGCAAAGCTTCGAATATTTTTACAGGATTTTGAAGGGTAAAATTCTATTTACAAATTTCTAATTCTTGTTTGTTGTTATATCTAGATTTGGTTATTGTATATATATTTGTATGTATCTCTCTCTCTCTCTCTCTCTCACGCTCGCTCACTGCTGTCGAAGGGGGGGCGGCGCCGTGGGGCGGCGGCGCCGTGCAGGTGCTGGGGAGCAGCGCCGCTGGCGGCGGCGCTGCGTGTGTGCGTGTGTGGTGGTGTGTGCGTGCGTGTGTGCGTGTGTGGTGGTGTGTGCGTGTGTGTGTGTTGTGTGTGAGTGTGTGTGCTTGTTGTTGGTTGTTGCTGTGTGTCGGGGGGAAGCGCCGCCGTGTGTGGCGCCGCCGTGCTGGGGTTGAGCCGGCGACGGGCCCGTCGCCGGCAGTAGGTGGCGGCGGCAGCAGGGGGGGCAGGGGAGAAAAGGGAGCAGGGGCAAGGGGAGAAATGGGAGGGGTTTTATAAAAATTTGAAATCTTCCAAGGGCCTTTTTGCAAAAATTGATCCAATGTATTGTTTTATGCATTTCTTTTCTAAAGTTTATGATTTATGCAATTCAACCCTAATTTTATGTAATATTGCAATTGTTAATCATTGTATTATGCTTAAAGTATAATCGAACATTTGAACTACACCGAAATTATATTACGAAATCAAAAACTTAAACGATAAATGTATTTAGTTTATTGTACCACGTTATAGGTATTGATTTAATTCACGATTGACAAACAACGAATTAAACCCTAGTTCGTTTAAGTTATAACCTTAATTACGACCCTTCGATTAAATATCGTATATTAGGAAATTAATATTTTAAAGTATTCTATAGATATTTTAAGATAGAGGCTAAGTCAATTCCTAAAATTGTAGGAAATACGAACAAGGAACCGGAGTAAAGAAGCGTGATAAAGGAAGCTTTTTGGACACGAGTTACTATTTCGAAGGTGGGGGTAAATGCTTGTTGTTTACGGCTTTATTTTAATGAACATAGTTAAATGTGATTATGATATACGTGATTATGGTACTTGATGGGATTTGAACGTTGACTTTCAGCGTTTATTTCCAATACAATGTGAATTATGTGTAATGTTAATGTTCATGGTCATGGTGGAATTCCATTCACGGCGGGTTAAATACCCGAAGGGTTTCAAATATGGCCCTTTTCACGCTGGACTTAAAGACTCCAGATTTCATGGCGGGCTAGCTACCCGAAGGGTTTCAAATATGGCCCACTTATGTTGGACTTAAAAACTCCAAATTCATGTCGGGCTTAAAGACCCGAGTAAGGTTATGATGATGTATTATGGTTATGTGCAGTGATTATTTGATGGTTGAATTGATGTGCTTACGTGTTCCCCTTTCCACCCCACTGAGTGATTTTTCTTGCACTCACCCCTATATGTTTAAATGTTTAGGACAGGGTACGCGAATGTGGCATGCCGGTAGCCGATATTATCAAGGTCAAAGAAGATTTTAAATAAAGAGTTTTATTTTACAAATTCCAAATATGTTTAATTATGTAAATGTATTATTTCTATCACTCCTTTGATAATATTAAAAGTGTGTTTGGAAAGAAATAAATTTCACGGTAATCGTTTCCGCTGCATTTTTCCCAAAATTCGTGTTTCGTAACAACTTTTTATGGAATAATATTTCATAGATATATTTCAATTTATTTATCTTAATTATTATATAAAAAGTTTATTTATTTAGTAAGTAACGCCAAAGCAAGATTTTATGTTTTTTTAGAAACGGGGCGTTACAGGTGGTATCAGAGCGTGTCTGTGATTCTGTAGACTCGCTAAAATATTTTATTTTTAAAAGTCTTTGTTTAGTGCAAATTTCAGGAAAACAAAAATATAATTTTGTTAGATATAAATTTTTTTATTTAGCTACCAGCATTCACGCCCCCTGTCACTCCGATTCCGGTAAGCTAAGTTATGATGTTTAATGGTTATGTGACCTTGAATTTATGAGAAGACGGAGGTTTTTAGAATTTATAAAGATCTTGATGTCATGTTGAACGACCTATGCCCATGTGATTGCTTCATATTGAACTTTCTCATCATGTTATGACTATGAGGTTACACGTATTTATCTTTGCATATACTGAAGTATGTACTTCTAGGCTAAGGATGATGCTTACGAATGACCTTTTAAGTTAGTGTTTCAATGATTATGATTTTCTAATTGCTTTGTGTTACTATTATCAACACACTGCTTACTGGACGCCGTCACTGAGCCGCTGACTGCAGCAGCATGAGCTCGTGTGCGTAAATGGCCGTTTGCAGGAGTTGGTGTAGTATTATGGGGGTAGATTATGCAAGGATAATGAACAAATGATATACAAACTTCAGATTTATTGAAATGATGGAAACAAGATCGTTGTAACTGTTTTAGTATCACATAACACAAAATAAAGCTCTCATAAAATGCGATGATCGTTAAAATAACTTAGTCGCTAAGAAAGGACTTCACAAGCTTTGAGCTACAAGAATAGAAAAATGCTGAAATTTGTTGATAGATAAAAATCTCTAAGTTTACGTTCATGACGATAACACCCTAGAGGTTAGTATACCTTCGGGGGAAAACTGTAAGGACCCAACGGGTGTGTCGAAACTTAGGGTTAGCCTTTGAAAATAAAACCCTCTATGTCGAATTGCACGTATTGGAAATGAAGGACTTTGATGTAGTCCTAGAGATGGATTGGCTTAAAAGTAACCATGCCACAATCAAATGTCACGAGAGGGAATTTCTTTTCGAACCACCTGAGGATGAAAAGTTTACGTTCTTTGGGACTTCTTTTGGATTAAAGTTCAAAGTTATTACGGCAATGCAAGCCATAAAGTTGCTCAAGGGAGGAGAATGTGAAGCAATGTTAGTTAACTTAGTGGATCCTCAACAAGAAATGAATCCCATTGAAGGAGTTCCGGTAGTAAACGAATTCAAGGATGTCTTCCATGAGAAGTTAACTGGTACACCACTAGATAGAGAAGTAGAGTTAGGGTTAGAATTGGTGCCTGGATCTGCACCAGTGTATAAAGCACCGTATCGGATGGCACCAAAAGAGTTACAGGAATTAAGGGTTCAACTACAAGAACTTATAGAGAAATGTTTCATCCGCCCAAGTGTATCACCATGGGGAGCTCCGGTGCTATTTGTAAAGAAGAAGGACGGAACTTTCCGAATGTGCATAGATTACCGAGAGCTAAACAAAAGGACCATAAAGAATAAGTATCCTATACCTCGAATTGAGGATCTGTTTGATAAGCTAAGAGGTGTGAGTGTATTCTCAAAGATCGATTTAAGATCCGGATATCATCAAGTGAAGATTAAGAAGGAAGATATATCCAAGACCGCTTTCCGAACAAGGTATGGTCACTACGAGTTTGTAGTGATGCCTTTTGGATTAAGCAATGCACCAGCAGTTTTCATGGATATGATGAACTGCGTCTTCCACCCGTATTTCGATCGTTTTGTGATAGTATTTATTGATGATATTTTGATCTACTCAGACAATAAGACGCATCATGAAGAACATTTAAGAATCGCATTAGGGATTTTGCGAAGGGAAAAAATTATACGCAAAATTCAAGAAGTGCGAGTTCTGGTTAAACAGAGTATCTTTTCTTAGACACATCGTGTCTGAAAAGGGAATAGAAGTGGACCCTGCCAAGGTAGAAGCGGTTAGTAATTGGAAGGCACCGGTGAATGTGAATGAGGTGCGAAGTTTTCTCGGATTGGCAGGATATTGTAGGAGATTCATTGAAGGATTCTCCAAGATCGCTACTCTCATGACCCGGTTGACTCGGAAGGATACGAAATTTCAATGGACGGATCGGTGTGAAGAGAGCTTCCAAGAATTGAAGAGACGGCTAACTGCGGCACCAGTGTTCACACTTCCAGATGGAACGAAGGGATTTGTGGTTCATAGCGATGCGTCCAAGCAAGGTTTGGGATGCGTTTTGATGCAGGAAGGAAAAGTGATAGCCTATGCGTCAAGACAGCTAAGAACGCATGAGCAAAATTATCCAACTCATGACCTGGAACTAGCCGCCGTAGTGTACGCCCTCAAGATTTGGCGACACTATTTATATGGAGGGAAATGCGAGATTTACACTGATCATAAGAGCCTGAAGTATTTCTTTGAGCAAAAAGAACTAAATATGAGGCAACGGAGATGGTTGGAATTGGTAAAGGACTATGATTGTACAATCCTTTACCATCCAGGAAAGGTGAATGTCGTTGCCGATGCGCTTAGCCGAAAGAGATCTGGAGAGGTAATTGGTCAACTTACCAGTCAAGATACGTTGGCAAGAGAGATGGCTCGGTTAAGTTTGGAGATAGTGGTACCACCAAACAATATCAATGCTAGGATTACAGCGTTGACGGTACGACCCACTTTACGGGAACAGATAATAGAAGTCCAACGAGGTGACAAGTTCCTACAACGAATAAAGGAACGTCTAGAGAAAGCAGGAGCGGAAGGATTTATGAAGTCCGCCGATGGAGCTAGTACATTTAGGGGAAGACTTTGCGTGCCAAAGAACGATGAGCTGAGAAACAGAATCTGGATGAAGCACACTCCACTTCGTACACAGCCCATCCTGGAGGCACGAAAATGTATCAAGATCCCTAGAAAATTTTCTGGTGGCGGAATATGAAGGGTAGCATCGGACAATTTGTTAAGAGATGTTTGGTTTGCCAACAATTGAAAGCAGAACACCAATGACCCGGAGGAATGCTAGTGTCTTTGGAAATACCAGAATGGAAATGGGAACATATCACCATGGATTTTATGGTGGGATTACCCAAAACCAGACAAGGGAACCAAGCAGTTTGGGTAATTGTTGATAGACTAACAAAATCTGCACACTTTCTACCGATTAGAATGAGTATCGAGATAGATAAGTTGGCACGAATCTATTTAAAGGAAATAGTCCGACTCCATGGAGTGTCGGTTTCTATCGTTTCTGATAGAGATCATTTTTTTTCACGTCTCGTTTCTAGCATAGCTTACAAAAGGAGTTGGGAACCAAACTGGCATTCAGCACAACTTTCCACCCACAGACGGATGGACAAACTGAACGAACAATTCAAACTCTAGAAGGTATGTTGAGATCGTGCGCGTTGGATTTCCATGGGAATTGGGAAGAACATCTATTTTTGGTGGAATTTGCCTACAACAACAGCTATCAGTCCACCATAGGAATGACACTTTACGAAGCATTGTACGGAAGGAAGTGTCGATCACCCATTTGTTGGGATGGAGTGGGTGAGAAGAAAGTTTTGGAAACAGAGTTAGTAGATCAAACGATAGAGGTGATAAGGCGAGTCCGAGAAAGGATCAAAGTAGCTCAAGACCGACCGAAATCCTACGCGGATAAGAGAAGGAGAGAACTGAAGTTTGAGGTGGGCAATAAAGTTTTTCTGAAGATATCACCCACTAAAGGAGTACCGATTTGGAAAGAGAGGTAAACTAAGACCAAGGTACATTGGATCATACGAAGTACTGGAACGAGTCGGTGAAGTAGCATACCGATTAGCTCTGCCACCTGACTTTGCAGGCATCCACAACGTATTTCACGTGTCTATGCTATGAAAATACGTATTTGATCCGAGTCATGTAATTCATCAAGAAAGTATTGGACTCGAGAAAGGCATGTCTTATGAAGAGACTCCTGTTGCGATATTAGATAGAAAGGTGCTTAAACTTAGAACCAGAAATAAAGTCTTAATAAAGGTGCAATGGAGTCAGCACAATCCTAATGAGGCCACGTGGGAGGATGAAAGAGAAATAGTTTCGAAATACTCGAATCTACCTTACTTCGGTACGTTTTAAATTTCGAGGACGAAATTTCTTTTAGGAGGGAAGAATATAACACCCCAAAATAAGTTTTAGATATATATATCTATATATATATGAATTTATAGCAAGATCAATTTTTATTTAATTGCTTGACTAAAGCCAAAATTCTGATTTTTTTTATATGGATCCAAATCAAGATTTTTAGACCAAATCATAGCATTTTTGCTAGATATTTTTGATAAGAAAAAGTTGACTTTTCTCTTCTTCATTTTTTTTCAAACACATACATATATATATATATATATGAGAGGCACGTGTATATATATACACTTTGGGGATAAAGTTTAGGACAAAATATCTAGATATTACACTTTATCTTTCCTTTTCATCTTTCCATTTTCATTCCTTCTTCTTGCAAAGCTTCGAATATTTTTACAGGATTTTGAAGGGTAAAATTCTATTTACAAATTTCTAATTCTTGTTTGTTGTTGTATCTAGATTTGGTTATTGTATATATATTTGTATGTATTTCTCTCTCTCTCTCTCTCTCTCTCTCTCTCTCTCTCTCACGCTCGCTCACTGCTGTCGAAGGGGGGGCGGTGCCGTGGGGCGGCGGCGCCGTGCAGGTGCTGGGGAGCAGCGCCGCCGCCGGCGGCGCTGCGTGTGTGCGTGTGTGGTGGTGTGTGCGTGCGTGTGTGCGTGTGTGGTGGTGTGTGCGTGTGTGTGTGTTGTGTGTGAGTGTGTGTGCTTGTTGTTGGTTGTTGCTGTGTGTCGGGGGGAGGCGCCGCCGTGTGTGGCGGCGCCGTGCTGGGGTTGAGCCGGCGACGGGCCCGTCGCCGGCAGTAGGTGGCGGCGGCAGCAGGGGGGGCAGGGGAGAAAAGGGAGCAGGGGCAAGGGGAGAAATGGGAGGGGTTTTATAAAAATTTGAAATCTTCCAAGGGCCTTTTTGCAAAAATTGATCCAATGTATTGTTTTATGCATTTCTTTTCTAAAGTTTATGATTTATGCAATTCAACCCTAATTTTATGTAATATTGCAATTGTTAATCATTGTATTATGCTTAAAGTATAATCGAACATTTGAACTACACCGAAATTATATTACGAAATCAAAAACTTAAACGATAAATGTATTTAGTTTATTATACCACGTTATAGGTATTGATTTAATTCACGATTGACAAACAACGAATTAAACCCTAGTTCGTTTAAGTTATAACCTTAATTACGACCCTTCGATTAAATATCGTATATTAGGAAATTAATATTTTAAAGTATTCTATAGATATTTTAAGATAGAGGCTAAGTCAATTCCTAAAATTGTAGGAAATACGAACAAGGAACCGGAGTAAAGAAGCGTGATAAAGGAAGCTTTTTGGACACGAGTTACTATTTCGAAGGTGGGGGTAAATGCTTGTTGTTTACGGCTTTATTTTAATGAACATGGTTAAATGTGATTATGATATACGTGATTATGGTACTTGATGGGATTTGAACGTTGACTTTCAGCGTTTATTTCCAATACAATGTGAATTATGTGTAATGTTAATGTTCATGGTCATGGTGGAATTCCATTCACGGCGGGTTAAATACCCGAAGGGTTTCAAATATGGCCCTTTTCACGCTGGACTTAAAGACTCCAGATTTCATGGCGGGCTAGCTACCCGAAGGGTTTCAAATATGGCCCACTTATGTTGGACTTAAAAACTCCAAATTCATGTCGGGCTTAAAGACCCGAGTAAGGTTATGATGATGTATTATGGTTATGTGCAGTGATTATTTGATGGTTGAATTGATGTGCTTACGTGTTCCCCTTTCCACCCCACTGAGTGATTTTTCTTGCACTCACCCCTATATGTTTAAATGTTTAGGACAGGGTACGCGAATGTGGCATGCCGGTAGCCGATATTATCAAGGTCAAAGAAGATTTTAAATAAAGAGTTTTATTTTACAAATTCCAAATATGTTTAATTATGTAAATGTATTATTTCTATCACTCCTTTGATAATATTAAAAGTGTGTTTGGAAAGAAATAAATTTCACGGTAATCGTTTCCGCTGCATTTTTTCCAAAATTCGTGTTTCGTAACAACTTTTTATGGAATAATATTTCATAGATATATTTCAATTTATTTATCTTAATTATTATATAAAAAGTTTATTTATTTAGTAAGTAACGCCAAAGCAAGATTTTATGTTTTTTTAGAAACGGGGCGTTACACATAGCAACTTCGATATTCACATCAACCAGATCTTCTTCATTTCCCATGATATTATGATGATCTGGTCGTTCCGCAATCCTAGTATTTTGATTATTTTGTGCACGTGCATTGTTACGAGGATTTTCGTCTTCGGGATGAATCTCTTTAGAAGATATTTAGAGTGATTGATTATTTTTGTTAGATTTTGTTTTCCGTGGATTTTTATCTTTTGTACCCATGGGTTCTTTACGCTTCAGGCGCAGAGTTGTATCAGATATATTTGAACTTTTAGAAATTTCCACTCTTTGTGGTGCATTTACAGCAGGTATATGAGATTTTGTCACTCCTTTATAATTAGTAAATGCATCTGGCAGATTATTTGCTAAATACTGCAAGTTAATTATTTTTTGAACTTCCAGTTCAGTTTGTCTAGTACGTGGATCTAAATATTGAAGATTTTCAACATTCCATGAGATTTCACGACATTCTTTTAATTTTTGAGTTTTATCTCCCCCTAATATCGGGAAATGATCTTCATCAAATGTGCAGTCAGAGAATCGAGCTGTAAATTGGTCCCCAGTCATGGGCTCTAGGTATTTCAAAATGGATGGAGATTCAAATCCAATATAAATACCTAGTTTTCTTTGAGGGCCCATAGAGGAACGTTTAGGTGGTGATATTGGGACGTATACTGCACATCCAAAAACTCGCAGATGGGAAATGTTTGGTTATTTCCCATGCACTAATTGTAAAGGGGAATAATCATGATATGCAGTTGGACGTATTTGAATTAGAGAAGCAGCATGCAAAATTTCATGACCCCAACATGAAATGGGTAAGTTGGAATTTTGTATTAAAGGTCTAGCGATTAATTTGATACGTTTGATTAGTGATTCAGCTAGACCATTTTGAGTGTGGACATATGGAACAGAATGCTCCACTTTAATTCCTAATGACATACAAAAGTCATCAAATGCTTTCGAAGTGAATTCACCAGCATTATCCATTCTAATGGATTTAATTGGATAATCAGGGAATTGAGCACGGAGTTCAATAATTTTTGCAATGAATTTTGTGAAAGTATTATTTCGGGTGGATAATAGACATACATGAGTCCACCTAGTGGAGGCATCAATTAAGACCATAAAATATCAAATGGTCCCGATGCTGGATGAATTGGTCCACAAATATCTCCATGAATCCGTTCAAGGAAAATAGGAGATTCTAATCCAACTTTAGTACGAGAAGGTCGTACTATAAGTTTTCCTTTTGTACAAGCTTCACAAATAAATTCATTCATAGAAGGAATTCTACTGTCTGACATACTATGTCCAGTAGAGTTAGACAAAATTCGATGGATCATATTTTGTCCCGGATGACCCAACCGTTCATGCCATAATTTAAATGAATTTGGATCATGAAATTTCATACTCATCGAGATATGGAGATTAGAAGGGCGAATGTATGTATAATACAACCCTGAGGAGAGAGAAGGGAGCTTTTCAACAACTTGTTTTCGACACCCTATAGAATGAGTCATTAAGAGATACTCTACATTATTCTCGGTGTCTGTTTCAATGTGAAAACCATTTGACCGGATGTCTTTAAAACTGAGAAGGGTACGTTTAGACTGTGGATATAGCAACGCATCATCAATAATTATTTCAGTACCCATAGGGAGAACTAGTGAAGCTCTACCGGAGCCTACTATTAAGACATTATCATTTGAAATTGTGGTAACACTCCCTTTCTTCTCAGTTAAAGTTTGAAAGAATTTTTTATCCTTAAGGATAGTGTGAGTTGTAGCACTATCTACCAAGCAAATAATGTTCTCATTCTCTATATCCAAAGAAATCCAACGATGTAAGGCCTTTTTACTTCTGGGTGAAAGTGAAATAAAATCGTGTATAAGCATTTCATTTAAATTAAATAAAATAGGGTGAATTCAACATCAAACACATGCTCACAAAACTCATCAACTACATCTATGACTATGATCAGTAATCCACATCAAACTTAGATGTAACCCTTATTCAATTCTGGTAAGGAACTCAATAAATAATATCAATTACCTCATGTTTGAATCCATAATTGGAAATGGAGAGGCAATAAAGTATTCCAGAAATGAAATAATCTCAATAATCAAAATTTTAAGAAAATAAATGTTGAGCAGTCATAAGATGCAACCAAAATGGTCCTTTATTACAGTCGGTATAAGCAAGGTAGTCAAAAGCATAAGTGAACTTAAGTGAGGCACACAATTCCAAAAAAAAATTGTTCAGTACACTCCACTAAAATTGTTCAGTGGGGGATTATTATAATTTTGATCCACACAGACAAATAAATAAAATTGGGAAGCATTTAATCTACATAGGCCCTAGTTCATCATATTCAAGATTGTTAAATTTCATAAATCTCAAGTGTACATAATGAGTATACTAAAGATGTTATCCTATATGAACAAATGATGTGCACTGATAAGATAACATATACAATCAATACATAAAAGAAATAAGGTTCCGGATTTCCATTAGAAAGTGTTTTGTGATGTCTATAAGTAACTAACTAATCTTTTCATCAACTCAGAGGAATAGCTGCAATGAAAATCAAGACACCCTTGTCCAAAGACAACTACACCAATTTATCAATCCAAGCATAACAAAAGGCAAAGAAAGATTTGAGAGAGAGTGAAATAAGCATAGAAGTTGAAGTGATTTGCGGTAGCAATTCAAGAAACCACATTGAAAGATGCACAATAATAAATGATAGCACTCCGTGGAAACTCTCTCATACTTCATGGCTTAATCTATGGAACTCCATCAAACACATGGGCAGTAAACATTGACTTATGTAGTTAAGTTGGTCACAACATAATTGATATTCAAACTTTATCATAGCCAACACACACAGAAGGTAGAAAACAGAAACGGGACAAAAATTGAAAATCAAACTCTGAAGTGTATCAATTTCAGAACTTGTAGACAAATTCAGTAAGCAATATATACAGAGTTTGCAGATTAAAGCTTGGATATTGGGATTGATTCAAAAAAATACCTTGCAGGAAAGACACGATTCTTTCCTAAGGCACAACTCAGATTCGGTAGATGATCGTGCTAATAACGTGTTGTAAGTTGTATTGTTTCGATTGCACCCAAAATCTCATATAACAACAGTAAAGAAACGATAAAGAGAGAAGACGAGATAATATGAAAAATGCCCTTTCATTCCACATAATTTCTATAATTCAATACATCATTATATACATGAATTATGAATACGAAAGGACGTGGGAACTGAAAGGTTTTGAAATAATGTCCATATTTAATAATATATTTATAACAATTAACTCCTTTTATGCATTGAAACACACTACAATTGATAAATTAAAGGGTGGGACTAATTGCAAATACTAAGCCCACCCAATATTTCAATTTAAAATATTAAGAAGTTGGAAATTCCAATTTTAATCCGGAGACAAAAAAGAAAAAAAAAACATTGTGTTGGCCCACTATGGTCAAACATGTTATTATGTGTTTGTCGGGTTGACCGAACACCATTTTACATGTTCGTTCAGTTAGAACTGAATATAGTTTATCGAGTTTGATTTATTTTCTATGTTTTTTTGTATGAATTTCATATAATTTTTATATTTTTAACTAATGTTCATTATTATCACGGTGTTCTACTCTCAAGAAATTAGAATAAATAACACGTCGGCCATAGTTGGTGAAGACAAAATAATTCTTTCAAGAGTAACGTTGGAATTTTGAATTATTTATTTTTAATTAAAATTGGGTTGAGTTTTGTTAAGATTAGGTGACTTTAGTCTCATCCTAAATTAAATTATAATTTATTCTGTTAAAAAAATCATAAAAACTTATATGAGACTGCTACATGGAGTCTCATTGCCCATAAATTCAACTTCTTGTAAATTGAACTGTTTCATGAAATATATTCGTGAAATAAACTCATAAGAGTCATACACTAATTTAATTTATGTAAATTAAAATTAATTACCTTTTATCCAAAGTCGATTAAACTTAGAAACATAATTGAAAAATTAGCATAGAGACAAATACAAATTAATTATAAAAGATCACTGTCCTTTCATCTTCATATTAAACACACAATTATTTTTATACACCAGGTGCATGAGTCATGACCCATACAATCTGGGTCATATAATCCGGGAGGTGGTTTTTACGCTCAAAACGCATTCCACGCGCCCCATGTGCTCGCATGTGCCTTCAAATCCGTGCTCAAATCCTAATTCAGTGCCATAACCTTTTAGTTATTTCCTTTAACCTTTTAATTATGTACATAACCTTTTGAGTAGGACTCTTGTGAGACCGCCTTACGGATCCTCTTTCATGAGACGAATCTATTTGAGGTGAGATTTTGAATAATTATTTTCCCCTATCTCTATACTGCAAAAATTTAGAGAAATATGATGTTTAGGTTATGGAGTTGTTCATTTTGCTGATTAATTATATGAAAGTTAAACTTATTAATTACACTTTAGGTCAACATCTTATTGCACAATGGATGAAATTGATTGTCAATAGTTGAATGTAATAGTGCTAATGCAGAGATGTAATAAAATCTGATATTGTTGAAGGAGATGTACCAAAATGCGGAGGTAATCTTGAAAGTGATTTGAATTATATACATAAGTATAACTTATATACTAATAAGTATGTGTTTTTCAGACAACAATTAATCTTGATATTACTAGAAGTCTATTGGGTTTAACAAGAAACACCATCAATGAAATGTATGAGCTATATTGCAGTCATGCTCGTACAATTGGGTTTAGCATACGTAAATCAACTACTAGAATGTCAAATTATAATGAGAATGTTGTGTTGGAAAAATATTATGTTTGTTCTTGTGCTGGATTCAAAATTAAGGAATGACAAATCTTGTTTGGAGAACATGGAAGAGAATGAAGCAATATCTTCAACAAAAAAAAAAAAAGAGTTCCTATTATACAAACAGGATGTTAAGCTTTATTAAGAGCAACTAATATTGTTTTGGATCCTACACGATTTGTCATAAAGGGGAGAAGACAAATGATCAAGGTCATTCAAAGAAGAAGAAGAAAAAGAAGACTACCGGTGCTTCAATTCAAGAAAAGGAGTTTGGAAGCAAGACTCCTAATTTGCATTTATTTTAATGATCTATCACATTGTCTTTATTTATTTTTGTTTTCTTTTATTTTTGTTTGTTGGCAGACCATACTATTAATTTTGTTCATTTTATCTATTTTGGTGCTTGGAAACTCTGTTCTAGTGTATTCAATGAGTAAAACAAACTTATACTTATACATGGATTAGACATATTTATGGATGCGAAAGACATACTTATAAGTTATATCTATTTTGGTGCTTGGTGCTTGCATATTCTGTTCTATTTTGGTGACTTTTTTATCTTTACCCATGAGAAAAAGAAAATACAGAAGCACATACTTATAGAGTATGATACATACTTATAACTCTAAAAGACATTCTTATACTTCAATTTGGTGAGTAAATTAGAATAATATAAATTAAGTTTACTTCATTTCAACAAAAATCTTCTTTTTTTTTTTTTTTTCCTTTGAGAACTGAATGACTAATTTAAAGAGTTACAACTTTAATGTAGAACATCAAACTAAAATCGTAAGGAAAAATAAAATATAGGAACACATACTTATAGTTTCACAGACATACTTATATCTCTAAAACACATACTCATTCTTAAATTAAGTATATTAGAATAACATAAATTAAGTTCATTTCATTTTGGACATTTTGGCTATTTTTTTTTTTTTTAATTTTGGTTGAGTATTGAATAACTAATTTAAAGAGTTATAACTTTCATGTAGAAGACTAAGTTAAAATCATAACTAAAATAAAATACAAAAACACATACTTGTAGATTCAGATACATACTTATAACTCTAAAAGACATACTTATTCTTAAAATTGAGTAAGTAAATTACTCAATTAAGTTCATTTCATTTTGGACAAATACCATTTCAGTTGGTTTTTTTTTTTTTTTTTTTGCTTGAGTATTGAATGACTAATTTAAAAGTACAACTTTCGTGTAGAAGAATAAGTTAAAATTATAATGAAAAATAAAATACAGAAACACATACTTATAGATTCAGATACATACTTATAGCTCTAAAAGACATACTTATTCTTATATTCAGTAAGTAAATTTGAATAATATAGATGAAGTTCATTTCATTTTTGACAAATACCATTTAAGTTAGTCTTTTTTTTTTTTTGCTTGAGTATTGAATGACTAATTTAAAGAGTTATAACTTTAATGTAGAACACTAAGTTAAAATCATAACGAAAAATAAAATAAAACACATACTTATAAGCTCAGGTATATACTTATAACTCTAAAATACATACTTATACTTAATTTGGTGAGTAGATTAAAAAAACATAAATTAAGTTCACTTCACTTGAACCAATATCGTCTTACTAAAATACTAACCTCAATTTCACTGAGTACTAAAATTTATGAAAAATCAACTCCACATAAAGAAGGCAAAATTCCTCAAATGCATACAATGCAAGACCATCGTCAAATTGTGGAGCTTGATTGGTATCATCCCCATTGTTCTTAAAAAATTCAACAACTATGTAAACATCAAAACAAATCATGAATCTTGAATCTTTACACTCTCCATCAGAATTGTAAATAGTTAAGCTAAAATCATCAATCATTCACAAATCAACAACTATATTAACTACAATACAAATACATCTCCGCCCCTTTTCTTCTCAATGACCACTTCATCTACAATACAAGCACATCTCTACCCATTTTATTCTCGATGACCACTTCATCTTTCTTTTTCTTTTTTGTCATTTCTTAATTGATATATCACGCCCCATTTTCATATCAGAGGAATAAAACATATTTCATAAAAATTTATAAATAAACAGAGTAAACGCAGCAGTTTGCAAAATGGCATGCAACGATTTTAACTCCCATTGAAAAGAAGATGTAGTAAAATATTTCAAATGACAACCCTTGTAAGACCCAAAAGGTTACCTACATTTTTCATATAGTATAACATATTCTTATTCGGTATTGCTGTCAAAACATTAAAAATATATATGTAAATCAACGAGGGTATTTAGAGTATGTCGTAATTATATACATGCAAAAGATAAGACATCTCTATTCCTCTTTCCTCGCCTCCAGGGTTTCAGTATATTTAAAATATATAAGGGGTGAGTGCGAGAAAGAAACACTCAGTGGAGGTAAAGACACATACATCCAATCACATTTAGACATTTTAACATCGGGAAAACATAACATAACGAAGGTGTTGCATCCCCTCGGGTCCTTCGGCCCGGGGTGCATCGGAATTATACGTCCGACATAATTTCCTTCGAAATTTCCCACATAGACTTTAATGAGGCCATATTTGAAACCTCGAACATACTTTACGAGGCCACATCTGAAACCCCTATATACACACGTGCACACACATATAACCACATTGAAGAGGAACGCTGAACATCAACGTCCAATTCAATCATAAGTAGAGACGGTCAACTTGATCACATAAGACATATCTTGCACATAATCAATTGCGCATATTTTATCAGATAATACAAGAATAAAACACATAATTTACCTCCACCGTTGGTAGCAGATGCTCTGTCAAAGTTCCTTGCTGTGCGTGCGTTCAATCCGACCTCGTTTGAATCTCCTATAAAAATATAGAGTTCAACCTAGGGGCCCAAGGATGGAATAATTCGTAAAGGTTTAAATCTTATAAGGATATATGATCGACGTGTCCCATAACAGGGTTCACTAAAATTAGGGTTTGGTGCTATTGTAACCCTAATTCTAGGGTTTTCTTACATATAAATTAGTTCCGTCACTGATATATCGTATCAAGGTTAAAAATTAACATTTATAACATTATAGGGTTCATATTACATATATTATAAAATTCTGGAGTAATAATATAATTTCTACAAAGTTTTGGGGTCATTCTGCATTTCCTTTAAAGTTCAGGAGTCTTTCTGCAAATTCAGAAAAGTCCAGGGGCTGAAATTAGATTCTTAAGGTTCTCAGGGCCAGAATGTAATAAATAATAACTAATGGGCTGAAAATTAATTAATCAGAAATTGCAATTGGGTCCTTGAACTTAATCAAATTCACAAACTTAGGCCCAGACCCAAAATTACAAATCAGCCCCCCCCCCCCCGCCCCGCCCTCCCTCGCCAGCCACCGCCCGCTGTCGCGGCTACTGGCCTGTCGCCGGCTCCCTCCCGACGCGGCGCCGCCACACACGGCGGCGCCCCCTCTTTCTCCAGCCCGAAACAACACCCAAACTCACACCCTTTTTCGCGCATATCCACACCCACACCCGATTCACACACACACACACTGTCACACTCAGCACACACACACACACACACGCACACTCACGGTGCCGCTTCGGCGGCGCCCAATCCTGCAGCCGCGGCGGCGGCGGCGGCGGCGGCGAACAGTGCAGAGAGGGAGAGAGCGCGAGACAGAGAGAGAGAGAGAGAGAGGAGAGAGAGAGAGACGCCGCCGGCAGCGGGGGCGGCGGCAGCGGGTGGCGGGGTTCGTTCGGAAGAAAATAAAACAATACAATATTTTCGACAGTGAAACGAGAGGGCATTGAGACAGTTTGTAGTAAAATCGCGAGCGAAAATTGACTGTAAAGCCAATAAACTCAAAGCTGATACCCAGTTCTCCCTTCTGCAGATTGAAATCCTTCAACCTGTACTTGTTTTTGTGAGAAGAAGAAGAAGAGGAAGTTGATCCCCTCTTTTATAGGAAAGGGGGATCACACGTGTTGTTAGGAGAGTAGGAAGAGTGGCATAAGATTTGACTTAGCAAAAGTTTTGATCCATCACTTTGTTCTCAACATTGATCCAACAATTTGGAGTATTGGGCTCAAATAAAATATTTGCAATTGGCTTAAATTTGATCTCAAATCTGGCCCAACCAAACATAAGAATATTGGACTGAAATATAAATTTATAATTGGGCTAAGTAATTGGAATTTTTTTTTTTTTTTGATCCACTTATGTATACTATGTGTATATATTAACTATATCTTATTTAAATTGGGGTGTTATATTGTCTTCAATCAAGGTTATGACTAAACCTTAGCTATGTTTGGAACAAGTTTCCAATGGCAGAATTTTGGATTTCAAAATCCTGAAGTAAGTTTGTTTACAGATTTAAATTTGGATTTCAAAATCCAAACAAAATCATTACTATCTATATTCAGTCATTACTAAATACACATTTTCACAATAAAATATCACATTAACCCACTTTTTCCAGCATTGATTTGACATTTACCACATAATCATACCCTACTAAATCCTAAAACAAACATACATCTTCACTATTCACCTTTAATACCAAATCCAGGATTTCAAAGTCAGGATTTCCCCAAACCTACTAAAATCTCTTCCAAACATAGCCTTTGGATCCTAATGAGAACATAAAATTACAGCACAATGAGGATGATGATGTTGGCGGAGAGAAAATTTCGGTGAAGGTTGAATATGATGATGATGGGAGGAAACAGTACGATGGTGGTGAAGATGGGGACAGTGGTGACGATGTGACAGCGTCACCGGTGCGACAGCAGCGCAGGTGAGATGATTTGTGGACAGTGCAGAATTGTAGTCTTGTAGATGTAGTGTGCGACGGTGAATTATTTGTAGGCTACTCTTTGTAAATCAGTTTTGTGTATTAGGTTTAATCTTGTGGAGTGAACATTATGGGTTTTGTGGATTGGGCTTTGAGTTGGGCTGGGCCACTGGGTCAAATTAGATCCGTCTCACGGAGTGGGATCCGTGAGACGGTCTCATATTTGTGTAACCTTTTAGTTAAGTTTGCATAACCTCTACTTAAGTTTAACATAATCTTTTTGTGGATTAATATTTTATAGAGTATTATAAATTTATATTACATTTTAAACTTTTATGTTATAGTAATATGAAATTTACGTTATAACATTTAACTTTTTTATTATAATTATATAACATTTATATTTCTCAAAAGTTATGATAGTTGTACATAAAAATTATATCAATATAACATAAATGTTAAGTTATAACAACATAAAAGTTTTTAGTTATATTACATGACTGAAAAAATTCTAAGTATATCACTTTAGGATTTTAATACCTTTTAAATATTTAAGTTGTAACAATACAACCTTTTTACATAATAATATTAACCTTTATGTTATATTAACATAACCTTTCGGTTATTCTTTAAGTACATAAATGTTATGATATGTATATATAAATGTCATATCAACATAACATAAACGTTAAACTGGGGCTGACAAATCCGACCGCCCGACCCAGCCTAGCCCAGCCTAGCGGGCCAGACAATAAAGTCGAGCCGGACCGGGCCTGCCCATCCTCTGGTCGGGCCTAAAAAAGTGGAGCATAGCCCAACCCTGCTTGGGTCATTGGGCCAACGGGCCCAATCGACCCAAACTTCTAATTACTTTTTAAATTAAAATAATTATTAATTATTTAAATTTTACACTGGTTTATACGGAAAGAACTTCCTATTTGGCAATTTAAGACATACAAATTCAATTATAGTATTCTATTTATGTAAGTGAAAATAATTTATTAATATAATTAAATTTTTAGTGGTGGCACAATCTTTTTTTTTTTTTTTTACATTCTTTTATCCATTCAAAAATATTTTAATTCAATTCTCATATTTGCTAATGGATTCTAGTTACTTACAACTCTAATACAAATTAGTTAATGATGGTTAAAGAAGAGAATAATTAAGGAAAAATGATAGAGAAATTGAGTCACATATAAAATTTACAAATTGCACAAAAAAAGGTATAATAAATTAAAATTTAACGGGCTATGGGGCCGGCCCAAGCCCAACGGGTCAAATTGGCCCGAGCTCATCCGGCCCGTCGACCCACTAGACCGGGCCAAAAAGTTTCGATGTTTTTTAGAGCTCAACCCGACCTTATTTATGGGTCGTTTGGGCCCGGCTCAATGGCTCAAATTGTCTGCTCTAGGTTAAACTATTATAACGTAAAAGTTTTCAGTTATATTTTACGTTTTATACTGAAAAAAGGTCTAAATATATTAACTTAAATATTATGATATTTGTACAAAAATTTTATATAACTTAAAGATTACCACATAATTTTTTTAAAAAAAAAACCTAGGCCAGATCAGGCCCGACATGCTGTACAAATGTGTGAATCAACAACATCAAATTCTAATAATTCAAGCACATCTCACAATTTGAATGTTGGTGGTCATATTAGTCTAAAAAAGCTTGAAACAATGGAGCTAATGAAAAAGAAAGGAATATGGATCATCCAATAATTCTTCACCGGCGAAAGACAAAATGTAGCAAATCTCAGGACAAACCATCACAATAAATTCAATGAAAATCTATTCCACACGTGTTCAAACATGCATTATTGGAGGACTTCTCCCAACATCAATTATTAGTTACTTAGTATCAATTTCATGCTAATTCATTTTATTTCTCATATTCACAAAATTCTAAATCAATTGTAACAAGATGAAAAATAAAATTATCAATTAATAATAATTTACCCTTGTTAGATGAAGGAAAACTTTTGTTTTTTTTTTGTGAGAAAAATAAATTATAACTAAATTAAAAAGTAAAATATGTTATTACAGGTAAAAAGACTAAAAAAAAGATATCTTTTAGCTATTGAAGACTAAAATTCAAAAGTTGAAAAATAGAGGACTAAAAGTCTAATGAAACAAACATAGAGGACTAAAAATTAGAAGTTGAAAGATAGAAGACTAAAAATCTAATAAGGGTTAACATAGATGACTAAAATTCAAAAGTTGAAAGTTAGATGACTAAAAATCTAATGAGGTAAACATAAAGGACTAAAAAACTTTTTTTTCCTAATATCTATAACGTAAGCCAAAGACAAAGATCTTGTGGCACTACTTTATAAAAGATTTGATACTAAGAAGTGGCACAACGATATTATGTAAACACTAAATATTTTATGCAACTGGTGCATGGATCCTAGATCCATGCACCCAACCCGACTCGGTACCCATACCCGACCCGGTTCTATTAATATATATAGTTTTTTTTTTTGAAATTCAACTATTCTCATCTTCATCTTCGCGCTCTCTCTCTCTCTCTCTCTCGGTTCGTGGTCGTGGGTAAGTGTCGCCGGTTTTCTCGTCGGCGGTTACATTGTGCCGGATATATATAGAGTGTTTCGACAGTCGTTGTGTCGTTCTCTCGGTTCTCGGTTTGGTTTCTCTCCTTTATCTTCTTCGCGACTTTGCATGCTATAGTTTACTTTTTTTTTGGTTTGATTTTTGTTATCTACATGTATTATTGTAGTTTCTGAGTTCGTTTATAGTTATTGTTCTAGTTATTTTTGTATAGAAAAAGTTAGGGTTTCTATATCTGTGTGTTTTACATGAGTTTGATTTTTTGTATCACTGTTTTGATTTTTGTTAAATACATCTGTTTTTGTAGTTTCTGTGTTCGATTTTTTGTTATTGTGCTTGATTGTCTGTCCTTTTCCTGATTTTTTTAGCGAATTGTGTATGCTATTCTCTTTTATTTTCTTTTTTGGTTTGATTTTTGTTATCTGTGTGTATTTTTTTAGTTTCTGAGTTCGTTTGTGGTTATTGTTCTTGTTTTTTTGTACAGAAAAAGTTATGGTTTCTATATCTGTGTTTTACATGTGTTTTTTGTAGTTTTTGAGTTTGGTTTTTGTTATTGTGCTTGAATTTCTGTCTTCGTGTTTGTAACTTGGTGTTTTAGTTATTATGCTGTGTTTTTTGTTACTGTTTTGAGACTGAAATCATGTTGTTATGTATTTAGATGGCGTCTTCGAAGGATTTCTTGTTACTGTTTGAGACTGAAAAGTTATTGTTTCTATATCTGTGTTTTACATGTGTTTTTTGTAGTTTTTTGAGTTTGGTTTTTGTTATTGTGCTTGAATTTCTGTCTTCGTGTTTGTAACTTGGTGTTTTAGTTATTATGCTGTGTTTTTTGTTATTGTTTGAGACTGAAATCATGTTGTTATGTATTTAGATGGCGTCTTCGAAGGGTTCCTTGGATGTTCCAGAGGGTCAGGCTGTAAGGAAGAGATCTAGGAAAGCTTTCAACACTGTATGTGTTGATAAGGATAGGTAATTATTTTTCCTATCTTTTTTGTGTGTATTGCATGTTAATGTAGTTTTTGTTTCATGTGTGAATTTGTCTTTTAATGTTGGGGTTCTGTTGTTTATGAAGGTATTGCATTGTATATTTTTGTGTAAAGAGATTAGGGTAGCACTATAATTGTATGAAGGTAACCTTGATACATCATGAGATTAACATTATCATAAGTGAAAGGTTAACCACAAAGTACTAAGGGTAAATATATTAGGGTAACTCTATAATTGCATGAAGTTAACCTTAAGACAACATGAGGGTAATCTTATCATAATTGAAGGGTCAACCACAGAGTTCAAATAGTAAGTATATTAGGGTAACTATATAATTGCATCAAGGTATCCTTAAGACAACATGAGGGTAACCTTATCATAATCAAAGGGTTAATCACAGTTCAAATGTTAAGTATATTAATGAGGGTAACTCTATAATTGCATCAAGGTAACCTTATGATAACATGAGGGTAAGCTTAATACAGTATGAGAGTAACAATATTTCTGTCTTTCATTTGCAGTTTGATTTTGATACCCTGCAGACCAGGGATGATTGTTAAGCAGAAGGCTGATGTGGAAAGTATTGGTTTTGGAGGTTTGTTAAATGTATCAGTGACGAGGTTAAATAGGATGATGCTTACATGGTTAGTTACACGTTTTAATGGTGTTAGTAGGATGTTGAATGTAGATAGGAACCGTGCTTTTGCTGTTACTGCTGACGATGTTTTTGATGTTTTCATGATTCCAAGGGGGATGAATAGGGTCGTGAAAATTGAAAAAGGTGAGTGTGATGATATTATAGAGGGGTTGAAGAATAGTTATGGCATACAGTCTAAGACTTCTGTTAACGTGTTGTTAGATGTGTTGACCACACGCTTGGTTGATGGGGGGGGATGACTTTAAAAGAGTTTTTGTGTTATATGTAATGTCAGTTTTCTTGAGCCCATCATCCAATCGTTTGTTGAATCTGAGTGTTATGAAGGGGTTGGTCGATGTGAATAATATTGTAAATTTTGATTGGTGTACATTTGTGTTGGATAGATTATGTGAGTCTGTTACTAGTTATCAGATGGGGAAGACGAAATATATTAGTGGTTGTGTTCTATTGCTGCAAATTGTGTATTTGCATAGGATGAAGTGGCGTGGTGTGGAAGAGCCTCGCACATTACCTTTAATACAACATTGGACAGACAATAGGATGGATGTGAGATGCAATGAAGAGGCTGAAGCTGGCCCTTATGGTGATGCTGAGATCATGCTGTCAGTATACCCTTTGTCTGACAGAGGTCGAATTAAGGGTAATTCTACAGATAGTGGTGTTTTTGGCGGTGTTGCTGGTGCTCCTGGAGGTTGTAGTAGTGGTTCTGGTGGTGTTGCTGGAGGTGATGGTGGTACTGGTGATGATGGTGCTGATGGTGGTGGTGGTACTGGTGATGGTGGTGCTGATGGTGCTGCAAAAGAAGATAATGTTGGTCAGAAAGATGATTGTGGAAGATTCATAGAGTTCCCTCTACCAGACGACGAGCTTGATGATGAGGGTATAAAAAAAATGGCCAAAGATGTAAGTTTACTTTGTACCTTTATGTTTATATATGCTTACCTTTATGTTTATATATGCTTACCTTTATGTTTAGTTAACTATACCTTTTTTGTTTATTTAACTATACCTTTTTTTTTTCATAATGGTTGATTTCTAATGTGCAGTATACTCATGAGTCATTATTGCTATTCAAGAGAGATATTGCTGTGGTGACAAATTACCACATGACAAAGCTATTGGGTGTGAAGAAAAATATTGGGGAAAAATCATCAAGTACCCCTTCTGAAGTTTTAGAGTCGCAAGCTTTCTTTTCTGATGCTGAAGTTCAATCTTATATTGATAATATCGTAGCTAACTTTTTGGCTATGAATAAGTTAGCATCAGAAATGCCTTCCTTTGAGATTCTTACACCCGAGCCTGAAACTACGTCCATAAAAGAAGGTAAAGCTGCAGCAAGCTCATCAGGAGGAGTCTCTGGAGTTGATGATTTTGAACCATTTTCCAAGATTTCTGAAGAAGTTGGATATGTCTCTGAATTCATGATTCATTCAAGTAGGCATTTGAATAATTTGAAACAATTGGAGAAAGAAATTGTTGATTATTGCTTCTACAATGAAGAGAACAAAAAGTCTGCCTAGTAAGTAATTGACATTTTATTTTCCTTCAATCCAATGTATTATATGTGCTTTACTAATATTTTGATTTTTTTTTTGTTCAACAGTGAAGAAGTATTCAGGAAAGGGTATTTCAATTTTGTTGACAAGGAAGACATTATGTCTTTGTGTCCAAATGTAGAAATTTTCCAATCTGTTTTGTCAGGCTGGAACCTTACTGTGAATGCTGATCGTGATTACAATGATAGACGAAAGAGGTTTGTTTTTGGGCTGGAGCACAGTGTAAGTTGTTAAATATTGCATTAAAGTTATTAAGATTACTTTGTTTTTATTTTAGTGTTACCCTCATTTTTTTATTACTGTTACTATGATGTTGTTTTAGAATTTGTGTTCTTATTTTATTGTTATTATTATTAGAGAAATTTGGAAAATATTCTGAAAGATCAGAACGTTGAGGAGAACAAGCATCAGATGAAAGCCTGTTGGGACTCGTGGATGGCTTCAAATGATAGAAACTATTTTAGCATTGCTGAGATGGTATGTATACGTAGTTCTAAATTTATTAAATGTATGTATATAATATTACTGATTATTTATATTTTGTGTTCAATGCAGGTCTTTGTCCCGTTCTGTCTTCAAGGACACTATGCAGTTGTAGCCATCAACTTTGTTGAGAAGAAAATTCAGTATTTGGACAACAGGAAATATTTAGATTCTGAGAATGATTTTTTAAGGCTGCTGAAATTCTGGTAAGTTTTGAAAGAATAATGTTTTACCCTTCAATTATGATAATGTTACTTTTTACAGTAAACTTTTAATAGTGCTTCTAGTAAATTTTATTTGTTCTAATTAATTTTTTTTTGGTAGAGACGTGAAATGTCAAATTTTATTGGATATAGAAATAGTGCAAAGCAGAAGGAGATCTTGAATTATGAGTTTGAAGTTGTGCTCTTTAAGTGGACGACGACGAACAAGGATCTTGATTGTGGGGTTTATATGATGCACCATGTCAAGTTTTTTGATGGTGTTCCATATGACAATCCTGATTTGTCAAAGGTATTATTATACTCTATTTAAATATTCTGTTCGTAAAGTTAACTATATTGAGTAATTAATTACTTTTTCTATTAATTATGATTTTAAGGTCACTGTACGTCGTTCCCTTCGAGCTGAAATATGTGCTACACTGGTTCTTTTATGTCTGAATGATTTGAGAAAACAAATTCAAGAAAAGGTGCATGCATTCTACATTGGAAAACCAGATTTGAAAGCAAAAATTGCAGAAGAGAAGAAAAATCAGAATGTTGGCAAGAGAAAGTATAAGCAGGTGATGCAGAAGACATACAAGAAGAGAATTCCATTGGATGATGATTGATGTTTTTGAAAATGCAAAATGTGTGAGGTTTTGGCTGGTTTTGTGGGGTATATACAATTTGGTTATTCGACAGGAATTGGTTTTTAATGGTGTTGGTGGGCATATACAGTTTTAATGATGTTTTGTTGGATATGGAATATGGTTATGTTTTGACAGGAATACAGTTTTTAATGCTTTTAATGGTATTTTTACAGGAATATGGTGTTTTTAATGCTTTTTTGTAGTGAAGGTAACCTTAATATAACATAAAGGTAACCTTAATACATCATGAAGGTAACCTTAAGATCACATGAAGGTAACTATATATGGGGTAACTCTATAATTGCATCAAGGTAACCTTATGACAACATAAGGGTAACCTTATCATAATCAAAGGTTCAACCATAGTTAAATAGTAAGTATATTAATGAGGGTAACTCTTTAATTGCATAAAGGTATCCTTAAGACAATATGAAAGTTACCTTATCAAAATTGCAGGGTCAACCAGAGTTCAAATGGTAAATATATTAGGGGTAACTTTATAACTGCACCAGGGTAACCTTATGACAACATGAGGGTAACCTTATCATAATCAAAGGGTTAATCACAGAGCTCAAATGCTAAGTATATTAATGAGGGTAACTCTATAATTGCATCAAGGTAACCTTATGACAACATAAGGGTAACCTTATAATAATCAAAGGTCAACCATATAGTTCGAATTGTAATTATATTAATTAGGGTAACTCTATAATTGCATCATGGTAACCATAAGACAACATGAGGGTAACCTTATCATAATAGAAGGGTCAACCTCAGAGTTCTAATGGTAAACAAAATTTTTACTACAATGTATTAAAATAAATGGTAAGTGTACTAGGGGTAACTTTATAACTGCATCAAGGTAACCTTAAGACAACATGAGGGTAACCTTATCATAATTAAAGGGTTAATCACAGAGTTCAAATGCTAAGTATATTAATGAGGGTAACTATATAATTGCATCAAGGTAACCTTATGACAACATAAGGGTAACTTTATATTAATCAAAGGGTCAACCATAGAGTTCGAATTGTAATTATATTAATTAGGGTAACTCTATAATTGCATCATGGTAACCATAAGACAACATGAGGGTAACCTTATCATAATCAAAGGGTCAACATAAGGGTAAACAAAATTTTTACTATAATGTATTAAAATAAATGGTAAGTATACTAGGGGTAACTTTATAACTGCATCAAGGTAACCTTAAGACAACATGAGGGTAACCTTATCATAATCATAGGGTTAATCACAGAGTTCAAATGCTAAGTATATTAATGAGGGTAACTATATAATTGCATCAAGGTAACCTTATGACAACATAACGGTAACCTTATAATAATCAAAGGGTCAACCATAGAGTTCGAATCGTAATTATATTAATTAGGGTAACTCTATAATTGCATCATGGTAACCATAAGACAACATGAGGGTAACCTTATCATAATAGAACGGTCAACCTCAGAGTTCAAATGGTGAACAAAATTTTTACTACAATGTATTAAAATAAATGGTAAGTATACTAGGGGTAACTTTATAACTGCATCAAGGTAACCTTAAGACAACATGAGGGTAACCTTATCATAATCATAGGGTTAATCACAGAGTTCAAATGCTAAGTATATTAACGAGAGTAACTATATAATTGCATCAAGGTAACCTTATGACAACATAAGGGTAACCTTATATTAATCAAAGGGTCAACCATAGAGTTTGAATTGTAATTATATTAATTAGGGTAACTCTATAATTGCATCATGGTAACCATAAGACAACATGAGGGTAACCTTATCATAATCAAAGGGTTAATCACAGAGTTCAAATGCTAAGTCTATTAATGAGGGTTAACCATCAAGGTAACGTTATAACAACATAAGGGTAACTTTATAATAATCAAAGGGTCAACCACAGAGTTCAAATGGTGAACAAAATTTCTACTACAATGTATTAAAATAAACGAAGATTTGGTGTTTTAGAACCAAATTCTTTGCTTGTTTGTTTCTCTTTGTCCTTATTCTTCTTTTGGAAGTGACCCTTGATTCTTTGTCTTCGTCCCTTTGTGGTTGATCGAGGAGGATCATAGACAGTATTTGATGCCTCAGAACAAATAGTCTCTGCTGATTTTGTTGTAGTGATTCCACTAACATTGGATGAGTCCCTTTCATAACCTTCTTCCTGCATTCTTCTCATGTCATTGTTGTCTTCACATCTCAAGACAAGGTTGTAATATTTTCTAGCCATTTCATGCCTCCAAATAACACAATCACGAGGCTTAGTTAGTTTACTAATTCCAGTAGCTGTGAAAGTATCCCAGACTTCTGATTTGGCTTGTTTTGTCCATCTCTTCTGTATATAAGTATCAGGTATGTTTTCGATAGAATTGATGTGAAGTATTCTCAAAGAGTGGGAACACAACATACCATATTCTTCAAACCTCTTGCAAGTGCAAGCAATCAAATTCATTTGATTATCAAAGATGACACGATTGATGTGCTCATTTCCACCAGAAGAAGAAGAAACATCATACACAATAGAGTTGTCTTGAACTGCAACAACTGTGGAAGTAGCAGATATGCATCTCATGAATTCACTCTCAAATTTTCTGAAAAGAGGTAGAGTATACACCTCAGATGCATGCTTCAACAAACCCATCATTGGCAGAACTGAATCAGGTGCACATCTGGAACCCTGAAATTCATCTTCTTGTTCTCTACTCCTCCAATTGTTGATTGTCTCCTTGAAAACTGTATAAAATTCAGTTAAGCTAGTAGTTTTCTTAACATTGAATGAAATCGCATGGTTTGTGCTTTCACTTCTTTGTGAAGATAGTAACCCAGCTGAGAAAAAGTCCTTATTCAAGGCAGTACACCATTTTGATCTCAAATTATATAATCTTGAAAACCATGCATTGTCTTCTAATCCATAAGTCACTATCATTTGTCTCCAACAATGCTCAAATTCACTTTCATCAACACATCCTGTCAAACACTTGTTGAATGAGTCCTTAAACAAGGTATTACTTTTCAATTGTGCAAACTTGCTGACTGCATTCTGTTGGAGGTGCCATATGCACAACCGATGTCTTGTTGTGGGAAAAACCTATAAAATATAAAATATATTAATAGGGTAACCCTATTATAGAACTATTGTATCATTATTACAACGTGCAGGTAACACTATCATAAGTTAATGGTCAACCACAGAATTAAGAGGGTAAACAGATTAGGGTAAATCTATAATTGCATTAAGGTAACCTAAAGTAAACATAAGGGTAACATTATCATAAGTGAATGGTCAACCACAGAGTTCAGAGGGTAAACAGATTAGGGTAAATCTATAATCGTACCAAGGTAATCTTAATTAAAGATGAGGGTAACATTATCATAACTGAAGGGTCAAGGTTAAACAGATTAGGGTAAACACATTGGTGTAATATTATCATATAAAGGATAATATAAATGTACCTTCTCAATTGCATTTGCAATGGCAAAATCCTGGTCAGTGAATATAGTTATCGGTGCTTTCCCTCCCATTGATTTTTTAAATACCTCAAAAAGCCACTCAAATGATTCTTTTTTTTCATCGGCCAAGAATGCACAACCAAACATTACATTTCTCCAATTGTTGTTAATGCCAACGAAAGGAGCACATATCAAATTATACCTATTCGTTCTGTAAGTTGTATCAAATACAACTACATCACCGTAAATCCTATAATCTTCCTTCATCATTGAATCTCTCCAAAAAACATTGTTTAATCTCCCTTCATCATCCAATCTCACCTTATAATAGAAGTCATCACAATCTTCTTGCTGTTTTTGGATCATTTCTATAACTGTTTGAGCATCTCCACCTTCGATGACTTTCATTTTTATGCGATTAACAAAATTCAAATGATCTCTAATCGTGTGACCTACAATCTCTTTTCCTCCAGCATCTTGAACCATGTAACGGAAAGAGTTTGTTGCAGACATACCTGATGATATCATGTTTTCAATGGCTTTCCCTTTTTCATCTGTGATCCTTCTTTCGGAACGGTGGAGATGATTCCATTCGGTTCGAGTGAATGGATGGTTATGCTCTAAAATGTGACTAGCAACTTCATATAGACCATCATCGTTCATCTTAACTCTCATCAATGCAGCACAATTAGTTCTTGTAATACCAGTTTTTTTTCTCTTCACCTGTGTACATTTTGATGTCTTTATCCCAGCACACGAGCACACAAATAGCTTGGCCAATTCAATTGGATTTTGTCCTATAGAGTATCTACTTGTAGATTTCCGAACACTAAATCCAAGCAATCGAGCATGCTTGCAGTAAAGTTCGTACATGTCATCAATTGTTTTCCTTTTTAATCCAAGAAGAGAACAACTGAAATCATTCAGCTCATCAGTGTGATCTGGAAATTAAAATACCATATATTAATCACAGTGTTACTTATAGGATGTAATAATCATACCATTATGTGTCAATAAGATTACCCTCATCTGTTAGTAAGCATTATCTTCTTTTGGAAACCTTTATGTGTATATAGCGTTACTTTTACTATATAATAAGTATACTTTTATGTGTAAATAGCATTACCTTCATATATGTTAAGCATACTTCTTTCTTTAAAGTATACAAGTAAGATTACTTACCGTCGTTCTTTTCAGGAATTGTGTGAACTTCATCAGGTGCATCAACAAATTCATCTTCATCACTATTTAAGTCGATAACTTGAATACATTGTTGATCGCCTATAATACAAGATTTTAAGAATGCAATGTAAGTTAAAAATTTACATGGATAATCATACCACATTATAACTCTTACCAGCGTCTTCCATTTTTTTCTCTGTTTTTTTCTGGAATTTTACAGATTTGAACAATGTAGATTCATATGAAAATGGGGAGAAATGGGGAGAGATTTGAACGATGTAGATTTGAACAGAGAAATGGGGAGAGAAGAGATGAAAATCAATCGCGTCGATTCTGTATGTTGATCAGAAGATGAGAAATTCATGATTTGAGCTTGGAGAAGACGCGATATCTTCGAGCTGAAAGAGGCGAGATTAATTAGGGCTCCATTAATTAGAAAAAACGGGATTAAAAAATATATATATACTTCTTTAATTGGGGCGGGTCGGGTCTTAGTTGCACGGATCCAATGATCCGTGCAACAGGTGCATGCAAGAGTGACTCTTATGTAAAATAACAATAGATTTGGCAGGAATTATGTATACATACTAAGAGTATACTTTTGATTATGATGAAATCAGTAAACTATTGATATATTTTACTTATATAAACTTATGGAAGAAATACTTTATATTAGGGAAAACCTAGTAGTATACTCGTTTGATGCACGGTTTGTCATTTAAGATTCATTAATTTTAACATTTTTAATAATGTAATGTGATAATATTATCTTAACCTAAATATAAATTAATAAGAATTTAGATATTTTATTTTTAATTTGTATCATTTCAAATAATATTATAATTTTCAAATGCAAATAATATATATATATATATATATATATGCATGTTAAATAATGCATTATAAAATTTATATTTGACATATAAGGTTGCTAAAATAAACATCAATTTGTACACTTATTAATATTGTAAACTAAAATATATTACCTCCGTCCCAGTTAAAACTGCCTACTTGCCATTTTCGTTTGTCCCAGTTAAATCTGACAGCCCCAAAATGACAAAGAAAATTTTACTCTCTTACCCCTCCATTTCTTTCATATTACAACTTTTGCACTCAAATTATACCTTTAAATTACAAAATTGCCACTCAAAAACATTAAAATAACACATTCAATCAAAGTCAACAGTTTTTTCTTAACATCCGTGCCGGTCAAAGTAGGCTAATTTAACAGGGACGGAGGGAGTAATAAATTAAATTTAGTACTGAGAAACACTTATTGTGTCATGGATGATAAACAATAATTGATATTTAAATAAATATATTAACTTCTAAGGATATGTTATGCATGGTACATACACTACAAGAAAAATGCTCAAAGACAACCCATTAAAGACAACTCTTTATGTTGTCTTTCTGGATATTACAACCATTTTTGCAAAAAGTGTTGTCTTTGATTTATACTTAATATGTTATTTTATTAACAAAGTTATTAGTAAATTAAATATTTTCTTGGATTTGACAATTATATATATTTTTATTTTTGGAAATTTTTGGTATAGCAAATACAAACAACTTACTATTTTAAGTTAAAGAAAAAATATATGTACATAAAATACCTAAAATATCTTGATATATATATATATATATTTAAATAATGTAAGTAACTCAATATTAAACTCAATTGTAATGACACATAGACTAAACAATTATACCCAAAGGTTTTTCATTGCAATTTATTTCTTAAAAAATCTAATTTTTTTAAAATTATTTTTTTATTTTCTAATATATAGTTTAATTTGTTTTTGTATTTATAATTTTGTCAAGTACAATTACGCACCAAAATTTAAATATCAAATTTATATTTTTTTCCTGCAATGCAATGCGTAAATAACTAAATTAAAATTCATAAAAATGATAAATTTGAAATATCATGCACAAACAACAAATTTTAAATGAAGATTTGTTTTTTTAAATTTGAAATTATGATTTGTTAAAAAATGTACATGTCACTGAAATTGTCTCAATGGTCTCAGCAAAATTAAAATACATAAATAAAATGACCAATAGAATTTGTAAACTAATGAATCACACAGTAAATACAAATTTTCAATGAATAGATTGCTTAATTTGATGAAATCACGATTTCCCATTTAATTTGCATTAGCTATATACTTTTTATCAAAATTAAATTATGAATACAAAATAATAACAACAATTAAATTATAAATAAAAAAGATGATATATCATAAATTATTAAAATTTTAATTTAAAAACTATTTAATTTAAACATTACGATTCATATGAAATAGAAAATAATGACCAAAAAATCATAAGTAACCCTACTTATAGGTTATAGTCCAACATAGAAGACTCCGCAATCATTAAAAATATAAATATTTTTATTTTTATTTTTTAAATATTTGTTACTACTTTCTTTCTATTTATAATATGTTGATTTAGGAGGGAATATCAGTTATTATAATTTTATTGAAGATCTTATATATATATATATATATATATATCATGACAATCCTCTAAAATAATTTAGACTAAGGCACAAAAAGTCCCTTAAAAGAAATCAAGATTAAATGATGTTGGTCCCAAGTGACAGTAGACTTAGAGGGGGTGAATAAGCCTACTCATATTTCAAACTTTTCTTTTTTTCAGGAGACTTTGGTCGGGAGTCAGTAACTTTTCGGGAGGTTACTGATCAGAGTTGTGTTGCGGAAGCTTTCTCTCCTGTGAATACCAAATATGCAAGACATGCATCTAGTATATGATATGCATATAGGACAGTAAGCATATAGAAACACATGGATATACAGAGGTTCGAATGTGGAGTAATCCTTCTATATCCTCTCTGCCTCTTCTCAAGAGGGAACATTTGTTAAGCTAGTTGATTTACATAGCCCTATCTATTACAAGTAAGTAGCAAGCTTACACATAGCTGCTCACAGCTGCTTGCCAACTTTCCTAACTGATCCACACAAGATCCTACCCAACCCACCCAGGGTCCTCACTTTCTTCTTCAGAAAGTGGACAGCTCAGCAGAACTTTATTCTTCGCACTGAGCACTCCTAGGCAGTCCTTAAAAAAGGTTTATCTTCTTCTTCTTCAACTGGGTGCAGCAAGCTTAGGCTTCTTTTGCAGGTTGAACTGCTGTAGCTTGCTACCTGGACTGTGTGACTGAGTATACGTTTCTGGGGTGTGGGGTGTTTGAGCTTCTCTTTTCTCTCTTCTTCTTTTCTCCCACTTTGCCCTCGTTTTCTTTTATGTGGCTTTCCCTTTCTTTTCTGAGCTTTCCTCTTACGCTATCTTCTGTTTGCGTGCTCTCTCTTGCTCACTTTTTTCTCGCCTTCTTTCTCAGTCTTCAGTCTTCTTCTATTTATAGATTAGGAAATCTGCCCATTGAAGGTAGGTAGATTTCCATCATTAAATGTGCCGCACTTCTTCTATTACATGCCAGCTTTTCGCTTTCCACGTGTCTTCTTCTGATTGGCTCCTCTTCTCTTCTCTCTACCGGTAACTTTTGACTTCTTCCCATGCCTGCTTTGTAGCTTCCTCCTCGCGCTCACTCTGGTGCTTCATTCTCTGGCTTGCTTCGTCAGGTGGCTTGAGGCTTCTGTAGCATGTTGCTCTGCAGTATGCTTCAGCATAGTCTCTCAGGTAGCTTCTTGTCTGGTAGCTTGCTGCTTTACAATCTGCTTCGGCAAGGTCTCTTCCAGTAGCTTCCTGCAGTCATCAGTATCCTTTTAGTTAACCCGATTCCTTTCACCATTCTCTTCAGTATCCTTTCTTTGACACTTTCTCTGATCTATCTTTCTTCTGCAGTAACCTCGTTGCAGTAACCTTTCGAGCTAGGTTATGCGTATAGAGTTAGGGTTACTTTCTTTAAGGTTTTGTCTCATCAAAATATACTTAACTGTTTCCAACAATTTCCCCCTTTTTGATGATGACAAAACCTTTACAGAAGATCAAAAGATCATAATCTCTCAAGCACAGAAAGCAGATATATTAGTTTAAAGAAAACTTTTAAACAGGCTGCTTTCAATAAATCACATATGGGTCAGAAAGAAAGGTTGTGAGCTTTAGAAAACAAAAGACATTTTATATAGATAAAACATTTACAGTACAACACAGTAAGCTAAGTACAATGTAGACATTCTATCTATATTCATTCTTCTTTCTCTTGCTCTTGCCTTGCTTCTTGCTAGCTTCTTTCTAGCTTCTTCCTCTTCTGTACAGGTTCCCAGTTGATTTTCCTATTTGATCGTGGAGGAGAGCTGAAAAAGGTGAGGAGGTCGCAAGAAGAAAGAAAATAGGTTTATACAAAAGAGAAAGTGAAGAAGCAGAGATGTCTAGGCGCAGTAGCTTGCTGCAACCTTTCTTCCTGTACTATCTTCACCAACTCCTGTGTCTGTCCCCTCTTTCTCATTCTCTTGGAAACAGAAGATAATTCACCCCATAAACGGGCTTGAATCTCCTCTCCTTCACCTTCGGAAGACTTTTGATCTTCCAAGATCCTTCGCAATTCTTCCCCCCTTTTGTCATAATAAAAAATGAGCTGAAGCTCTGGGGGAAATGGAGAGGGATCCTCCAACTCTAACTCTGGACTCTAAGAGGAGACCTTGGGGGCAAGTCCTCAAGCACCCTCGGATTTGAGGTAAGGAAGGCACGCTAGAAGATCAAATCTTCTGAGAAAGCTTTGTTTAGCAAGTATTGAGCATAAGGAGTGACTCCTCGTGATTTGAGGTGTGCTTGGTTGATTATTTGCAGAGAATGTGTTTCTAAGAAAGGATGGAGAAAATGGTTTCCAACAATCGGGTGCCATGATGTTTTAAGGATAAGAGAGAGAGAGAGAGAGAGGATATATGAATGGATAAGAAGAATAAGAAGTGCATGTATTTATAGAGTTTGAGATACTCCCTGTTTTGAGTGTTCCATGAGATCCTACGGTTAGGTTTATCTTTTTAAAGATCTCATTAACTGTTCCGTCGATTTCCAATAAAGTTGTTGGCAGTTTCCACAACTTTATTTCTTTTCTCCTCTGCATGAGGTGATTGCATGAGTATTTGGTCAACACTTGATTCTTAGCCCTTAGATTTTCTTGATCGTACGGCTAATATCCAAGGGTTCTTAAAAAGCTGGTTAGTTTTTCATGCGCACACGTTACCAATTGCTTTTAGGTAACCACTGTTGTTTGGTGAGATGTAACCCACCAGTGACCTCTTTTCCAGTGACTTGTAGATAAGTATTCTGATGTCTAGTAACCTAGTATCCAGTCGCTCGGTGTCTAGCGTCCTGGTTTACAGCGACCTGATGCTCAACGACCTAGTATCCATCCATCTGGTGTCTAGCGTCCTGATTTTCAGTGTCCTGTTATCCAATGACCTAGTATCCAGCAACCTAATGTCTAGCGTCCTGTAGTCAGAGCTTTGTCATATCGTCAAAGGTTCCCCCTTAATTCAGTAGCCTATTGTCTGAGGGTGAGTTGACCATTTTCTTGAGTTTTCAGATTCTTGTGGCAATCACATCTTGCTTTGGTTGTATGGGTTGCTCCTTGGCGTTTTACTTCCTGTTGAAGGTATCTGCAGAAAAAATATTCTTTTCTAAGTACTCATACAAGTGTGAGTCCTTTTGGATTAAATTTCTTTCAGGAACCTAGCCTTTCCTTACGGCCCATGGTTGCTGTAGGGATAGTTTGATTCCTGTAAGACCTTTGTTAGTAAGCAAAAGAAGGTGTGTGCAAGAGTTTACTTATTGTATCTCTTTAGAGTATGAACTCTTTTAGGTGTAGAAAAGACAAACCATGATACCAGTAAGGTAGACAATTTTCTTTCCAATTGGAGTTGCTGTTCTGCTTGGTTTCCTCAGGGAATGTCAGGTTGTTGCAGACTTTTTACAGCATACCCATATCCTTTGGGTTTCTCCAAGGACTTTAACTCCTATGCCTGCTGAGTTACCTTGATTTGTACTAGAAGTTTCCCCTTACTTTATGTTTCTCTTTTAAGAAGTGGGGTCACTTTCAGTAGTATTTAAGGTAACCTTGAGGTTTGCATGAGTAGGTGAAGCATCTTCTTTGTGAATGTCAACGTACATGCTTTTCTTCTCATTCTTAAGTCAAGTAACCAATGTCTTTTAAGCCTGTTATCTTCAGTCCTTTGAAGATTCTTTCATTGGGCTTTCTTGATCGTTGGAATTCTTCCTGCATGGCTTGAACCCAGTTGGTATCCTCTAGAGCTTCCTCAGGGTGCTTGGGTTCTACTTGTGATATGAAGCAATCAAACATGGCTTCAAGTGGATTTGATCTTCTCGTCCTTACTCCAGAGGTGAAATCTCCTATAATCATGTCTCTGGGGTGATCTTTGAGCCATCTTCTTCTTGCTTCATCAGCTTGCTAAGGTTGCTCTTCAGTTGGATTCTGGTTGATGTTTGTAGGCTGATCTTCTTGAGGTTCCTGATTGTTTTCAGGTTCCTGTGTCTGAGTAGGTACCTGCAAGTTAGGATCTTGTCGAATCTGGGATGGTGTAGTTCCATCCATATGTTGAAAATTTGGTAACTGCACATCAATATACTCAACATGATTGTTGTTGATGTGAGTTTTGTCCAACTCTTCTTGGAGTTCTTCTATATCAGCCTTACTGCAATGTGGTTCATCAAAGACCACATGTACATATTCCTCCACAACAAGTGTTCTCTTGTTGAAGATTCTGAAGGCTTTGCTTACCGATGATTAACATTGTTTTTACCTTCATGTTATGTTAATGTTACTTTCATATTATGCTAGTGTTACTTTCATGTTATATGGTGCTACCTTCGTGTTATTTTAGTTCAGTGGTTTTAAACTAAGGGTATGAAATCTGGAGATGGGGTCACATTAATATAATGCGAAGGTAACCCTAACATAACACGAAGGTAACACTACATAACGTGAATGTAATGACCAAAACACGTGAAAAAAGTAAAGAAGTGCGGGCTGGGCGGGTCAGCCTAGCCCGCATACGGCCCGATCCGTGTAACTGGTGTACAGGAGAACAACTCTATTTTAGAATATCGTTATTGAAATTATTTAAGAAATTTTGAGATTTTAATATATGACTGAAAACAAAATGTGAAAATGTGGGGATGGTTGAATAATATATTATATTTAGTCTTTTTTTTCAATATAATAAATAAAGCTATTTATGTTCTTTTTACGAATGCATTCTAGTTCTAGATTGCTATAACATATTAATCAAACTATATTATCATTAATGTTGAACTATATGCATGATAGATAGAGTACAAAACCATTGTTTTCAATATGAATAAATATTTGAAATCTCCTAGTTTTACTATGTATATTTGATTTTTGTAAAATCCTTATCGAGTTTACCCCGATCTCGATCCCTGTAAGATTCTACAATTTTTTTATTTTAATTAATTTACCTTTTCTTCATATTATCTCATTTCAATTTTCATGTAACTCTGGAAATGGCTGGCGAGAAATTTATATTGTCTATAGGGAAATTTTAATTCAATTTTTAAGTTTCTTAATTTCTATGACAAAAACCACAAAACGATGCTTATTTTGAATCGGGGCGAACAAAAATATATGTTAAATCCTTCGTAGAGTGTTAATTTGTCCTGTTAGTGGCTTGCTCTGAGTCTCTTTCTGCGATGGAAAACCCTTCAATTTTGCTTAACTAGCAGGAAAAAAAAAATGAGGCCTAAAAGGTATTGGTGTGTTAGCATGAAAAATCAATGAATCATTATTTCTCTAGAAGAAATAAGTGCAAATGTATTGAGCAATGGTGGGGAAATATAGTACAATGGCATCATAATTATGCTTAAAGCTTAATGATTCTTATCTGTATTTCCTTTTGGTACTATCAATGCGCATTCAGAATAATAACTAGTTTCACTACAAAAAAAAACAAACGAATTTCAAAGAAAAAATTCCAATGACATAAAAAATTGTTGGAATTCCAACGGATTTTGTACCGTTGTAATTTGACAGTTTTCTTGTAGTGTTTATTAACCAACAAAATATATAGCAATGAAAAAATTATAACAGTATTAATTATCCACGAAATTAATAATGATGAGGGATTTGAAATTATTATTATTGTTATAATTTTTTGGTCATAATTTGCTGCTGCTTTTTTTTTTTTCAATTCAAGTGCGTGTATCTGAACTAAAAAAAAGCATCAAAAATATAGATGCGTGTTTCAGTGTTTGTATGTAGATATATCACGTATGGGATTCCATTTTCCTTGTCGAAATGAAAGCACTGAAGTGATTAATTTATTGTTGTTGCTACTCTTTATCTCTCTCTCTCTCTCTCATTTTCTTTTAGGGTTATCTGCTTGTAAGAAGGTACAACTTATCTTTAATTTTATCTTTTTTTATTATATATAAGTTGATTTCTGGAACAAGAAAAGAATGAAAGCAACATTAGCACGACCCAGATGCAGGTGACCATTTTATGTGGTCTTTGTAATTATGCTGGTCATAGTAGCACATATATTATATATTATATAGTATAGGGCATCCATATCTATCTATCTAACTATATATGTATGTAAATAGAGCCGGGTTTGAAAAAATTGAAGACAGTGAAAGGAAGACTGGATCGAATTGCGGCATGTATATATATATATAGGCTAGCTAGGGTTTCTAATTATAATCCCCTCTTTCTTCATTTTTTAGTGGCAATCACTCTTTCTTTGACTTCCCGACTCACCATTTCATCTATAATTTCAACACTTCCTTATTTTCTGGGCAAGTCATCATTTTTTGTTATCATGTCCATAAGCTTCTCTTCCAAATTTTAAGTGAAATTTCAATGGGAAAAAAAAAAAAAAAAAGACTGAAATATGACATTTTTATCAACTTGTATAACTTATAAATTGATTTTTTGAATTCTGAAGTACTAAAATTTGACATGGGCTTTAGCACAGGAGGAAATTCTTTAATTTTCTTTAATATGCAAATATCTGAGATTTTCTTTAGATATGTTAATAAAGACAAAAACTTTTATGCATCAGGTCCATGCACCTGATCCGACCCACGCGTGTACTCGCTTTCACGCGCGTCCCACGCGCCCTCACACGCTCCCACGCGCCTGGACGGATGTGCTCAAATTCGCTCGTTAAGGATACCTTTTACTTATGTTAAGGATGTCTTTTAGTTATGTTAAGAATACCTTTGAAATCCTGATTCCAGGTTACATACCACGTTATGTTAAGAATACCTTTTAGTTATGTTAAGCATACGTTTAGGTTATGTTAAGGATACCTTTAGCTATGTTAAGAATACATTTTGATTATATTAAACATACCTTTAGGTTATGTTAAGAATACCTTTAGGTGATGTTAATGATACCTTTGAAATCCTGATTTTAGGTTACATACTATGTTATGTTAAGAATATTTTTTAGTTATGTTAAATATACCTTTAGGTTATGTTAAGGATACCTTTAAGAATACCTTTTGATTATATTAAGCATACTTTTAGGTTATGTTAAGAATACCTTTAGGTGATGTTAAAGATACCTTTGAAATCGTGATTCTAAGTTCCTTTGAATCCTGATTTGATACCCTTAGAATTCGCTCTAGGTCACATACATTTACGTTATATTAAGGATACATTTAGGTTATGTTAATGATACTTTTATGTTATGTTAGAGATATCTTTGTGTATAAAACGTGTAACACAACTACCTTGGATAAAGTACCTCTAACATAACATAAAAGTATCCTTAACATAACCTAAAGGTATGTCTAACGTAAAGTAAATGTATGAAATTTGGGCATAAATGTATCCTTAACATAACCTAAAGGTATCCCTAAACATTACCTAAATGTATTCTTAACATAATCTAAATATATGTCTAACTTAACGTAAATGTATGATATTTGGGCATAAAAGTATCTTAATGTAACCTAAAGGTATTCTTACACATTACATAAAGGTATTCTTAACATAACTAAAATTCATGACTAAAATTGAAAAAAAGTTAGTGCGAAAAAAAAAAAAAAAGAAGCGGGTTGGGTTACCCGGATCCAACTTAGATCCATGCACCTGATGCACAAGAGACTTATTCGTTAATAAATGTTTGAAAATATCTTTGAAGTAATCGCTTAAACTATTCATGAATAGAAAGCTCCTTACAACTCATGTATTTTGGGGACCTTTCATAATACATTTTATATTTTAGAAGTCTTTTAAATATACAAGAAAGTAATTATTTAAGGACTAAAATGCATTTTCCCTGCAAGAGAATTCTTTGAAAGACTAGATCCCACTTTTACACCTGTTATGTATCTAAAAGCTTTTAATCTTTGTCTCCATTTTACTGTAATTGGTAAATTTTACTAATTCAGTTCAAAATATTTAAAATGGGAAATCAATTACCTCAATCAATATTGATCAAATCAGATAGATAATTATCATAATAAAATATATTTTCTTTTGAGCTAATAAAACTAGCAATAGTTGGAAACATTATTGATCAATCGCAGTAAAACAATAAATTAGTTCACCTGCAAACACGCTCGCACATAGGTAGATAATGGATTAACCTCACAGAAAGAATGATGATATATACACAAATATATTACATACAAACAGAACCCTAAACCCTATTGCATAGATAAGATAGAGGCAGCTCTGTGTGTGTGTGTGAGAGAGAGTGAGAGAGATAGAGAGTTGTTAGAAGTGAGATTGGCAAATAGGAGGAGGTTCTCTTTTAATTGAAAGTGACATGAAGTCATCCCCAGTCAAAAGGGATTTATAACAGGGGCAGGGCCTTGGCCACAATATACACATATAATTGTCCTTTGTCTCTGTTGTGCATGACCCCACCTATATATCCCAATCCCTTTGCCTTTTAGTGCACCAATATATATACATAGAGTATTAATTTAGTCCATTTAAAAAGTCAGTATTCAATTTTCGTCTATCATAAAAATAATTTTCAATATTAGTCAAATGAAGATAAAAATGGACCAAATAAAGATGATTTTTGGCTAAATTAATTTGATTAAATTTGAAAACCACTTTCATGATGGACGAAAATTGGACAATGAATTTTTAAATGGATTAAAATTGAATTTTAGTGTATATGTATATGTATATGGAGGTATAGCATGTATATTAAATGAACGGGAAAAATTCAATTTTAGTCCATTTAAAAAGTCATTGTCCAATTTTCGTCCATCATGAAAGCGGTTTTCAATTTTAGTCCAATTAAACCAAAAATCGTCACTATTTGGTTCATTTTTGGCTTAATTGGACTAAAATTGAAAACTGAAAATTGAAAACCGCTTCCATGGTGGACGAAATAGTGATAAAAATGGACCAAATAGTGACGATTTTTGACTTAATTGGACTAAAATTGAAAACTAATTCCATGGTGGACGAACATTGGATAGTGACTTTTTAAATGGACTAAAATTGAATTTAACCCTTAAATGAACCAATTAATTAATTAATTAATTGTAGCTAAAGCTTGTTGAAATCGGTTGTTGTGATTTGTTGATGCTATTCAGCTCATTAGCTTATGTCGATCAAGTTCATCACAAGGTTCATGAGCAAGTTCATCAAGAGGCTCGTTGGTTAATTTGTGAAATATAATACAAAAGCTTGACATTTTTTTATATCTATTTTATGTTTTTAGTTATGATAAACATATTGTCTTATATTATATTAATAGATATTTTTTAATTAAATTATAAATTATAGATAATATAAATATATTTAGATTATATAATTTGTTATGTTAATAAGCTGATTAATAATAAAATTTATCATTTACTTATTACGTTTGTTGGGCTTGATTAAGCTTGTGAACGATATATGTATTTGGTAAATTGAACTCGAGTTGGTTTGATTAACAAACAAATCAAACTCTAACATTCAATATATAATTCAATTTACTATTAATATTACATGTATAGTATTACTATTATTAATACAAAATATTGATCATGAAGACAGCATATAATATAGAATCATCCACATATACTAGTGTTCATGTAAGATAGAGAGGAAGCTGCATTCATGCAACTAAAAGTTACAAATTAAGAATTGAAGACAAGGAAATAAATTACATAAAAAGTGGTGACTAAAGGGAATATTGAGAAGTGCAGACTTCAAGATTATCCCTAAGGTATATTTTTGTAATTCAAGATACTTTCGATTTAATTTTCCATCCAATTCATAAAGAAAAATAAAAAAACTTGTGTGAGAAAATTTAAAATTGAAAAGAAAGCATTTGGAATCTAAAATATTCATTGATGTTTGATATATTTTCCTCAAATTGCACACGAAAACCTTAGATATAGTTCTAAAATGTGTACTTTTCACATGGAGAAATATACATATATATATTGATTCGGATTAGGAAGATTTTTTTGGCGTGTAAATGTCAAAGTATCATAATCGTGAAAACCTGCAATGATCCATGTCTCATCACGTGAAGTGGCCACAACACAACACAACACAAGACGAAATTGATGGATAATATCAATTAAGTGTGGTTCCATTAATCCTGTCCACTCATCACTTCCACCTTTCCTCTCTTTTCATTATCTTTCTTTCCTTTCGCTTTCTTACTCATTCTCTCTTTCTATTTCATCACTTCTTTCACACTTTCAGACTTGACACAACCAGCACACATTTTTATACCAGAAAAAAAGAGAGTATTTGATACAAATAAATTTGTAAGGGAAACAAACATTAACAACAAAAACATTTAATGACAACATTTTGTTGCTAAGTTGATCACAAAAGTATTACCGTAAATAGTTTTTTTATGTATTCACGACACATCATGTTGTCGAGTAATAAATTGTGTTTTATTACAACGTATTATTAATTTATATGAATTTTTTTTATGAGAATCTGTTGCCACATAAAGATATTAGGTGACAACTTTTGTTGTCATAAAAAATCTCATCTTGACTTTTATAGTGTATTACAACATATACAACTTGTTTGGAACCTTAGTATAAATTTTCATAAGAACAAAACATGTAATATATAAGATATAGTAACCTTGTACTTATAGAAAAATGATTTTCTATGTAAAAGTTGAGTTAAGTCAAGGATGCTACATGAAGAACGGAGGTCACTGCAGGAAGTTATGAAGACTGCAAGCTAAGGAATGTCACTAACAACAAGCTAGCCGAGCCTACTGCATACAACAAGCTAGCATTCACTAAGTGACAACTCAATAACCTCGTCCAAAAATGGTTATCTCTGATTCAGTGCCCTGAGTTGCCAGAAGGAATAATCAAGGAGGAGCCTATCAGAAGATGACACCTGAAAGAATAAAAAGGATTAAAAGACGATCTTCTAAAGAATGAAAAGGATTAGTGTAACTGTATAAGAGATTATAAAATCTCAAATTAAGCTACAATAAAATGTAACAATTTTCTACCTATCAGAGGGTTAAGAAAAACTTCTACCCTACTTATACGAAGACCTACATGTCTAAAACCAGAGGAGTTCATACTCTAGAAAGGTATAATAGGAAGACACTTGCACACACAAGATATCAATAGTATGTTGTGTATACAGTTGATAATAAGAAGGGAACAAAGAAGTACTACAACAAATCACATGTTGTAAGGAATGTTTGGGTTCCAAAGAAATTTCTAACCCAAAAGGACTCATACTTGTATGGGTACCTAAGAAGTGTTTGCAGGAACCTATGACAGGGAGCAGTAGTGAAGTATGGTACATCGACAGTGGCTGCTCCAAACACATGACTAGTAACAAAAGGGCTTTGTCGGACTTCAAAGCATGTAAAGGACCCAAAGTTGTCTTTGGTGATGACTCCAAGGAAAGCACAAAAGGAACAGGAAGTCCGAAACAGGGAAACACCTGCATAACAAAAGTATCCTACGTGAAATGATTAAAATACAACCTCTTAAGCATCAGTCACTTCTGCGACAAATGATACTCTGTGAAGTTTAGCCACAATAAGTGTCTGATCAAAGACAACAACACCAAGGAAGTCAAGCTCTCTGAAACCAAAAAAAGGGAATATCTATATAGCTGAATGGAGTTATACTAAATCAGCAAATGTGCTTCATAGCAAAGAGTTCACCACAAGAACAAAGGTTACCATAGAGGGCTACCTGGAAGGACACTACATCAACCATACTGCAGAGCTGATTTAATGTAGCTACCTATAAGCAAATGATCCAAGATTAATACAAGGAAGAATAAATTCAAGTACGAGAATCTTGTTGAGTTACCAATAGAGACAAAATGAATAAAGTTTATTAAAAGAAGACACGTATGCGTCGAATGATACTCTAGAAAGGAAGAAAGAGTAGCCGCACTAAAATTAAATGTACCATGTGGATCAAATGCATTAAATGTCGAAAATTTACCTCATTTCAACAGAAAGATTTTCCAACCTATAAAAAGATGAGACTGAAGACTGAAGACAAGGACTGAAGAATTGATCTTACAACTCTTATACACGAACTCAAAGTCTCAAAACTATAAAGAAATCGCATACATACTCAGTCATACAATCAAACAAGAAGCTACAACTGAGTAACCTGCACTTAAACATTTAAGCTTGCTGCACATAGTTGAAGAAAACTGTAAACACATCTTCTATAGATTATGGATTGGAGTGCTTAGTTCTAGGAAGAGTTTCCTGCTAAGCTTTTCGCTCTTTGTAGAAAATAGTAAGGATCCTGTGTGGGTCAGTGGTCAAGTAGGCAAGTAACCTATGTGGTAGAAGCCTGCTACTCTTTTGTTAAGTTTGTGTTGTAATAGCTAGGGCTGTGGAAATTAACAAGATTAACAAAGTTCCCTCTTGAGAAGAGGATGTAGAAGGGTTACTCCACCTTCGAATCTCTGTATATCGATGTGTGTTGTCTAATCTGATTTATATATCTTGCCTACTGCATATCTAACGAAGCATAATACTGCACTTGTATCAAAATCTGATTTCCATATCTTGTGTTTTCATTAAAGTATTTTCCACTGTACAAAAACACTATGTTCAAAGTATCCAGTAACCTTCCAGAAAGGTTACTACAGTTTCAATGAGCAGTAAGCTTCCTAGCTACCTACAAAGTGAACTGAACTATATATCTTTGGAGAAAAGTTTGTGTAATAACATATTTAAGTATGTTTTGATGAGACAAAACCATAGAATAGTAACCCTCAATCTATAAGCATAACCTATCTTGTAAGGTTACTGCAACGAGGTTACTGCAGAAAGATACGACAGAGAAAGCTTGAAAGGAAGGATACTACAGAGAATGGTGAAAGGAATTTGGTAAACTAAAAAGGATACTGCTTACTGCAGGAAGCTAACTGGAAGAGATTATGCCAAAGCATACCACAAAGCAGCAAGCAACCAAAGGCCCAAACTACCTGACAGGAAGCTACCTGGAAGAGACCATGACGAAGCATACTGCAAAGTATTAAGGCACCTAGTTAGGACCTTACTGTTTGTTGGTCCCAAAACTGCTGGTAGGTAGGCTTAGAGGGGGGGGGGGGAGGGTGAATAAGCCTACCTTATCTTCTAACTTTTCTTCTAACTTCTATCGACTTTCTAATGTTAGTAACCTTTTGAGAGGTTACTGATCAGAGTGGATGCGGAAGCCTATCTTTGTGCCCCATAGAAGATGTGCAGTTTATCAGAGAGAATATATATAAGTCAGTAAGCAGATAAAGACACAAGCATGTATAGAGGTTCAAAGGTGGAGTAATCCTTCTACGTCCTCTCTTCTTCCACACAGGAGGGAACCTTTGTTAAGCTGGTTGATTTACATAGATCTATCTATTACAACCCACCCTTAACAAGTAAGTAGCAAGCCTTCACACAGATACTTGCCTACTTTCCCTGATCCACACAGGATCATACTCTACCTACCCAGGGTCCTCACTTTATCTCCTAGAAAGTGGTAAACTCAGCAGCACATTACTCCTCGCACTGAGTACTCTGAGACAACCTTTTAGAGAGGTTTATCTCCTTCTTCTTCAACTGGGTGCAGCAGGCTTGACCTTCATTTGCAAACTGGTTCTGCTGAATCTTGCTGCTGACTAGTAGACTGGGTGTGCGTGTTCTCGGGGTGTGAAATGTTCGAGCTTTTCTTCTTTTCTTCTGCTTTTGTGAACACTCTCTTCTTCTTTTTAACTTCCCCTCTTTCTGCACTTCTCTCTTGTGAGCCTTCTCTCTGATGAGCTCTTCTCTCTTCTTTGCGCTTCTCTCTGCGAGCTTGGATATTCTGATGGGCTCGCTTTTTTCTCTCTTGCACACTTGGTGCATTCTCTCACACACCATTTCAGTCTTCAGTCCTCCTCTTTATAGGTGGTGAAATCTGCCCGTTGAAGGTAGACAGATTTCCATCATTGATACGCCGCACTCCTAACACACGCCAGCTTTTCATTTTCCACGTGTCTTCTTCCGATTGGCTCCTCTTCTACTTCTCTCTACCGGTAACTTCTTTGTGTCTACTGGTAACTTTGACTTTCTACCGATGCCTTCTTTGTAGCTTCCTCCTGTTGCTTCACTCTGGAGCTTCCTCCTTTGCTTGCTCCTACAGGTGGCTCGAGGCTTTTATAGCATGCTGCCTCCTATAGTATGCTTTCGGCATGGTCTTCTCAGGTAGCTTCCTGTCTTGCTGTATTCTTCTTTAGCGAGGTCACTTCCAGTAGCTTCCTAGTAGTCAATAGTATCCTTGTTAGTTTACCAGAATCTTTTCAACCATTCTCTTTAGTATCATTCTTTCGACATATTCTCTGATTCTTTTTAATCTTCTGCAGTAACTCTATTGCAGTAACTTATCCCAAGATTTGGTTATGCCATAGAGTTAATTTAAGGATTTGTCTCATCAAAACATTCTACAAATATGTCCAACACTGTTGTACCCCTTATTGTATTTTGTATGTCAAGTATTGACTTACTTTTGATAGAAGATCTTGTAATTGTATATATTGGCATTATTCCCTTCATAATAGTTTTGAGACAATTTCTATATGGTATCAAGAGCATTCCTCTCAAACGAGATTCGATCCTCCTAAAACTCTAATTCTACCCTAGCCGCCATCTTCCGCACGCCCGCTTCCCACCCTCTACCATTCAATCTCATCATGGCCGGCGACTCCTCATCCTCTTCTCAAACCACTGATTCCTCCTCCTACCCTCCGAAATCACCCAACCCGATCACCATCATTGGTGGTCATCCTCTTCCCATCAAGTTATCTACCTCCAATTATCCATCATGGTGTGCTCAGTTCAACTCCATCCTCAACGGTTATCGTCTCCTTGGTCATGTTGACGACTTTCATTCTGTCTCCAAAGGTTCCCCTGATTTTGATCTCTGGTTCTAGCAAGACCAACTGATTCTTGCCGCTATTATCTGTTCTTTAACAGAAACACTCGTGCCTCTTGTTTCCACGACTATTATATCTACCGAAGCTTGGGCGCTTCTTTCCTCTATGGTTGTGAGTAAATCTCACAGCCGAGTTATGCAATTAAAAGATGACATGTCTCGTGCAGTTCTTAGCACTAAATCTATTGACGAGTTCTTACAATATTTGAAGACTAAATCTGATGAATTAGCACTGATTGATAAGCTTATGTCTTCTGATGATTTTACTCTGTGTTTTCAATGGCCTAGGCACGTGATTTCACAACATTGCCTCGTCCATTCGTGCACGTGAGAATCCTATATCATTTTTTGAATTACAGGACTTACTTGTTTCCCATGATTTATATCTACAAGCCCTAGAGCAGCAACAATCTCAGCTTCTTGCTACAGCAAATTCCACGGCCCCTAGCCGTAATCGTTCATCTTCAGGCAGTAATTTCCGCCAAACAGGGCCGCAAGGTCGTGGCTATTCACAGCGAGGTGGTCGTATTGGTTTCGTTCTCAAGGTCGTGGCTATTCTCGCAATTCAGGCCCCTATCATAATATATCGTGAGCAAACTGGTTTTCGTGCCTCTCCTTCTGGGCAATCTGATCATATCATCTGTTAGCTATGTGGAACGCCCAGACACTCTGCTCTCCAGTGCAGAAAATATTTTCCACAGGTGAATTCTGCTCAGTCTCCATCACATGTTACAGCTCCATGGCTTCTTGATTTTGGCGCATCCCATCACTTAACATCTGATCTTCAGAATCTATCTGTTCATTCTGAATACGATGGCACGGAGACTGTACAACTATCTGATGGTTCTGATGTTCCTATCTCACACACTGGTACTTCTCATCTCAAATTATTTGATCATGACTACTACATGTCTAATATATTGTGTGTTCCTCATCTGTCACAAAATCTCCTTTCGATTTATCAATTGACAAAGGACAATAACGTTTATCTTGAGTTTTATCCCTCTTACTTTACTGTGAAGGATCAAGCCACAGGGGCGCTCCTAGCTCGCGGGCCCATGTGAGAATGGTGTCTATGCCATTCGCCCTAATACAGTCACATCACACACCGCTACTCACTCTGCACGTCTTGGCGAACATGCTACTCATCTTTCTTGGCATGCTAGATTTGGGCATCCGTCTATGCTAGGTTGAGACTATGCAGGTCCTTCCAATCGTCGATGAAGCTGTGGGTAAGAGTCTCGATCCAGTAGCTGAGACAATTCGAGATAGAGATAACCTAGCCTTTGTAGAAACGCAAGTTGCTGCTTTTGAAGCAGAGGAGGTGGAGGAAAGGATGATGAAGACTACTGCTGAACAGAGCCTTAGGGAGAAAAGGATAACCCCGTCCCTAGTAAGACAACTACATATTGGAGAAGGGTCTTCCAACTAGATTATGGAACTCCACACGCCAATGGAGACCCTGATCCAATTTCCTTCTCAAGCTATTGAAGAAGAATATGAGGAAGAATAGCTTGACTATGGTCACTCCTTCGACCTAGTCATTATTGAAGAGTCACGGCCAGCCAGTGATGAGTCCGCTGATCCAGAAAATGTTCTTGCTTCTACTGAGGTGCCAGCTTTAGCACTTAGTGTTGAAGAGATCCCTATACCTATCCCTGAAGCGGAACCAACAGTTTCTGTTGGAACCGAAGTTGTGGAAGAATAAGAGGAGGGGGAAGCTGAAGTCACTGGAGGAGCCAGTGAGGCTATGGACCAGCTTTTGCTACAGATGACTGATCCAGTAGAAGTAGACATATACCTCATATTCAACATTATCGAGCAAACAGACGAGGCCAAGGATGCTAAGATCCTTTTGGAGCTTTCTGAGATGGTTGAAAAAGTCTACAATTAAGACGAGCCAACCACTCTGGTTTATGCTCCTGCAGAGGCTGAGCAAAACAAAGAAGAGATGGATGAGTTGCCAATGAAGAGGTTCCTGACAATACAGAGCAGACTGATGGAGAAGCTGCTCTTGATGATTATAACACCAAGCAACCATTTGACGCACCTGTCCAGGAAAAAAGAAGGAAGAGGCCCCGACACCTAAAGAGTGATCCGATGATGAATCAGATTCCAACAGCTCAAGTTCTTCAAGCTTGGATAGAGATGAATCTAATTTGGAGGATTCTAATGATAGTGGGCTTGATAAAAGCAAGACTGGTGAAGCTGCCCAAGGAGAACCCGACGAAGTTGGGAAAGGTGAAGTACTAGCAGAGAGGGAACTTTTGCAAGCACCAGGTAACTCATCTAGACAAACTTCGTCTTCTGAAGATACTGCTAAGATTCTCAAAGCCTTGAAAAGCCAAGAAGCAGTTATCAAGAAATCCAGCCAAACGATTCAGAGAAAAATTGAGGATGAATCTTTCGAAGCCATCCGGTTTATTAACTCTGTTTCAAATGATCTCGAGGTTTTCCAGAAGACTCTGGACTATGCTCTTCCCAAAACTCCTAATCTCCTCAGCCAAACAAAGTAAGTTGTCCACAAATCTTGCTGCCATTAAGAGTATGAGGACTCGTGTACAATTAGTAGAGGCTTTCAAAAAACCTTGACGATAAACTGAACACAACGAACAACGCTCTCACATTGGTGATGATCGATGTAGGACTGCTTGGTGAGTCGATCTCCAAGATTGGCGACAAGCTAACGTAACATGGTCTGTCCTTAACCAACATTGAGAGCATGCTTGAAAAAAAGCTTTTGGTGAACATGTTGATGATGTCAAAAAGTGGGAAGATGGGGGTCAGAAGAAAAGGAGACCGGAGCCTGAGTCTTCATGTAGGTAATTGGAATTCAGGATAGATGAACCTCGAAAGGATGGAGGAACCATTGCACAAGAAAGAAAAAGTGACCAGAGATACTCGTGTCAGAAAAGAAAGTCCGAGATTGATCAAAGCAGGGGTGCTCCACCCCCTTCGTAGAGGCAAAGTAGCTCTAAACACTCTCAATAGGAAGATAAAATTCAGGAATATCCACAAGTAGTAGATGCTAAGGCTGAAGTAGCAAGGAGAAGGGCATTGCTACCAGGAACTTCCGATTTTAGAGATATCTACCTGTTCTCTAAACTTGAAGAAATTTCTGGAAGAACCTCCAAGTGTGCTGACGTCGCAGAGAAGAGAAAACATCATTCCTAAAGTCTCTCTTCCAACTCATCGCAATCCATCATTCTCTGAGATCCAAGCCTTTAAGGAAGCTGAATATCTGAAGTATGACCTGTTACTCTGTAAAGAATCTCCAATTTTTGACAATTATCCGAGCAACGAAAAGGCTCCGAAGAGGTATGCAAAGATGGCAAGAGTAGGTGGTCTTTCTAGACAGATCAGACTGAGAAGACAGTTTGATAAAGGTGAGTTCATTCCCTTTCATAAGGATTTCTAGCTACGATATGAAGTAGATGAAGGGATGAAGAACCCGCTGAAGAGATCTTACCAGGAATCAATTGATAACTGGTGGAAATGAACAAAAATATTAGAGAAGTAGATCTTTCCAGAGGAAGTGGTTTGTATCTAGAAAGTGAATGTTGTTTCTATATCTCATATGCTTTTATTTACTTCCTGTAATCTGTTGCAAACTATCTGAAGTTAATGAAAGATCATGTTTTCTCTCATGTTTACAAAGCTCACTACTTGTAAATTTGTTGATTTCCTTATCTTCTAGTTGATCTCAATATGTTGATTTACTTTTGAGATATGCATTTGCTAATCTTTTCTCACATGTTTTTCTTTCTAAGCTTACGGTTTATTGGTTTTGTCATCATCAAAAAGGGGAAAATTGTTGGGATATAAAGTACTTTGTTTTGATGAGACATAAACCAACATTTGACATATAAAGGAAGAACAACATATATATATATATATATATATAGTCTCTTTATAAAGAGGTTGCTGAGCAGAAGAAAACATCAAAATCAGTAAGACATGTAAGAAGAACCCTCGATATATTTTGATGAGACAAAACTCGCTGTAACCTACTATGTTCTTACTGATTATTTTCCCACTTAGTTTTAGTTTCAATGAGTAGCAAAGGTTTGCCTGAAGGCTTCCACCGTATTTCAAAGCTGCAAGCTACATGCAACATGGTTTGAAGAAGTCTATATACAACGAGCTAATCTTGGAAAAGTTGAAGGAGAACAACTTTGCTGCATGCTGCATGACTGGACACTACATGCTCTGGATGCATTAAGTCTGGTTGCAGCAATACAGAAGAAGTTGCAGCAACTGAAGTGAGACATGTCCAGCGGGATCAACCTCAAAGGATTCAACACCCGCTGCATGTTTTCTATTACTACGAGGAAACATCAACTTCAGTTTAAGGTGCAGTGCGTGACAAGCTGAAGCATAAAGAACAAATACAAGGACGACGAGCGAAGGAAGAGCTGCCACCTGGCCTGAGCAAGCACCTGTAACCTGCAACAAAAAGGATGACCGCAATTAATGGCCCTGATACACAAGGACAAGTTTGTCTCCTACTTTTTCAGGTGTGCATTAAATTAAGTTTACCTTGAAGATCATGGAAGAAGAATGATGAGCATCCAGATCGAATCAAGAAGGAATATGCATGAGCGTGAATGGATCAACGGTCAAGATGCAATAGCAGAATAAATGGGCTTAAATGAAGACGTGTGGAATGTCCACCCTTCAACTGGCGCATTCCAGCAACTATAAAAGGAATGAGTGAGACTGAGAAGAAAGGAGGACTGAAAATTTCAAAATCACACTTTAAACTTCCAAGCTTACAGCGATTATAGAGCATAAAGAAGTATCTAACTCTTTTTAGTCCGTAACTCAACCCAAAGTAAAAGCATTCTACCATTGAAGATTCTGAGTATTTTTGTTTCACTACAGTTGAAGATTTGTATAAACCTTTTATATGATGTGTGTGTAGGTTGTTGTATTTAGGTGTCCACAATTGATAAGGATTAAATCCTTGTTGTGTGTTCTGATCTTGTTGAAGACAACATCGTGTGTGGATCTTGTCTAGTTGTTGAAACTTAAGAAGTGAGTAAGAACTTTAGTAGGATAGTGTAGAATCCTTAGAGTGTATTTAGTAGGAAGAATCCTATAACTCTAAAGCTCTAGTGGATATCCTCCATGTGAAGGAGAAGACGGGATGTAGAAGTGTAAGGAACATTGTATAGATTTTGATAAAGACAAAACATGTAATAGTTAGGGCCTAGAATCCTATGTATATAAATTCAATTGTGTTTGCTTAGACTAGGATCAGAAGGGTTGAAGAACAAGATCAAAAGCTCAAATATGGATGAAGACCTTGCTGCTTAAAAGAATCAAAATTGACTAAGTATAGGTCACTGCAGCAGGATACTGGAAGGACGCTGGGAGGATGTTGCGATAGGATACTACTCGAACGAAATAAAAAAAATCGGCTAAGTAAAGAAGAATTCAGCAACCTTGTGGAAGGTTACTACCAAGCAAGAAGCTAACCAAAAAAGACAAAAACTAGCAGCAACAACTGTCTCATGAAGCAGTTACCTCAATGTGAGCACACTGAGTTTATGTTGGCAACATTCACAAACAAACCAATCGGAATGAGCCACGAAAAATATAAAAGACGAAAGGATGATGCTCAGACTAATATGGCGGGTACAGCTGCAGAGGTGTACAATCACAACAGAATTGATACGAGCCAATCAAATGAAGACGCGTCACCACAAGCACGCTGCGAAGGAGAAAACTCTCTTCAATGGGCAGAATCCTCACGCCTATAAATAGAAGAAGACCTGGACTTGAAAATAACTTGAAACCATAAACTCTTGCAATCAAAACACTCAAGCTATCAATCGCTCAATCTTTTAATCTTTAGAAGTTTCAAGTCAAGTCTATAGCAGCAAGCAAACTCTATTTTAAAAGAGCTAACTGTTCAAAGCTTGATGCACATGAAGAAAACTCTATCTTTTATATTCATAGACTGTAGGAGTTGCTTGATCGGAGGTTGTTCCTGATCAAGTATATACGTTCTCAGTAGGAGAACAAGAGCTCTGTGTGGGCTACTCGAGTTTGGTCACTGTGCAGTAACCCTGTGTGGGATAGACTGACAGTTCTTGTTAGGTTTAGTTTGTTAAAGCAGTGTCTTTGTTATCCAAACTTTTACTTAACAAAGTTCCTCCTTGAGAAGGAGTAGAGAGGACGCAGAGGGATTACTCCACCCTTGAACCTTTATATATCGATGTGTTCTGTATCTGCTTAAGCTTACTGTCTAATTCTCTCATTTATCTTGCTTATCTATTTTACTTGTTTTATTCTCTCCCATAAGCATCCTAAAAGGTTTTCAGATAAGAGCATTGCTTCGAAGTAATTTCCGCTATGCACAAAACTCTCTTTGATTAAGTTCACAAGGTAACTGCTCAAGCAATATCCTCAGGATTAACAAGTTGTCTAGTTACCTACCTGTGTGTGACTTAAACATTAGTTTGAAAGAAAAGTTTGAAAAATTAGAGTAGGCTTATTCACCCCTCCCCCCTAAGCCTAATACCAATTGGGACCAACAAGTGGTATCAGGGCAGGTTGGATTAAACATCCGATCTAACAGATCAATCCTTGATCCTTGTTTTCTAAAAACCAGCATCTGTATATCTTTTCATTCATACTGAGAATGGATTCTCACAAAGTGCCTATGTTTTCTATTGAAGAATATGATGATTGGACGATTAGAATGCAGGCACATCTGTCGGTGATGCATGACGAGATGTGGTTCATCATAACTGATGGACCACCAAAGATCACAAAGGTGAATCTGCTGTTCACCAGAGCAATCGATGACACCTCGGAAGGACAGGTGGATGCAGAAGCCATTCTGCACCCTGCAGTGGTGGAGAAACCACGGGAAGAATGTATGGCAGATGAAAAAAGAAGAGCCAATCTCGACAACGTAGCAAAAAAATGCCCTGTTCCTTACTCTGGATAAAAGGAACATTCAGCAAGGTGAAGACCTGCAGAACGGCTAAAGACATCTAGGAGAAGCTGGAACAAATCTGTGAAGGAACCAAGCTTACAAAGGAGAACAAGGTCTCCACAGCCACCCAGAAATTCAAACTGTTCGAGATGCTACCTTGAGAGAAATTAGAACAGATGGACCTGAGGTTCACTGCCATCGTCAACAAGCTGGAGTCACTGGACAAAGTCTATACTCAGAAAGAAAAGAACATGAAGGTGCTGAGAGCCCTTCCTCTGAATGGGACAGCTAAACTATAGTCATGAGAATATCTATGGATTTAAAATCTATGAGCACGATTGACCTCTTCTCAGACCTTAAAGCTTTTGAATTTGACATCAACAGAAGAAAGGCTGAGAATGGAGAAGGAAGCTCGAAAGTTACTGCGCTAACAGCTAGATCGCCACAGGAAGTCAAAAAGTCAAAAGATCAAACAACTACCTTAGAGGTACTACAGAGGATGACATGGCCTTACTTCTATAGAAGTTTTAAAAAATTATCAAGAAGAATTCTAGAACAGACAGCTTCATAAAGAAAATGAACGATGTATGAACCAGTGGGCAGGCACCTCAATCGAACGCTAAAGCTACTGACCTTTGCTACAACTGTAGGAAAATCAGATCACTATGCCAGAGACTGCCCCTATCAAGAAGTTCATCGATATCCTGAGGGTGAACAAAAGAAAAGACAAGAAAGAAAAAGACAAGAACGCAGAAGCTAAGGGTGCTGATCGGTGAAACTGAAACCTCTCAGGGAGCTACACCAGAAAAGGTACCTAAGAAGGATGAGTTAACCACCGATAGTGACTCCGAAGATTCATCGTCTAAAGATGAAGCACTTATCTGCCTGATCGCCAAGAACGACGAATCAGAAGAGGATGTAGTTTATCTTAACCCTCCTATTAAAATTATTCAGAGACTAAACATGAATTGTGCTTTTAAACAAATCATGAGTGACTTTGAGCAAATTACCTCAACCCATGAGGAGCTGAAACTATAAAATCAAAAGCTAAAGAGTGAGCATGCTTCGCTTGAAAGACAATTGGCCCTTGAAAAACAAAAGAGCCAAGCATGCAGTGACCTCAAAGTTGAAGTAAGTAAGCTGAATTTGGAAGTCACTAAGCTAGAAAGAGAAAATTAGGTCCTCACTGAAACAGTAAATACCTTTAAAAATCTTCAAAAGACTTGGATGTCATATTAAACATTCAAAGGAGTCTGAAAGATCACGCAGGTATAGGTTACTGTGGAAAGGCTTCTATCTCAACAACAAGCTCCTCTGAGGCACCTACATTTGTGCCTGCAGTTGTCCCCATGAAAATGAATTATTTAATTTAGGGGGAACTGCAAGCAGAAATGCAGGAAGCTTAGCAGGAAAATGGAAGAGACCCCTTACAGAGACCCATGTCAGTAAGCCTGTTAGAAGCTGGCTCCAGCAACCTAAGTTTGCTGGAAGCACGAGCTATAAGCAATAACCTAAAAGGGGTAAAAGATCTCACATTTCCAATATGCCAAAGACCTCAATGTCTAAATATAAAGGAACCTATGTTCCTAGAAGGCAAAAAAGGAAGCCACAAGCACACACATCACAAATGCAATATCCTAAGGATGCTGGTAGAAACAAAGGAACCAACAAGACTTATAACAAAACAATTGTTGTAAGGCAGGTATGGGTTCCTAAGAGGAAAAACACTAACCAAAAAAGAACCCGTACTTGTATGGGTACCTAAAAGAAGTAATTTTCTTTGAATGCAGGAACATGTGGCAGGAAGCAGCAACGACATATGATACATTGATAGTGGCTACTCCAGGCACATGACAGGGAACCAGAAGAGCCTGATCAACTTCAACGCTTCAAAAGGACCTAAAGTTATATTCGGAGATAAATCCAAAGGAAGCACAAAGGGCACTAGAGACCTAATCAAAGGAAAGACCAGCATCAAAGAAGTATTGCATATAGAAGGATTGAAATACAATTTTCTGAGTATAAGCCAATTCTGTGATAAAGGCTACTGTGTAGAGTTTAGACTTAACAAGTGTCTGATTAAAGACAATAAGACTCAGGAGGTAAAGCTTACTGGAACAAGGAAGGGAAATGTGTATGTTGCTGATTGGGAATCAGTAACTACGATGACCTGTTTCATAGTTAAAGGAACTCCTGAAGCAAGCTGGCTGTGGCACAAAAGGATGAGCAACCTGAATTTCAAGAGCATGAACAAGCTAGCAAGGAAAGGTCTAGTCAGAGGCCTACCAGATATGGTATACAAGAAGGAAGTTATCTGTGGAGCGTGCCAGAAAGGAAAGCAAGTAAAAAAACTCCTTCAAAAGTAAGAATACTGGATATGTTGCACATGGACTTATTTGGACCAATTGAACCGATAAACATAACTGGAAAGAAGTATACTCTAGTAATAGTAGATGACTATTCAAGATTCACTTGGATGCTATTTTTAGCAAAGAAATCGTATACTCAGCAATGTCTACCAGAGTTC